>VXAX01006967.1:174032-325892 GCA_013399835.1 Leptocoma aspasia
TGCTGTGGGAGACAGTATCAAAGGCCTTGCTGAGGTCCAAACAGACAACATCCACAGCCCTTCCTGCATCTACCAGGCGGGTCACCTGGTCATAAAAGGAGACGAGGTTGGTCAAACATGACCTACCCCTCCTAAACCCATGCTGGCTGGGTCTGATACCCTGGCCATGCTGTAAGTCCTGTGTGATGACACTCAGTATAAACTGCTCCATTCCCTTACCAGGTACTGAGGTCAGGCTAACTGGCCTATAATTACCAGGATACTCCCTCTCACCCTTTTTGTGAATGGTTGTCACACTGGCCAGCTTCCAGTCACCTGCAACCTCACCAGTGAGCCAGGACTGTTGGTAAATGATGGAGAGCAGCTTCCCAAGCTCATCTGCCAGCTCCCTCATCACCCTGGGATGAATCCCATCTGGTCCCATAGATTTATGAACATCCATATGATTATGCTAATTTTTTCTTGTGTATCAAGAGTGAACACTTGCATCTGTATTCTGCCCTGTATCCTATTTTTCATCAAATATTTTCACCTTCTTTAGTCTTTGACTGTGGACCAGTATTTTCTCCACATTCAGAGGGAAAACTGGGTAATCTGTATAATGCATGCCATTCCATATCCTCAAAAAGATATTGCAGAACAAGCCATACTGTGGCTGAGTATAGACTTATGGCAGTCAATCACTCAAGTATTAACACAATTCTTAAAACTTCATGCATATTAGCACATGGTTAATCAGAGCTGTTTGACAGTCTCTTCTTCAGAGCTGCTTCTACAGCTTCACAGTATGTCAACCCTCACATTGGATAGTGCAACATACTACGGAATTTACTTCAGAGCAAAAAGTTAAAATCAGATTTTGAAACACTGACGCTAATGTTATTAGAATAAAAAATGTAATGGCTGTCCTACCATACGGTTAATTGGCCCCCCTGTGAAAAGCAGTCCCCCAGGAAGGAGCTGAAAGCTACTACTCGGGTTCAGATCTTGCTGAAAGAGTGAAAGAAAGGAACATGTAATCAGTCATCATTTATCTTCACAGCAACAACCCTGATAAACACTTACGTGAATAATTTTTTTCTGTTGTTCTGGATACTAAGAGTTTACATATGCTAAAAGGGAAGTAAGAAAACTCAAGAGAAACAAGATCTGTTGAAGATTATCAGCTAAAAAGAAACTATTCCCTTCCCTTCACTTATTCTTTAAGTCCCTGAATATCTGAAGGCAAGGAGAGCTCTTGGAAGAAAGTAAGACAAACTTGTCATGTATCTGTATTTCTCATTAGGCATTAGCATTTGATACCTATCAGAAAGAGGACAGAGGCCATGCAGACTTTTTTGTCTGATCCAGTATGTCTGGTAACTTCCTGGCCTGTGTTACAAATGAAAGGTGTCCAGAACAACATCCCGACCACCAAACACCAAAAATGATGCTGCTGCTTCCTGTTTCTATCAATTCCTCATTGCCTGTTTTATGAAAACACACAGAACCATGGGCCAAAATCCCACTGCACTTGGTGTTATACCAACTCAAAAGAGAATTAATACTTAGTACCTCTGATAATTTCTGATCAAGACTATCCATATTCCTGCAATACTGGTTCAGTTTTGAGTGGCAAGACCATAGATCTCTGCACAGAATTTCACTATGTTCTCTTAAACTGTTTTTGCTATTTCTGTATTTCAAGTCAGTTCTGAGAGAATGGTCCCTTCTTGCATAGATGCTCTCCACAGAATGAGTTCATTTTTTTCAACATAGATAACTAAAATCCAACAACCCTCAAAGCTGTTCTAGTGCAGAAGTTCTCTGATTTGGAGTTGCTATTTTGTGGCAGCTTTAATACAGTCTTATTGCTACGTCAGTCTTCAGTGTCTGTATTCTTAACTCTAAAGAAGACTTAGATGACATTCCTGCATGCTAAAGCATAGGGCAAACATGCCTTCTATTTCATTCAGTTTGATCTAAACCAGCTACCTGAGTAAGAACTAATATTGATATTGCCTGATACCACATGACTGTTAAATTTTAATCACTAGGTTCTTAGTCTGATTAAACAATTAAATTGCTTAACTGAAAACTACAGGGCAATTTATTTATATGAAGGTACTAAGAAATTCTGTTTGATGTTTAAGAACAATTCCTTACTAAAGGTAACAAACACATGAAAGCTCTAATTGCAGAAGTATATTTCAGTATTAGTCATTCTAGTATTGTTTGCCTTCTGATTGTTAATAGTTGCTATTTACTACAGGAGTTATTCCTGGCTTCCCTCTTCTAAAAATCACTACTAAAACAGGCACTCTGTTCTGCTAATGCAAATTACAGTGCAAGTGAAGACTCTTCATGCACTGTAAATGTCACTCATCATTAAACTTGGAGAAGAATTATTGTTTCTGCTTCTTTAGCTATAAAAACTTCCTTAAAATGTCTAATTTTCCTTCTTTCAATTTGAATCATAAAGCCTTTGCTGTAACAAGAGCAAAGATAGAAAGAAAGAGGGGGAGCTTTTAATGACCTGTCATACAAGGTCTGAGAGGAGTTATCATTGCAGACAGACATTCTTGCTGAGGTCTGAGGAACACTGAAATGAGCAGGGCTACCTGCGAGGTGAGAAACTGCTCAAACAAACAAGGGCAGAGTTCGCTTTACATTTTGATCATTTTACCATTTTTTACTCTAGGTGAGAAGATTCCTCTATCTAGAGTTGACATGAAGTACAACACACACAGAAGAATGTCAGAACTTCCCCAAAACTCCCCTAAAATACCTCCGAACCACCATGAAAACAAGGTTGTGTTGACCTGCACAAGTGGTACTAGGAAGTTTTCTCTTATGATGCTGGGGTTTTCTCATCAAACAGAAGTTAAATGAACACATTACTTGGCTTGAAGAAATCAAGTATATACCCACATCTCTTACCAGTGATGACATTCACTACTACATATAATTCCTCTGTTGCTTTGGCATCTCACGTGGTGAAGGAGCAGTAAAAAGACAGGTAAGCTAATCACTGACACACAGCACTGTGCTGACTGGTGAGTGCTCAGGTCAGAATTTTAAAAGATTACTGGTGAGCTCTGCCAGGAGGCAAAGAAGGGTAGAAAAAGCAAAACTAAGCAAGCAGAGAGTCTGTGGGATTTTATAAAATATTAAATACTTGGTTTCGGAAAATGAATGTTTTAAGGTTTTCAGCTTCAATCTTGTGCCTCATAATTAATGACAACCCCCCCCCCCTTATTTATAATAACTAAGATAATTAATCCTTTTATACTATACTCTGTATTGTTCCAAACCCAGAGGTTTGGTCCAACACTAGCTACTTAAACTCAAAGTGATTCTTTATAGCCTATGTGGTTTATAGACTACAGCAGAATCTTTCAGCATAGTGTTTGTTATATTAATAAACATTTTTATTTGTTTACACATACAGTAATACTGTATCTACTACATACTAAATAAAATGCATAATTTATTTCCATTTTCCCATCTGATTTTCTGAAAAGGCTCATAAAATTTTAATGAAAGTAGTTAAAGCAACAGAGTATGTATTAAAATTATATACAAAAAATGACCTTAAAAGAGTACTATTAAAATTGCAAAGTAAAGTGCTTAGGCTTGAAAAATGCTATAGCAGAGCTGTCCAATTTCTCTCTCTCTCTCTGTGTGCACATTCTAATAGACTTCCATTTTATGCATCAAATATATCATGACAATTTTATTTACAAAACTCCAGTTTTTCTCTTTCAGGAAAGGTCTAGTATTTTCTTCCACATGTAGAGCAATTCCCCTGCCCCCTCTGTACTAAGCACAGACTTTGATACCTGACATCAGCAGTAAACAGCTTTCATGCCTCTTTCTCAAAGCCTTAGTAGCAAGGGTTTTTCAATAAACACTAATGATGTCATTTTAAGACAAACATGCACAACCTGTGTCTCAGTGACAAGGAACTGAAACAGGAAGATGAAGATTCAGGTTCCCAAGCCTTCAAACTTACATTCTTCTAATTAACAGAGGTTTTGTATAATTTTTTCTACATGTGGAGTGTCGGTGGGGTTTTTTTGGTTGTCACTTTTTTTGGTTGTTTTGTTTTTGTGGGGTTTTGTTGTTTCAGTCATTTTGTTTGTACTTAAAAAAAGCAGTTTTCTTTACTGCACAGCTGGTTGCCACCTTTTTCTTCCCCACTGTCCTAGATCAACACAAGCTGGTCTCCCCCTCTCTCTCAGCTATGTCACCCTTTCCCACACTGCATCTTCTCTCCAACTGACATGCCCAATCTCCCTTTTGGCCCCATTCCCAGCATCCTTTTCTAGCTCCCCTCCACCTCCCCTAGCAGCTTGCTATCTTCCCAGCCTCTAGCTATATATTCTTACCTTTTCCTCTCCTAAACAAAAACAAGTATCAGAGTTATTTTAGGAGACAGTAAAAGAACAATCTCTGTCAAAAAATGCAAATAAAACCCACGCTTCAATTGACACTTGAATGGAAAGTTTTACTTCAAACGGCTCCAGTTTCATAGAATCTGTAATGGGATGTGTCATGCATGACACTTAACAGGTGATAACACACTGACTACTGCACACTACACCCATACTCTGTACACAAAAAGAGAATAGAAAACCAAACCTGAGTAAAGGAGAGCAAAGGTTTTTTTTCTGAGACTTAGTGAATTATCCATATTTCCTACAGAATGGCAGAAAAAGAATGACTGCAATAAACGGTTTTCTCCTCTATGTTTTTTCTTTAATGGGTTTGCTCTTTTAGTCTAAACTCAAACTGAGAATTATTCTCTGCAACTATTTTGTGATGGACATATTAGTCATATGCAGTGAGTTATTCCATGCAACTGCTGGGAAAATTTAGTCCTTCATGTAATGCTCATTTTTTGGTACCTTTAAAATTAGACTACTGTGCTATTTTTCAAAAAGGAATTAAACTCCAGAAACTTTGATCAAATAATTTTATCATTTTGCTTTCAGAATTAGGCATCTGAGAAGATTATAAAGCAATAAAAAAAGAGGCATCTGATTAACTACACTATATTGAATTTCTCTTTTATAACATCTCTGTTTGTCAACAGCAGCATTACAACTGGCAACCAAAAATACAACTCCTTTTTTGAACACAGGAATTAAAGCCAACTGCAGATAGCAACAAAAATTGTAATTACATGAAAGACCCAAACAAATCAATGCCAGATTCTCTGGCCTGGGCCTTCCACACAGAAACACTTGAAAACTGCCACAGCAAGGTAACAGAGGTTTTTATTTGCAATCTTTTTAAGTGCCATCACCCTTCAGTAATGGATGCAAACTTCTAACACCAAGTTCTGTTCCTCTGTTTTCCAGGTCCTGACCCCAGCACTGGAAGGGCCACAATCCCTATTTAAGCTGCCAGTGCAGCACAGTCAGGGTCTTGATGCTATTATGGCTCTAAGGAAACCTGCATTTTGAAACTGGGCAAACTGTAGAACTAGAGTCTGACTCTCTCTGTGCAATTCTCTGCTTTGCCCTGAACACACTGGATGAATGGCTCCTTCCTATCCCCTTCAGTCTGGGAACTGAGCAACTCTAGAACAGGAGAAGGTCTACTGAGAAATGCTCTGCAGCTACAGCTCCTGGGACTTGCTTATGCCCTGCATGTTCCCCTGTCCTTGAGAACCTGCAGGTGAACCTTGCAGGTCACAGATGTGCTCTCCTCACAGACAGACATTCAGTCCACAAAAGTTGCTTTTAGATGGTTCTCTTTTAGGATTAAGGAATGAATTTTCACAACCAAAGGTGAATAATGAAAAAGGGAAAAGGGCAGGAATCAGATATAGATCAGCCTCAGTATAGATGTCACACTTCTTGGGAGAGGGAGGTAATGGGCATTTTAATTGCAATTTAATTGGTGGAGGGAAGGAATGGGCATTTTAATTTCTTTAAAAAATCCCAGGCAAACATAAATAAGTTTGATCTTATGTCACCAGGGATCTTCTGTGCATTCATAGAGTTAAGGTACCAATCATTATGTTTATTATCTGTAGGCCAAATCAGAGCCATCAGAAACTACATCACCCATGCAAGACTATATCAAAGCAATAGATGAAAAATTTAATCTATTAAGACATCAGGCAGAAAAATGGGTAAACACAAGAGGAGATAGGTTTTGAAAGGAAAGTATTGTGGTGCCATTGTGGTGCCAGTGGCAGTAATGGTGCCATTGCCTGAGGTAAAGGGGAAGTACCTGCTAATAGTTAATGGTGACTCAAGGAATTGCCTTCTATTCTTCTACAAAATGCTTTCCATTTGGGTTGTCACTGCTATGTACAGAAAAACTCTCCTGCTCTGCTCTTAGGCTTAGTAGGGCACTTAATTAGGGATGATATTCTTGGTCCTTTTGGAGTGCTCTGTAGGTAAGTGCTAAGTAGCATTGCTGTATTGAAAGACCCACTAAAAATAATGCTGTTTTATGAGATATACAAATGGCAATGTAATTCTTTTCTTCAAAGTTAATTTCTGAACCATATTGCACTGCACATCTTTTATTACACAAAAATGTGTATTAATAAATAGCACCGGCAACCCATTTTATATAATAAAGCCTTATTTCAAATGTTATAGGAATCAAGCATTGTACAAGGCACTATTTCAGAAGTGAGCTGGACTAGAAATATCAATTACCTTCAAAATCCTTTTTATTGACATGGCAACATGATGGGATTTCAAAATAAAAAAATTAAGGGAAAGAATCATTCAAAGTGGAGAATTAAACACGCTTCCCTGTCTGTGTTTAAGCCTCAGAAGATAATGCAACTGGCAAATACACAGTATAACAAAATTTTTAAATAACAGACACAAGCAAACTAACCACAAAACCAAAATCTCAAACAAACAAACCCATAACAGCTATATCTTCTTTGGGACTATGTAATTTTAAACTTTCAGTCAACTAATTTAAAAAAAGAAAAGTGTACCCTTCCTCTCTTCAGCCAGGAGCTCATTTAGTTCAGTGCTCTTCTTTCTACGTCTCATACTCCATGCTCCAAAATATAAGTTAGAGGGCCAGATGTATTATCTGGGAAGTTTTCCAAATTCATTAACTCCTTGGCACCAGTGACTTCAGGATACCCACTGCCAGCACTGAATATTATGCCCAGCAAAAAAAACAGCTCCTGGAGGGAAAGGATTAATAAAATGAGGCATTCAGCAGTGGCTGCTGGTCGCAACCAGCAACTGAAAGAATCACAGTAGCTGCCAACACTGATCACAGCCAGCTTTCAGCACCTAATACTCTGAAGGTCTTTCCTGAATATCTGCAGACCATTCACCAGAAATCTTGAAAAAAGCACAGGTATTGCTTGAGGGAACATGAAACCAATAGTCAGAGAAAAGACTGACAGGAAGGCTGTGACTCCAGTTCTAAGTGCAGAGGGTGGTAAATGTTACGCAGGGGTGTTAGAATCACATCATCACTTTCTCCTCAGTTACAGAAGACACAGACTGAGGGAATTTGTTTTGCTTTCTGAAATGGATGCAGTCTGGCTGTCAACAGCTAAAGGACTGATGACTGAAGAGCCTTACAGAGCCCTAAAAAGGCAGGAGACACAACGGATTCACTTGTTGTTCTCAGCTTTCTTCTTAGGGCCAAGGAAGGAGTTCCGTGATGGAAACCAGCTTACTATCAGTCATGTAGGCACTTTCATGAGCCATCTGTTCAGGCACCATCACCAGAAAAGCTCTCTACTTTAAAGATCAACATACAGCAAGAGGCCCCTAGGATTTAAAACATTAAATTTGCTTTCCTAGCTGCTGTGCCTTCCTTTGAATCTTCACAGTTTTAATAAAAAGCACTGATTTATTTACATTCTTCAAATTCCAAATATACTGTTGCTTAACCTTTGCTTAGGCCTAATGCCAATTTTCTTGGGTTTTTGCCATCTCCAGTCACTTAAAATTTAGTAACAATTCTTTCTGCATGTGATATTCCAGGATTCCAAGACATCAAGATGTCAGGTCCTAATGACCACTTCTGCAGAACTGCAGTATCTATGACTCTGTGTGAAATTCTGCACTAACACAGTTATACTACTTTTTCTTTCAGCGATAGCTTTATTTCTGCTCTCCTCCTCTAGACACATCCACCATATTTACAAGCTCTCCTACGCTCATATGAGTCAGAAACAACCTGGAACACAAGGCAGCAGGAAGCTCCAACTCATAGCAGAAACTTTCAGCAAAGACAAGAAATGTGGCAGGCTCAGCACAGACAGTCACAGTGGAAAATGTTGCCAGGTCTCAGGAAGAGAATGCATGCCCCAAACAGCCCACAGCTGGTAACTCCTGCCAGCACCACACTGTTTCCTAGAGAGGGAATTTCAGTGCACAACAGAGCTCTGCAGGTACATTACTCCTCCAGCCCACTGCAGGCTGGCACACAATGGATTTACCACAGACACATGACCACTTCAAATACCAGCAGGCCTTATGTTGAGTGGATGCCTTCATCACAACTATTAAAAGTCTACACTTTGTTTCATTTTATACTACTTACACATTCTGGAGATTTTAATGCTCTCTCAACCTGCTTCACTGAATTCTGCACAGAGCAATATTCAGCCATACTGACCTAGGGGAGAAGTGGCAACTATGGAATGTGAACATCAGAACCCACATCCAAGCCAGTTAATACAACAATATGCCCAGAATCACTTCAGGAAATGAAAGAGGAGAAGAAAAAAAAAAAGAAAGATAAGGGGAAAAAAAAGGGGTAGAATTAGTATTAATGCATTAATGCATGACTGGAAAAAATACCTGTGTGTCTGATTTTTCTTCCTAATCACTTTTCTCACTTCTGTATCATAATGGAGCTGTAACACTGGGGAATTGCTGAGCTTGAAATTTCCCAAGTCACACTAAACAAAGCTCCTATCCTTTTCTCTGCTCCTAGAGCAAAGAATATTCCCCAAGGAAAAAAGGCTGTTGGTTTGCAATCCCTGGATGCCAACAACTCATACTGAGTAATACATAATTCCCATATTACTGAGATGTGATTGAAAAGAAGCAAATCTTTCACCACTATTGTTTATTTTAGAACACTGTAGTTTGGATATCTTCCAGATCAGGCCTTCTCCTCTGGGAAAAGGCTGTCCTTTCTGTTATGCACTTGAAGTTTACCCACATTTAAAAATAAGGCATTTCTCACACACAGAATCCCTCTTTGGCATCTTGCTCTAATAAACTCATGTCACAGCTTTAGCAGGCAGTTCCCTAGCTATGCATTCACAGGAGTACTCTCTAAAGTTCCTACCTGCAGGAACTTTTAAGTTTTATTTCATGCTTGTCAAATGGAAATATCTTACTTTGGTCCCCTTTCAGGGCACAAGCTTCCTTCACAGAGAAGTCTAAGTTGTTTAAGACTTTCTCAGTATATGTACATGCACTTTTGCTCTTAAAATGAGAACATGAAAAGGTCTTTGCTGTTGAAGCCAGGAGTTGGTTTACTACCCTTCCATAGTAAAGAAAACTATCATTTTCTGGGTGAGACAGAGTGAAATAAATGCTTCTGCTTAACTTAGGCTTTTATAGCATCATTTGATCTCTGGTTCAGCAGCTCTCTGTGATCAGCTGGACTGAAAGAAACCCTACCTAGGGTAGGGAACCTAGTTCCTGTGGTCCTTGAGGAAAACTGTTCTTTCTGTCCAAGCTGCCTGTTCATTCCATCTGGCCCTTACGAAAGCTTCTCCCTATCTGTCAGACCTGGCTGCTTTCAGGAACTGTTCAATCTTCTCTCACTCCTTAGGACAGGACCAGACCCAGAGCACAGCAGCCCAAACGAAACTAGGAGACAGTCATACTACATTAAGAGCAAGTAACATCACACAGTCAAAAATACACAATACCAACTTTCACTGGCCATTAAGCAAACCTCTCAGAAACTCACTTTCAGTTTAGTCCTCAGGACAATAAAAGACACTCAAACTTGCTCCCCCACTTCCTTTCTTTCAGCACAAAGACATCTCTGAAGATGCGCAGATCTTCTTTCATCCACGCTTTCTCCCTCAGATGTGTCTGCCTACCCCCTCCACCCCAGTCAACTTCTTCAGCTTAGGCTGATCCCAGGATCAAAAAATGTCAGTTACAAAATCATTCTTCTCTTCTTCTGAACTTCTTTTTTTTCTTGCTCCCTTGACTAAACCAGAAGAATACCATTCTTTTTTGTAGAATTATTTTTCTGCTAGGTTAGCTTCCCACAACAGCTCATCATGGAATTATAGGAATAATAATGCTAGCATAGAGAGAAGGGGGGCAGAAACACGTGGTTTGGTCTTTATAAATACAAGGCTATCATGGAATAACAGGAAAATATTCAGTCAACATGGTCTTTCATAAAAACTCTATTAGAGACCCTTGAATTTGCATCTGCATTGCTGTTGGTCTAAATCTAGTTTGTCTCTAGATCCTAAATCCCACACAAGAACATGGAGGGAAACAGATTTCTCCTGCAAGCTTATTATTGTTCTCAGCAGATCAGATCTATTCACTTCAATAACTGTAATTCAAAGAAGGATCAACGGGCACTGATCTGTCATATCTTAATACAAAGCACACTAAGAGTCACAGAACACAAAGCATTCATAAAATCAAAGTGAATAAGTGAATTCAGAAAAGATTCTTATATTCTAAGGATGAGACAGCAGGGATGCTCTTGTTCAGTTTGCAGAGGTTTACTGCCACTTTTTATTGCCTCGTCCTGCCACTGAGAAAGTGGTTTTAGTCATGGCAAGTAAAACAGTGTTAAAAAAAAAAATCAGTGCAAGTTTGGCATTTGAATTTAATAAGGATATCATTTGACATAGTAGATATGGTGATTTAGTAGACAGCTGCCCCACAGTTCTCATATCCATCCACTTGCTGAGCTTCCCTTCTACTGGCATGTAAGCTTGTCTCTCAAATGGGTGGTTCAAGGAGATAATCTCAGCACTATTCATTTTTGTCTTTCTTGATTTAATTTTTGGCTGGTTTAGCTCTCTTAACTATCTCACCAGCTAAGCTGTGGGACTGGAATAAAGAAGCAATAGAAACTGGGCAGCTGCAGATAGGAGGCATGGTGCCCAAGACTGCTTTATTCTGCAGCAGCAAGCTTTTAGAACAACATCATAGCATCAAACATCACCCTCAAGTGAGGGATTTTTATCTACAGATGACTTTCTCAGGACCTAACAAAAAAGGGGTCACAACAAATCATGATCTCACAGACAATAAAGTCTTAAAAAAAACAAAAAAAAAAAAAGGAAAAAAAGCTGTCAAAGGAATAGTTACAGCTGGTGAGTTACTGGGAGTATAAAATGATTCTTCTCAAAAGTAAAAATGTGTGCTTGTTTCCTTCCACAGAGGAGAACCATCTAACTATGTTATCTAAGAGCTGTTTATCAGCCACACAGACCTGGCAGGCATGGGGGACTGTAAAGACCCCCAGCCTGACATTCAGAAGAGATTTTGACTTTCAGACTGCTTTTCACTAAAATTCAACAATATAGTAAGTTCTGTTAATTTAGATAATGGTTTGAATCACAGAACTGTAAGTGTCCAGCCTTCCTTTTCCTGAGTCAGTGACAAAGCAAACTGCTCATGCACAAATATATACAATTTTGTGCAACTAGCAATGCTAACCGCCAGCTCTAACCAATGAAGATAGTTACAACAACATATAACAAAATATATAACACTATTATACATTTTAAAAAATAAAGTCCATTTTAAAAGGGTAGCAAAGCCCTTTTATATTTGGATTGAGTATTAAGTAAGTTAATGTACCCTCCTAGGTTCACTAGACAAGTTGTGTTTGAAGAAAGAAAAAAGCCACAGCAGCAAGAGATTCAACGAAAGCTGAGCGTTTTAGTTTTTGGACTAGAAATTGTTTCAAACCCCAACAATATAATACATTCAATGTAACATCCTTGACTTTATACTTTGCCAGACATAAATAAAGGAGAAAACATTCACTCTACAAGTGACCTGCATGAAAAAAGGAACCCTATTTTTTGCTTCTCAGCTGCATGAACTGATACATATTCTCAGATGAGAATTTATTTGGAACTCTAAGTCCAAAGCAACACTTTGCTTGGAGAATCATAATCAAAGTTGATGATGATAATAATGTTGATAATAACAGGAACAACAACACTACCACAAGAATATAATCATTCAGGGAAAGATGCTCAAGTGAATGTAACAGGGAAAGAGTGAAAAATATATTGCAAAAATATTCCCTACAATAAAACATCAAACATAACCCACAGCTTAATGATTCAAAGCTTACAGAGGCACGAGTTGTGGGTAATAGAGTGAAATGAAGCATCGCAGAAAGGTACTTGTGTTTGTTTTTGTGTCAGTCACACTGAAATGGCACCAAGCATCACATTGGCTGAATGAAGGGAAAAATCACACTGCACAGCTTCCAGTGAGACCACAGTTTGCTTATATCCAGTATCCCAGCCAAGACACATAGGGCAGGCTACACTGGTATTGCTGAGGTACACGGCAGACTGTGAAGTAGACAAATCCTCTTCACACTTGCAAGAACAATTGAAACAACCAAGTATTACACTTTTAGTCTCAAAGAGAAATTAACTAAAATCAACCTTCTTTTCTCCTCTCAGAAATGCAAAGGGAAGGTTCAGATTCCATACGATATATGCTTTCAGAAAGGCCCTTGTCTGGACAGGCACTTCATTGCAAATGTCAGCCAGCTCAGCCACTTACATGAGTCTTTTCTACTGTGGACCTAGTTACTACAGAAATCCTTATGAACTCAGTACTAAACCCAATATTCCTCTTGAAAAGCTGAGCTTTAATGACATCTACAGCAGCAAGAAGGCTTATTTAATAAAATTATAATGTCTGGCACAAGGAGAGAATTCTTGGGCTTGTTTCCCTATCCACCTCTTTGACATAATTGTGTTACCTGCAAATGAAACTTATTACAATGGCACCAGCCTCAAACAAGCCCAGCAGCATGCACTAAGCTTCTTGTAGTCTTTCCTAAATCCACTATTAACCCCCACCAGATTACTTGATTAAAAGGGAGCCTCCTGTGCTACAAAACTATGCATAAACCACTGGATTTTTCTGGTGCTCCAATAGCTCACGCTTAGCTTTAACAAAACCTCAGTAAAATGTCGTTAATGCAGAATACATCCTGGCATTAAAGGATGCAGAATACACCAAGACCTTTAACCTAAATTATTCCAAACTATCTCCACTTTCCATCTGAATTGCAGTTTAACCACAACTCAGTCACCCACACATGAGGCAGTACAGCTGTGATGCCACTCAGGCCCCAGGACAGTCTGCCCTTGCAAGATTTCGCTGCACAGCTGCCTCCTCAGGCCTTCTTTCCCAGAACACCAACCCTACCTACAGGCTGAACAGCCACATGGGAACTGCACTGGCAGCAAAATTAACAGTAAGGGGCAGAGCTTGATCAGAAGCATCCTTCCAACTATCCCAACGAGCCTTTTCCTACTCAAGTCCTAACCCTATCTCTTGCCATATGTTGTGGTTTAACCACACAGCATTAATTCAAATTCAGCTTGGTAACAGAACTACCCCCTATCACTCAGCCTTGCTGGTACTAAGCCATAGCCCAGTCACATGTTCCTCACATAGCAGCCAGCAAGAAAATAAGATCTTACTCATCTTGTCTCAAGACTGTCTTGAAACACAACCCCAGCCAAAAGCATGGTCTAGTGACATTAAAATAAATAGGAAAGCTTTTTTGACCATTTTGCTAATTAATATGTCAGAGCTCATAAAGAAAGACTCATCAGCTTTTCTCCAGCACTGCATCATCTGAAAGAGCTGTGTCAGCAGAAACGTCAGCAGACAGTCAATACATACTAAAAAGTGTTCTAAGCAGTAAATCAGAACACAAAAAAGAATTTTAGAAAAAAATTAAAATAGCTGCAAAAAAATCAGTACTCAATTTCATTATTCGATATAAATCAGGTTATATTTGATATGCAAGTCTTGCCCTTCTTTAAAAAGGATATTCTCTTAACTGTCCTAGAACTGCTTTTACAAAAAGCTAGGAGTTTATGAAAAACTAAGCTAAAGCTGCTGATTTTTCACCCTTGTGAATTTTCAGGGATCTTCTCTGCTTTACAACAGAGGCATCACGTGTCTGCTTCTCATTCTCATAATTGGTATTGGCATACTGTTGCTGAGCACACATGAAAGCAGGAAGGTTACAGAGGACATATTCTTTCTTAGAGGATTCAGAGAAGTTGTCTTACACACACACATTCATGCACCCTGGTATCTGTTTTTTTTTCCAGAAAAGGACCAGGAGGCAGCATCAATACAGCACTCCAGTGCTTTTGCCGATAGCATTGTGGAAAACATTTTCAATACTAAGAACACCTGTGAGCATGGCAGGGGTCTTCCATTCAGCAGGATGACATACAGGCCAGGTGTGAGAACCAGAATTCACAGGGAGATTTCTGTGAGGGTCATATATGTATTTGGAACAAAGCTCCAGCCACCTTTCTACGGAACATGCTTACAAGCTCAGGGTATGTCCAGATATACTTCTAAAAATCAAATCTACTTTTTAAGTAGAGTAGGGGGGAAAGGAACTAGTGCTTGTGAGTGCAATATACAAAGAGACAGATGGGGCTAGAGCTACAGACCCTGTCTCAGTCTTACAGAGAATTGTGCTAACACTTTTTGAAATTAATGCATGCCTCTGGCTCCTGCTGCTGCTGCTCAGTAACATGTAATATGTGAGGGATAAAGTAGCTGTTCCAAAAGCTGAGACTAAATGCTTGAAGAGCCACTGCCACAGAAGAAATAGAAAGGATATTTCCCTAGAGAGAATTACTCAGCTGTGTATTTTATAGAACAAGTCATGTTGAAGGAGAGATAGGATAATTGCATTGATTGTTAGTAGGTGATAATTAATTCTGTAGAGAAATACATTTAGTTTCCTGAAGTATAGAATAGGATGGGAACTCTTCATTTTGTAATGAGAAAACAACTGTGGTTTGCTCACAGCACAAGAAGCTGCAATGTTTCCCTTTTAACATTCTTAAGGTACCTACAGGAGGGCAGCACAATGAATGATGTTAAAACAGAAGTTCTGTGGTGGGACTGAAAGCCAAACAATTGCACATATGACGTATAATTCCAGAAAGCATAGAGTAAAAAGGAGCCAGAGAAAAAGAACACCGTGCTCTTGAACAGATCTTTAAGTTAAATATTTGAATGGAAAAATGTGGAAACCAAAATTGCAGCTTGATTTCTCTTTATGAAGCATTAGGAAATGGAACATAGAGAGCAGGAGAAACATTTTTCAATAGTATTTGAACAGTATTTAAAGTGGACAGGACCAATAAAAATAATTTACACACCAATTGTCTCAGAAGTTAGCTAAATTATTTTCTTCTTAAAGGGAAAAAAAAGAAAACAACTTGAGGAATCATTGTATCTATTCCTTGGGTGATCTGTTGGCCACTGATTTTAGTTTATGAAAAAAAGATCTTCGGTATATGGAAGAGATCTGTGAGGAATAAGTAAAGCAAACAAGTCGAAGTTCAATAAACATAGGTCCACATGTTCATATAAAATTTCTAGGTGTCTTCAAACAGAAAACTTTTCAAAGTCAGTTTTCAAGAATCTGCAGAAGAAAGATCAAATGCTACTAAAAATTATATTATAAAGCTTAACGTACCTAAAACAATTGACCGCCAAAGAGTTATAATCTTACCCCTCCAACATTCTTTGATAGCAGTGAATTCCATTGATCTTTGGTAAACTGCATGATGTTGCAATATTTGTAGTAATTTTTCTGAACAGGGAAAAGCCCAAGGGCAATACCCTCAGCTTCTTCAAGTTGACAAGATCATTTCTTTGAAGCTTTCACATTCCCAAAAGAGAAAGTTGAAAGAATTTTTTTCTTCCCAGGAGTGATAATATTACAAGACATATGAACTATTCCCTGATTCAGAAAGAGAATGCAAGAACTTCACAGGCTTAGGAAAGATGCCAAAAAAATTTAAAAAGAATTTGTCTACGAAGTTCAGGAAAAGGTCTTCAGATAAGGAAAATCCACACCAGAGAACTAAAGGACACTCAGTTGTACAGAGGAAGAATACCATAAACAATGAGGAATCTCATAGCTGACCTTCTTTTACATGAATTCAGCTTCTTAGACTTATCAATGGAGTGGGAAAGGGCACTGTACAATGTGCTACAAGGGGCAGTCTGAAACTTCAGGATTTTCTAACATCAGAAGACACTGCTGAATAACTGAAGTTTTCTAGGAAGTTTAAGGTTTCTCATGTCAGCTTACCCACAGCTCATGAAAAATTACAATCTTACGTGACATTGCCTTGGAAGCTTTTTTAATACAACAGCTGCAAGTTGTACAGTGCCACGGCATGGTTGGCAGAACTTACTTAGTAAGCAGGTACAGTAATTGCAGAACTATGGATTAATGTTTTTTATTATTATCACCAGAGAAGTTTCAGAAAAACCAAATTACTTCTCGTGCACAAGCACAACAAAAGGAAAAGCTGTAACACTTCTTTTTTTATTCTGTAAAATTTTTTAGCTTTGTCTTCAGTATTCCTGGTAATGGAAGTGCTACTCAGAGCAAGAAGAAAAAGCAAAGAAATACTTGCATTTCTCAAAGTGTGCATTGTTCAAGTCTCTACACTCCATAAGAGTGCACTTCCACTTATTTGAAAGTGCATTTTCTTCAATTTACAACACCTGTACTGAAAAATAAAGTAACAGCTCTTCCTGAGACGACTTGGCTACATACACTGCCTGGCTAAGAACAACCCCTAATTCATCATTGTTCAATTTGGAGTCAGTGCTTACAAAGTAATGCCTCAATTTGCAAGTGTCTTCATCACTACAGTTTCTGGAAGCTGATTTCATTTACTGTCCATACTACTTTCAAGTTGCTGACTTTTTCTCCAAAATAGGAGGACAGCTTACCTGATTTGTGTCCGGCCAACAAACCAACTTTGCTTTCATCTGCCACTGGAGAAATAAAAGAAAAGACACAAATATCAGAAACTTATTTAAATTCACAAGCCTTTGAAACACTGTCAAATTATTTCAGACACAGTATCCTGAATCTTTAAATTACAATAATCTTAAAAAAAGCATTTCTTTACCTAATCCACATGGGGTGCTTCAAAGTCCAAATATCTGAATCAAATCCCTCTGAAACCAATAAAAGGACTACCAGCAGTCCTTGTAGGTTACAGATCAGGACCTCAGAACTTACACACTCAAAACTGAGTTGTCAGAAGAGCAATTGCACTTGTAAATAACTCATCTTGCCAGACAAATCACAGGGCATAGGAGAGTTGTAACATTTTCAGATCAAAGACCTCAACTGTAAAAAGAATCCAGATGCAGAAGCCTTCCCATCTGTAAGACATCTCACTGACTCACAGGACCTCTGAAGATAATAAGGTCTCCCAAACGCTGATCTTTTTAAAGGCTTATGCATTTTTGTATGCTATATTTTATTTTGTCTATAAATTGTAACTTTGTAGTATTTCTCAATATCTTATAAAGAAAGATGCTTGCAGTAGCAACAGTTTGCAGACAGTAGTGGAGGAGCAAATTCTGAATGCAACAGGAATTGGAAGTTCAGTAACTTCAGTTTATTGTCACATATCTCAAGAAACTAATTAAAATACTCTCCTGGAGGGCTGAGAGGAAGAACCAGTCACTATTTCTTAAAATGAATTCTATGCAAAGAAACAGCAGTAAATGTAATGTTAGGGATGATAAAACAAGAACAGGAAATGAATGTTAGGGTTGAAAGCTTATGCTTCAACTCTGCCTGCCCAATCACTCCCTTATAACTCACCTTAAAACACAATCTCTTTATATGATAAAATAAATTGTCAAGTCATTCCAAAAAATTCCATAAATGTAAACTTAAACAAGCTCTGTATAGTGGTCACTGTAAAAAGTTTACATAGAGAGTTATCTGCCATGATTCCAGAACCTGCTATTTTCTACCCAGGAGAGAGCAGTACAGTAGTTACTGACATTTAGGAGTTACTACTGGGAAAATGATCACAGTAAATATTTTCTTATATTGCCTCCCCACTTCACATTTAGGGAAGCTTCTGCCATCAAAAATCAACATCAAATTCAGGACTGGGATTCACAACTGGAGTCATGAATCCACAAATGACCACTGTATCTCTTCTCTACTGTAATCTGATTGCCACCTGATTATCAGCAAATTGACATCACGTAGGGCTTTTATGGGACGTAGATGCTAATAAAGGAAGACTAATTCTTTTTGCAGCATTACATAGAGATTCTGTTAAACAAAATGGCAATGAGACTAATCAAAATTAGAAGTGCAACCAAAACTCAAGGAAGTTCTGCACTCCTTGATCTTTCAACTTTTTTTTAGTCCCTGGAAATTATAACTATTGAACTCTTTGCTATGCAGCTTGATCCTATAATGCCAAATGACTGGACAAGGATTTTCTATAAGGATAGTTCAAACTCCTTTTCCTGCTCCCTCCCCCTAAATTTCTCTCTAAGCAAAACAACTGTGGAAAACTTTGGTCCTAAAGGTGAGTGTTTTGACAAGTTATGATTGTGTGAAAACAAGGGATTATAATGGAAACTGATTCACAGCCTTAATTATAGCAGTCACTAGTGGCAACCAGTATAATGTATGATAATTATTTGAAGCAGGTAATCTTACAGTACATAGGAACTTTAAAAAAAAAAGACAAAACTCAAGGTTCACAGTATTTTTTTAAAGCAATGCTGATGACTTGGTTTGCCTGAAACTAAGTTTTACATTATTAAAAGGGATAAATCCATTTAACTTAATCATACTTTACACACCAGCTTCACACACAAAAATTAGATTTTAACACTGGAGGGGAAAAAGGAAGAATAAAATTATTAAAAAATGAAAAATAATCTTACCAAAATACAAGGTTAGCATTATGAGTTTAAGCACATACACGCACAAAAACTGGGAAATGCAAATATTAAAGTTCTATATCAAAGTTTGAACAAAATATGTGTGCACCTCCACAGGGTAGTTTTCATTTCATGGGTTATTACGCTTAGGTAAGGCTTTTTAGGCTGGCCATCTTTCATTAAACTGAACATAATAGCCCAGAAAAGTCCATTGGATAAGAATCCCATGGCTTCCCTTGTTTCCCCTGGAAATAAGGAGAAAACAACAGAAAAAAAAATAAACCCAAACCAGAACAAGGCTAACAGAAGATACTTTGTATGCCAAGGTTGAAAACTTTGTAACTAAAGATTTCATTTAGGAAGTACATGGAACATCCTATTCCACAAAATACTGTCTGAAAACACTTCTTTGCATGTTGCTCAAAATCGATACAAACATTCATTTATGACAAAAACAGTCTTTCTCTAGTTCTTGGCCTTTGAAAAAAGGCAAGAAGAGGAAATTTCTTTCCTAATATTCTACTGGTTTTGGCCCATCTTTGTAGAAAATCACCTGGAAGATTTTAAACAAGAAAAAAATACCATCTACTCTTAAAACTCAAGTAAAAAGGATTCTAATTATTTTTATATTACAACATCAAAAAGTAATTACCTTGCAAATAACTGAAATATTTCAGGTCAAGAAGATCACACTTGGGAATGCACAAGAAACTATTTTTATGAAGACACTAGAATTACTGTATATTCTTGAGCTAGAATTATTAAATTCATAACATCTCAAAAAAATTGAAATTTGGGGACTAAAAAGAAAAAACTCAAACAAAAATCTGGGAAGGATTCATACAAGAGAATAAATAGATTCACAAACAGGAAGATACTTCTCCTTTACTTGTGAATCAAATACTTCACATTTTGAAATGTCCCTGGAACCCCAGGGATTTGTTAGTCCATGAAGTTATTAATGTTTGTCTGTAGAAATCATGCCAGCTCTTTTTAAGTAACATCTATTATTTAGGAACCACATTTTCACCACAGAAACCAGTTATGCATTCACTGTCAGTACTCAAAGTAATTGCTGAAATAAAAGATGAAAGAAGTTCTGCAGCTACTTAATAAAAACATGGACATTTGGGGACCTAGCAAGACCACAGATTATGAAACATGGAATATAATTAAACCAAACAAATTTGCTCAGCTGATAGCAAACAACTGATACCTTTTTTTTTAAACCATGCCAACAACCACTACAGAGAGTAAGAAATCCCATCTCTTTACACCATGAATGATCAGAGTTTTTTTAGTATTTCCTACGGTAATACTCTGGAGTGCTGTTTTGATTCAAGAAAATAAATATTATTGTTTAGCAACAGTAAAAGCACCCAACATGCCTTCATGTTCCTTCCACATAAATGTTTTGACTGCCATTTCTGTGCCCTGCTCAAGGTAGCCAAGGTAGCCATTTCATTTGAATTGCATGACTTCCAATGTTTTAGTACACAACAACCTTCTGTACTTCTCAAAGTTTGTGTCAAATCCAGTCCAGCCTTACACAGGCAAATAATCTAGTTCCAAACTGGGGTTTAAAGAAGCACAAATCAATGCTGCTGCAAATTGTCATAACCAATTTCCCTCCTGCCCAGTTCAATTGCTGAACCATTGCATTATTTTACCCCAAACCAAAGTTACTACCATTCACAAGATACAAGGTTCTGCTATTCAACTTCAGTGACTCTTTCGTAAAGGATCAGTTTTGCATATTGACTAAGAGCTACTAAAAAAATCTTCTAAACATGTGAAAGTGTGTTTCTGCTGGACAAACTGACACGTACCTTTGAAGACCAGCTGCAGCTCTGTGCTCAGAAAAGAAGCAAACAAGGATTAAAATTTTAATTAAGGAGGAATAATAATATAAGACACTGAAACACAACAGAATTTCCTGGAAAACAAATTTCCTAACAAATACCTTTGTTAGTTAATAAGAAGCCAAATATAAATTTCTTATTGTACATGAATCAATTCACAAGGGCTGTATTCCCAAACTATATATATATATATAAATGATGCTTCCATACTTCTCAGAATCCATCAGTTTCTATGGTATAAACATATGATAAGAAAGCAAAGCCTCAAATGGGTCACTGTTTTTTCCTGGTGAACTGTGTCCTTACTCAGTCCTTTCATCATAATGAAGACAGTGCATCATCAATTAGTTTTAGTCAGTGATAGTGCCAAGGACATAGTTCTTCTGCCGGTTTTATTTTCTTGGTGAAGCGTTTCTCCATCTAGGAGCAGCATAAATCACTTGGAGATATGGTGTCAATTGTTGTCTCACAGCCAACACTTAGAAAATGCTGCTTCCTGTTCTAGGTTTGCCCTGAAGTGCTACATACAAAGACCACAGGCTAAAATCTACAGCAGCAACAAAATCTGTGTATCAGGAAGAGTAAACTTGCACTGGCTTAAAATATTTTCATTCAGCAATTCCCTCTCCTCACCTTTCTTCCACATAAGGGCATTTTTTCTGGGGTGACCTAGATATCCACCAGCTACTCACTCTTGAAGGTTTAGGAGATTTCTGCTCACTTGTAAGAGTCGGTCCGAAAGTCTCCCATTTTTGCCTCACAATCATCTCCAAGAATCGAGGACTGAGACCACTCAGAGGCCCGGGCCAGGCCGAGACAGGAGGCCTGCTGAAGAATGCTGTTTACATGGTACCAGCTGAGAACAGGCACTGTTCGTGCTGATAAGGACTTCCGGTACTAACCATAACTTGGTGCATGTCTCCTTGGGCAATCATCTCCATGGTCATAAATCTCCTTTGATTTCTGGCCCCGTGCCTCTCGCTTTGAAAGGGACTATAAAAATGCACCCCAAACTCACTTTCCCCTGAGATCTCCCCAACAGAGAGAACACCCTGCATCGACAGACGGCTGGGCGGACTTCGGTGTTGGTAGCTATAATCCTCCTTACCCTCTTTTCTCTCTCTATACTTTGCTCTCTTTCCCTTCTATCACATATTAGTGCTGATGAGCACCCAATAAAGTGTACTTTGTTGTTCTGAGTCCCTGGCGTACTGATAATCTTTTGCACTCCGAGATCAAATAAAAGAACCACATCACGAATTCCTCCTTGCGGAGCGTGACATCACTTCAGTGTTGAAAAGCACAGAGACTATCAAAAAGCTTGCACAAGGGCAAGGAAAAATTATACTTAGTAAGTAGGAAATAAAACACAAAGGTAAGCCTTTTCCAAAATGGCATCTAACACAACATTTGGGATGCCCTGTTCAGCACATTTAAAGACAGGAATAAATCATGTCCAAATCATGATTCTGGATTCTTTTTCTCTCCTTTACAAGGTTTTCTCTAATTAAATTTTTCAGAACAATTTTGTTAGAACTGATTTAATACTTCAATTCAATTGTATACAGAGAAGATCCCCAAGGGATATATCTTGTATGTCAGCACATGAGAATGAAAATGCTTAAGCTTGCATTTGCTATTACTACTACTTGAAGAACCAGCAGTACAGTTGAGGCTGTCCACTGGGCACATTTAGCTTTAAATGGAAGTTTTTCTCCTGGCAGAAAAAAACCATTGTTTTACAATTTCCCAGACGGCATGATACAAATTTCTTCACTTTCTTGTAGTGCCATAACTACTCGTTCTTGAAGGTTACACTGTTAATTGAGGCCATCATGGCTTCTTTTACACTTTTGTTGTCTTTTCTAATCCTCTCTCACCTCTGTTCCAGAAAAACCACATTGGCCTAAAACTACCCCGCTGCACATCTTTCACATGTCATTAACACTTTTTCCAAATTTCTAGGGTTAAACTACAAGTTCCTAATGTAATCTATCATTCACTGATTGAAAACACTGATAGGGAACAGATTTAAGACAAAGTGTAGACAACATATTTATACCAGTGTTCTTAGGAAGTTACTTCATTGTCATCTTTACTTTCTTTGTTATAGTAGCTATACATGAACTTATTTGCTATTTTCTCCCTCTAACACTTTAATAATCTAACTGCACTAACACATCCACTCAAACTCACACTAAAGCAGCCTAAAAAAACACCAGCTCAAGCATGTGTTACCATGCTGTCAGCTGTGTCACCATCACAACTCGTACAATGCTCTCAGTCTGCTCCACAACAAACTTCCTTGAGTCTTAGATGATTTCTACAAAACCAGTCCAAACAGTTTATATTCTCTCTTGCCCACTTCTGCCTTTAGGTGACAACTCACTGTCCCCTCACCTGCACTGATTTGGTGTAAAACTGAGTAACAAAATTAGCCTTGTTAAAAGCCTATCTTTTCATACAGAAAAAGCCTAATTTCAGTCTCATTTCAATTCAGTTAACCCTGTCCCTATCACTGAAGAAAGATTTTTCACTCCTGACTTACAGATCTTACAAACAGAAATTTGAAAGTCATTTAGACTACGAAAATGGCATTGTATTCATTTGTAAAAACCGATTCTGCAGAGAGTCTCAGAAAATAGACATCTAATCTGACAGTACTAGAGAGCTACTCATGACATTCGTTAGAATAACGTTAACATCTCTTTTGGCCCTTGATACCAAAGATAATCACAGCCATAAGCAATACAGTTTTTCCTTAACCCATAACATTTTTGTTCTTGAAAAATCTTTCTCTTCCAAAGATGATTTTTAAATTACTGTTATAAGCCAGTAACATTGAAAAGACCCTTAGAATTCTGATCCGCCTTCTCCATTTCCTCATTAATGCTCTAACAAACCTAACTAGCTCCTAAATGCAGTTCTGAAATTGGTTTCAAGTCAAAGCAAACAAATAAATGTATTCCATACATACAACATGGTTAACAAAACAATGACTTTAAAATACCAAACTACTTTTTGTCTCACTAATACCATAACTCTCACTAGGGACCTCACAAATGTATTCTTTTAATTGTATCTGAATCCAAACATTGCTTCAAAGACCAATCTTCATTAGCTCTGTCTGGTCCTCATTTGCCTATGTTTTGAGATATTTATTTCAGTTTACAGAAATTACACTCTGAGTAACAACACTCTGCTTCAGAGCAGACCATGAAGCAGCTAATAGCATCCTGATTGCATTTTCCATATCTTTCTGGATATAGGACATGGGTTTCCCTTTGTTTTGAGGCATTTTAAAAGTATGAACTGTAATTGAATGCATCCCTTCAACAACAAAGAAATTAGCATTTAGTTAAATACTAGCTTCCTTGCAGAATACTCCATACTTTATACCTTGCACATTTACTTGCTAATTATTACTAAGTAAGTAAGCTGCCTGATATTTTAATAAATATGCCCCAAGGTTAAGGGACTCCAGGTATGTCTAATGATGTTTCAGCAAACAATACTTCACTCACATTTAAAATCAAGCAAAGGATGTATCCATTTCTTCAGGCTATAGAGCTTAATCAGTTAAAATTTATGGGGTTTTGCCTTTGATGGGGAGAAGAGGGAATTAAGCAGCACCTTGGGATAGTGGTCATGGGTTATTATACCAACATCCTCAAATATAAATCTACACAGTACTTCGCCTGAATTGATACATAACAAAATTGCTATATATTCATATGATTCAATTTCATGTTGCTTCAGGTTAAAACAAGCCACACTTTCATGTGTTTGCAGACAATTCCCATGGCTGTAGTTTTTACAGTACATTTATGCACAGCCTAAATCACTCCTGTGCATAAAGATTTATGGAAAGTAAGAGTGTTGGAGATAGATAATAAGACACCTCCTTTCCTTTCGTTTTCATAGAGCACACTGATTTACACTTTCTAATGTAACATTAAAAAAAATTCACATTAACATTACAAAAATTACCTTTTAATATAGTTAAAAGAAGAAACACTATTGAAAATGGATTCTGACAAAATATTATACAGAAATTCTTCTCTAGAGAACTGTGGTAACGTAAGGGAAAATGTGTGTGTATAGAAGGCTGTTAAAAGCAAGGAAAAATCATCCTTCCAATGACTTATTTAGAAGCCATTGATTTCTTAATTTTCAATCTGCTGTTAAGTTCCAAAAAAAGTGTTCCAGTTTAGTGTGACGGGAAAGCACAACATTTATTTCCACCATTTTTGATTTTGTTTTGCTTATTTTTAACACTATGCTCTAAGCACAAGTCCAAGCTTTGCACGTAGTGCAACTCTGGTCAGTAGCAAGTCAGACTTTGTTTGGCTCTGCATGAAGTCTTGAAGTTATAAGGGGGATCTCTGCTTTGCTAGCATATGGATGACCATGGCTGAAGAACAAAAAAAAAAAAAAAAGCAACTGAGAGGATGTGTCAAGTGCCAGGATCAGCAGAAGAAAACAGGGGGGCTGTGCTCTTTTTATCACCACCAGTTCAAAATAAAAGTAGGCAAGGCAAAGGAATATCTACCGTAAGACACAGGATATGAACTCTGCCAGTGATCCAGAAAATGCTGTCATTATCTCAACATAGCAGCAGGGAAGAACATTAAGACTTACGGCTGACATGGAACTAATCTGTAGCCTATTACTCTGAATGAAGCTGTAAATTTTGAGAAGCATTTGATCACTGTGGAAATGATGGATGCTAAAACAGGGAACCAGTCACCCTGCCCCCATACACTCTGCACAAGGACATCTGTACAGATGAGGCAAGTTCTGCTCATCTCTGTAAAACCAAAAAAATCATCATTACCACTATATGTACTTTTACTATTTTTTCAAACTTCTACAACACTAACTCAATAACATATGCAACTGATTTTTATTTTGTATTTTTGATGTAGGTTCAAGCAAAAACTAATTCATCTGGAAAGAAACTGAGTTCTTGAAATACACCAGCTTCAGGCAATGCTACTTTTGGGTTCATTCTATCTGTGAATTTGGCAGTTAAGACTTGTGTCAGTCCACAGGACTCATGGCATGGCAGCCTAAACAAGCAGGTGGCAGTGGTTCATACCGTCAGCTCCTGTCCAGCTGCCCAGCCAACAGTCCTGACATGTACCAAGTGTCAATAAACTGAACTCCAGCTGCCCCACTGGCAAGTAAGCTACAGCTGGATGTGCCAAGTTCCTTTCACTGCAGGGTTTGCTCTGGAGAGCGACAACAAACTGATGCACAATGTTAGCAGTACTGAACACTTTTTCATCACCCATTCTTATTACCTCATATTATTCACTGAGGATATTAATTTACAGCAATTAATATTTTGTAAATAGCTATGACTGGAAAGAAGATTAAGCACTCAAAGGTTTCTGGGCCTAAATATATATAAAACTGAAAAGAGAAACATCAATGTTAAATGAGTTTCTATTGTGAACCTGTGTAATTATAGACTAGTCTTAACAGATTTGCCTCTTGTATATACACCAGCCCTCATCAAAGCCAGGAAGACCTTTACTATACAATTTCACTAGCTCCCTAATTTAATGAATTTATTATTTTTACATAAGGTTCACAATCCATAGTAATATCTGGATTTTCTTCTTTTTAAAATGTTACCCACCTTTGATGATCCTTTGGATGGCAATGTCATTAAGCAATCCCAGCCTTTGTAACCTTGTAATTAAGCAATGGGTGCATTATACACATTTCAAAGTGAAGTAGAATGTTTCCTAAGTGAGCAGCAGTACAGATTTCACATTTATGCCCTGTATTGGACCAATTCTGTTGTCTGCTGAATTTGTGATTGTCATTCTGGGTCAGAGACCCAGTCTCTGGGTGATTTCACAGATCTGTGGAGACACATGATTCAGAGATAACTTGGTTTGAAAAGAATCTGCATCTAAATCACATGTTCTAAGGTCTCAGAGCTCTCCTCCTAGACTCCAGTTCTGTGCTTTTTTCTGTTCATCCTGTCATATTTATTTCTGAGGGGACTGGCAGAACTTGAGAACAAAAGAAAAGTAGTAAGTGGACAGCGTACCATGATTACTGGAAAAATAGGGCCTAGAATTTTCAGAGAAAGGCCATCTCCTCTTTGTTACGAAATTTGGTGGATGATGACTTCCCTCTTTGCTTTTTTTTTCAGCAGTGCACTGGAATCAGTAATGGGTACTGATTGGGCTGAGATGGGTACAGCTGCTGGGCTGAGAAATTATTATTGGTCATGACTGCAGTTAAGTAAGAAGCAAGCAAAAAAAAAAAAACCTTAAGAAATAACTTTGCTTTCCAAAAATCCATCCTGGAACATGTATTATATGAATGCTCTACTTGGAAGCACGTTTTTATATACCAAACTATTGGGATTTTATTTGTATTTGAAGCACTTTATGTTGCAGTTACTTCACTTGAGATTTTCATGGTTTTGTTCTGTTTTCTCTTTCAGACAGCAGCTTCTGCTTAAAGTCTTTCAAAAGGTGGAAAGCCAAACATGGTACTTCACTGCTTGCTAGAGAATGACTGTAAAAGGTCCCAGCTTTCATCTTCCTCAGTTTCATTATTTGCCAAGCTATGTGCAAGGAATTTTACTTCATCTACTGTTATTTATAAAACAATATGGTGCAGATCTTTCATAGTCCCTCCAGTTCCTTATATGTGGTCTCAAGTAGATTTACCTTCACATATCCAATCAGACTGGTTATTACCCTTTTTATTTTTCACTTTTATAACACAAGGGACGTTTCAACAGCTCCCTTTTACAGGCAACAACTTTTGAACATACAAAGATACATTTGTATCCAATTTTTTTATTTTTGCATCCAATTTTATTTTAGCTTTTAGCCACCATGATTTAGTGACTCATGTATATTCTCAAAGGATTGCTTCTGGGTATCAGGAGCAGACTGTGTATAGAATTCGAAGTATGAGTTACCTGGCAGTTCTGAATATGCTCTCCCACACACTCCCATTGCCTAATTTTACACTGGTGCTCGTGAGCATTCTTTCCTGGGACATCTGTGGGAACTGGAAGCAAACCTTTCTAAAAGAAGGCCCAGTGAAGTTGAACATACATTTTTCTAGTAGACTAAATACAATATATGTTTTGACTCAAGTCTGCAAACCCAATCATTTTTTGAAGAGCATTTTCATTCTTTAAAAATACCTAATCCATTACTCTTCATCAAAACAGTGGAACAGAAGAGCAAAAGACCTATTTTGCCTGGTCATGCAGTAGTGTTATAATTCTGCCTTAAGATCTTTCTTCAATTTATTCATATCCATTCTTATGCATTTCATGCATTAATAACTGTCTGGCTTTCCTTACATGCCATTAGAGGAGTACACACATTTAATGTTACATCAAAACACCCTGTTAGATGACAATAAAAGTCAACCATACAAAACTTAAGACCAGTCTGGAATATTTCATGGAAGAAAAACCTGCAAGGTAACAAAAAGCTACCTTGAAACTATATAAAATGAATCACTTTCTGTTAATGGTGTAGCAAATCTGATCCAACAAAGCACACAAATCTATTATTAAACATATCCTAATGGTAGTCCTCAAAGTTTCCCCACCAACACTGGAATTAAAAAAAAAAAACCAACCAACAGAAAGAGTGAGCGTGGCCAAGCCAAGAAGAATTAAAAGGAAAAAGAAAACCTTGTTTGGTTTTCTTTGAGACTTAACAAGCTTTTTTGAACCCTCATTAAAACATGGCTTTGTTTTTCAGCTGCAATAACCCTTCAATCTTCCACCTGCAAATGCTTTCCCGGTATTGAAAGAGCCTTTTACTTTCTACTTCACCCCCCTGCAAGATTTCCTGCACAGCACTGATGGCTAGAGAACCATAACCTTACACTCTTCAAGCATTTATAAAGATCTACTGCAACATTTTGCCTCTGTTTGTCATTGTCAATGAAGAAATAAACAACTTGTGTTAGAAATGTTACCCTTTGCCCAGTGTAGTTTTACCATCATTTATATTGTATAAAAGAAATTACTTTTGTGATTGCTGGTTTTGCTTTTTATTTTAGACATACAAAACTTGTACAGCAATTCTTTCAGCTCATTTTTCCATCATTCCCCCTTTTCCTCAGCTAGGATTTCAATACAATGGGCCTTAACAAAAAAAAAACCAAAAAAACCCACAACCAAAAGAAAAACCAACAAACTTTCTTCAGCTCCAACAAAAAGGGTATTTGCAAATAGCTGCTAGAGGAGGCTGACTATTGTCCCCATCACTGTAGCTCC
Organism: Leptocoma aspasia; assembly: GCA_013399835.1. Taxonomy (NCBI): domain Eukaryota; kingdom Metazoa; phylum Chordata; class Aves; order Passeriformes; family Nectariniidae; genus Leptocoma; species Leptocoma aspasia. The sequence continues at coordinate 203,135 of VXAX01006967.1, forward strand.
TCTGCAGAATTTACTCCCTGATGTTAGTGTTAAAGAAACAAAAGCAAGAAGCAGAGATGGTGCAGATGGGCTAAGGCTAAAAAGCTGACCTATGTGTCACCCCAGCCCTTCTTACCCAGATCCATGCTTTTTGAGGCTTTCAGATTAATTGATTCAGACTGCTTGGCTGGTGTCAAAGATCTGAAGTTGATGTGCTGATCTGTTAAATGCACTGCTGAATTTATGATAGGGCTGTAGGGAGAAAAAAAAAAGTTATGTAAAATATTAAGGTACCAGTTCAAACCACAAGTGAACTAATTAAAGAACGCACAAATATACGTGTTTCTTTCTCCAGTAGCTTACAACATGCATTTTTAAAATCAGGTATTGATCCTCAACTTCCTTTTCTGAGACTTAACACTTTCAGTCACTTGGTTTCTCATCACAGATGAAAATATAAATGTAAATGATTAGTAATAACTTTCTTTTTATTTTGCTAGTTCTATCTAACCACTGCATTTCCAAATAACATGCTACAGAATGTTGGAGAAATACTGGCAATGTACCTGGACCAATCCTACTTCATCTGCTAATATAAAACTATTTTATACCCTTGCACCACTTACGCAGAGGCTGCAGGTCTTATGGAGCATGCTATGGCTGAAGAATTCCAGGGTATTGTGTTTGGTTGCTCTGATTATTATTTTGGTTTGGTCTTTTTTTCATTCTTTTACTTTAAGGCAACTTTCCAAACACTTCAAAATTGCACCTGAGTGAAACTTCAAGTAACTTTCAGCTCAAAAAGCAACACCTCAATGCAATCTGAAAACTTCCATGTCTCTTTTTGATTAGCAACAGAAATTATTACTCTTTTAAGTAGTCTTAAGCAAAAAAGGACTTAGAAAAACAAAAATATTTAGTTCCAAATTGTTCAAAAGGTTGAGTTTTACAGTGTCAAAATACTTCCCTAAGTATTTTCCTATGCATTTTGTTGAAATGCAATCTTTCTTTCACTGAAGTGAAATCAGTGTAACTTGATACAGCAACTCAATTTCAAGAGAACTTTAGTTCTAAATGGAAAAACAATACAACAATGGAAGAGTCAGGGTGAGACAAAGGACCAGTAAATTCATCATCATTCTAATACATCATTAGCATTTAAGAGAATGTTTTTCTCTTAGCTTGCTAGAAAAATTAGGAACAGATTCTAACAAACAACTGCAGTTGAGAATGTAATGCTGAATTACACTGATCTATGTAGACTTGTTTGTTTATCATGTCATGCATACCTGCCTGGGAGACCAGAAATAACAAAATTATTCTAGTGTAATTACTCTATGTTAGCGAAGAGAAAATAGATATGAAAGTCTTGTACAAAGCATTCAAGGAATCCATAATAAAATATATCTCTTCTTTGATGCAACCAATCACTTGGGGTAGTTCTTACTCACACCCATGCACACAAGGACAGACACATGGCTAAATTATTAGCTGAAATGCATACTTTCTTAATATCATTGCAGTAGATGTATGACTATCAAAACTGAACACATAGCAAATGAGGAAACAATGTTCAATGGTGCATTTCAGTATCATCAGGACCAGTTGCATTCCTCATCATCAGGAGAGGTTCAAATTATGCCTTGATTTGAATCCTGTGCTACTTGAGATAGAGAGAGTATGGGCCATTGTGAACTTCAACATGTTTACACTTTTTTCTGCACCTCCAAACTTCTGTATTTACTAAGGAAATTGAAGCTTATAGCCGCTACCAAGCATGGCAGGCTCTGCAGAAGTATCTGAAAAATCTACCCAATACCTTCACAACTGGTAAAGTGTTCATTAATTTTTCTTCTACACATTTCAATGTTCAGACTTACTGAAAATTCGTTTTGTAATCTCAAGAATATCTTTGTGTGACATAAGGAGATTCAGTTTCTTACAAACTGTGTTTGGCTTGGACTTTTTAAGCTTTAAGAGACTTCACACTGCATTTACACATTGCACCCACAATACAGTTTTAAATTAACTTTTTTTTTAAATTGGGATTACACTTTGGGATTTTTTTTTGTTTCACTGAACACACGACAGGTATCATCTATCATGGATAGCAGTACATACTGCAGCTTATGTACAGCTGAAATGAACAACACACTAAATGTTAAAATAATATTTTAAAATAATGTTCACAGCTTATGTTAAAAGACCTTCCAGGTGACTAAAGAAAGTGGTACAAATTAAAAAAAAAAAAGAGGTTTTATAATCAATTAGAACTATTATCACAACTACTACTGAGCAATTAGTTTTGTAACTGTTAAGAAGAGCTGAAGTCCAACCTGTGATTATAATCCTCATTCAGCAGATCCTCGCTAGGATGTGGTGGGAGAGGTGGAGGGGTTTCATTTTCACCATTGCCATGATCAGAAACCGGAAACTCTGAAACAGAATTTAGAAAGGGGTTAAATAACCTGCAGAAACAACTACATTACACCAGTTCACTGACTGATGGCTGAAAGGCCTCAAGCAATGCTGAAGTAAATCACAAATTATTCAAATCCCTAAACTAACTAAACTAGAATTAAAATCACACCAAGCAGAAAATACACCCCTTGGGATTTTCCTGAAGAGCTGATTTTCGGATTTGCATATATGCAAATAATTAAAGGTAAATATAGAACATCTTTGTACTTTTAGTGAAGTTGAGTGCAAGGCACAAATTGCTTTACTCCATTTTAGTGGAGTGCTTTACTCCATTTTTAACTTCTCCATAGCTGCATTCAAACTGATTGTAAGTTCATGATCTCAGTCCCTTTGATGGGGAGCATTTATCACCTTTCATGTACAGAAGAGAATCACATTCTCAGCAAAGAGCTCAGAAGAAGAAAAATTTCTCTTATCCTATAGCAAGAGAATAAAGTGCCATTTCTTAATTACAGTCTTCACTTTCCTACCATTATGGTAACTCCTTCTTTACCTTTATAAACAGCATCCAGCTAACACTAGAAAATTACTTCTTACGAAGACAAATATGAACTACTCAAACCATTCAGTGGTTTGCTAAGCAACAACACTTAAATACCTGCAATATTTAGTAAGACAGCTGTGCTCACTGTAGGCCAATTCATTACTGTCCTGTAAATTCACTTCTCAATCCAAAGGTATCATCTTAGAAAAAGTCCCTGCATTTTTCAGTGTAGAATTTGTCTTCACCCCTTCCAAACTTAATAGGAATCATGGATACTTCCTTGGGTTTCAATGGCAGGTTAGCAATCTAACAATAATGACATGCCACACTTTAACCTGATCTGTTGCATGGAATGCTGGCAGTCTTCTTATACAATCCTGTCTGAAAGCACTAACCTAACCTGAGAGAAAAAGGGTGGGCAAGCAGGGATCAAAGGAGAAAGTAACAGATTATATTTATTTGATAAGAGCACTCATATAGCAAACAAAAAAATATTGGGGGAAAATTCCAACAAAAAACTCCCCCCAAAAAAACAAACAAAAAACAACCCCCACAAACCCACACTATTAGCTCAAGAATCCTATAAAATTCCTATTGGCTGGATAGCCTCCTAAATATGAGAATAAGAAAAAATAGCTCAAACCCTGTATCTCAGGAAAAGTGTGAGCATCATCAAAAGAAAGTGAGGATAAGCAGATGAGGAGAAAAGTTTTAATGAGACCTTAAAAATAATTGCCAGTCTGACGTAAAATACAGGTATGCTACTTTACATACACACATGGGCTTCTTGCACTGTGATCCCCATTCTCCCAGGCTTGAATATAAGAACAGGAAACAAATGAGAAGTAAAAGGCAAGTTCTCACAGGAAAAAGAACTTAGAACAAAAGAGGAACTCATACTGCTCAATGTGATACCAAATGTAACTACCAAAAGGAAGGAGACTATGAAGCTCTGCAAAAAGGCTCCAGGACATTTAGTAAGAAATGCAGGTGAAATTCCCTGTCAGAGACTGCAAAGTGATGCGCCTGGAAGAAGGGCAAAACTCCTGAGACTTGCACAGATGCTCCTATGGCTCTGTAACAGAACACTAGATGTGCACTGGATTGTTCTCTCAATATATGCTTAGTGAAGCCAAAGGGAGGCAGTCATTTACAAGTGCAAAAAAGTCCAAACACTCCAACTAGAACTCAATGGTGTGCCTCATTTTTAAACAGTATCTAAGGTTTCACTCTTCCTATCTGAAAAATTATGTAGTATAATTCAGAAGCATATTGAAAAGATAGCATGGATAGTTGGGGACAGGTATAAACACTCCTGCAAGGACCACAGATCAGGATTCTTTAGTTTAGAGAAAGAAGCAATAAAAGGGGATACAAGAAGAGTCTATGAAACTGTAGACGCTACGCTTAAGGAGAACAGGAAGCTCTCACTGACTTATGCACAGTAACAAGAAGGCAACGAGATTAACTATCAAGTAGCACACGTAGGACAAACACAAAACAGTGTTTTTCACAGAACTCACTGCCATGAAGATACTTTGGAAAAAAAAAAATTAAAAAGAAGACTAAGAAGTGTACTAAAAGTTAGAAATGTATCCATAGCACAGCAGTCCAGACAGAGCCTTTGACTTAGGAAGTCCCTAAACCACTGATTATCAAAAGTAGGAAAGAGATGCCTGATGGAAAAAATTTAAACCCCCCCAAAAAAAGAAAAAAAAACAAACCAAGAAAAGGAAAAATAATAATAAAAAAAAAACCAACCCCAAATAGAACCACACCACACTTACACTGTGATTAGCCTTTTTGAGCAGACTCCTATAGCCATGGCAAGAGACTGAGCATATCATGTAGTTATACTAACTTAGAGTCACAGTAATTGGTACATCACTTCACCAAGAATATTTGATCATGGGTTACCACTGGTATTTTTTTTACAGTAACAAAAGGGTACACATGGAAAAACGTCAGACTTCCTCAGTGAATTGGAAATGATCACAAGGGATTACAGCTCCCAGTAAAATGAGAGCAGGAGCCAGAGAATGAGAGAATTTAACCTAAGGGGCAGTCACTGGCTCCATGGTCAAGACCTCAGGAAATGACCCTAACAGATCCAGATAAATCTAAGCACTGAACAAAATGTATTGAATTTTCAGATATTATATAGACTAAGAGAGCAAAAAGGAGTAACTCAGGCAGAATAAAAATTGAGTCTGTCTATAAGACAGGTGCAGCATTTATAAGAAAAATCTAAATAATTAAAATTTCACTTCTTAATTATCTTGATGTTACCACATATGTATGAAAACAGAGGTGCCTATACAACCATGAGGATTTGGCAGTCTCTGGTTGTAGAGAAAGTTTGATTATTTTACTACTTAACAGAGAGATGACAGCATTTTCCCTATAACTATTTATAATATAGGGTTATAAGAAATATATCAGAACCTCTAATGAAACACATTCCAGTAATCTTTCAACACCAGAGATGTAAAGCTGCTGGCACTGAAGTATCAATTCTCAAAGAGATTGTTCTAAAAAACACCGTGAAACAGCTTGGCAGCAAAAGAAGTGAGGACCTGGAGGCAGCAGGTGTTATTCATGCAAAAATAGAACAAACATTGGCATTTCAATATTGGATCACTATTCCCTCCCCCTTTATTTAAATATCCACAGGCAAGACAAAATTTAATGTTTTGGCTATAAGCACTTTTCCCCAGACATTAGTTTTTTTGCTCATGTATAATAAAAAAGACTCTTAAAACAGACAGCAATATTAGCAGGCCAAGCTTCAGTGTATTTTTGCTGAGCTTTTATAAGAATTTTATTGGTAGGAGCAATGGATGGTACTGGAAATAACTTATTAGAAAACAATTAAGAAAGTGACATTTTATGAAACATAATACAGCTCCTACATTAAATACTTGCATCACATCCCATATTATGTTAAAAATCTCTTCTGTGTTTTATTATTCTTTGCAAAAATGTACCAATTGCACTTTTACATTCAAGATGTGGAAAGCACATTGTGAGCATGTATAAGGATCTGTTCCTGCCTGACACAAGAAGCTCACTAGGTCTGTAACTCACGTCCTTAAACAGACACACAACCTAAAGTTCATAGCTGAGATAAAAGAGGGTTGTACACAGACAAAGTGTTTCACCCTTACAGATGCCCTGAAACACTGAGGACAAAACTTTTTAAGAAACAATGCAAAAAAAAAAAATTTTGAACCAGTGATGGGAGGAAATAGGTGACAGGCTCATATGGAAAGCAGAATGAGCATTAGCTCAATAATAATTAATACTGTAATTTCAAAATAAGAGAAATATTTCTGCAATGTGTGAACTAGTGTAAACCCAAATTGTCTTTCACAAAAACTATTTCTTCTCAGAGCTGTCCCACAGCCCTCCTTGCTGCAAGTGCCTGTGCAGTTTTCCATTAAGATCACTGAAATTTTAATCACCAAATGCCAAATCTTCAACAGAAATCACAATACAATGATATCCTGAGTAAGTGGTAGCAAGATCTTTGTCATGTCTTGTCCACTGACTCCAATTCCAATCACTTTCCAGGCCACAGCTGTGAAGACCCAGCCATGCCAAACCCTCCCTGTGCCAGCAGCACTCCAAAGCTTCCTTTTCACATCTGACACACTCTTTTCTGAGGCCATCACTTTTTTTTTGCTATAATGTCTTCTTACCATAATTCTTTAATTAAAAAGACACCTATTTAAAATAATTTTATGACTGAGCTGAAAACTAGCCATCCTGATTTTTGGATCACAGTTGAAGAATCCCTATCTGAACGTACAACTCTTCCACATACTTTGTTTTGAATTTAAGTGACAGGTTAGCAGTTGCCATTGATCTGCATCAACGGCTTCAGAGCATTTGCTTTTATGGTTTCTAAGGAAGCATTTAAAAGTATTTGCTGCTTCCTGATATTTCTCTGATAATGCCTAACTCTACAGAGCAGGCTAGCTCCAAGGATTGGACCCTTTCTCCTGAAACTACAGAATGAGAGTGAATTCCATACAAGAGAAACATAAGGTAGATCTAAGTAAAAGGATCTGATTTTTGAATATTTACAATGCTTCAGACTACACCTAATTCTTTGCCTGGAGCCACACTGTCAAAATGTTGAAGTCAACACAAATAAGTTACCCCTAAATTTTATGGGAGTTTCTCTTGAATTTTACAGAGAAGGGCTCTCTGGTTTTGATTAAAAGTACCCCACACAGTCATCACAGCAGCCTATGAAATTACTTTTTGTAGGCTACCCTGATTCCACAGTTGTCTAGGAAAGTGGGAAAGATCATGCATAATTCAACTACATCAAAGAAAACCTTTTTTTCCTACTGAAAAGTATTTAGCTATGTGCTTGGCTTGAAGAATGAAGCACACTTAAAAGGATAGGGGTCAAGACCATCTCAAATACTTAAACTTTTCAAATAACTAGTACCTTGCTGAGTCAGGAGCAAATTGGACAGATAGTACAGTATGCCATCAGAAATGAAAAAAGACAGGAAAAGAAGTTGCCTTAAATGCCCTTACTTGTATGCTTCCATATGCTCACACATGTAGGTTTCCTTTGCACAATTTACACAATTACCTAATTCTTTTTAATGAGTTCATTAATATAATTCCAATTCGTAAATTAAGGGAATGTTTCTAACCTTTGAACAAATTTTACCTTAAAGTCTAAAATAAGCAAGTGCACTTTTCGAACATCATGTTTTAGTATAAATTAATTAAGCTCATAATAACCTAGGACATAATCTAAAAATTACATGTAAAAATCATTGCGCTCATTAAAGATATATAGAAAATAAACATTTTGACAACATATATTTTGCACTCATCATTTGTTTTTTATCCAGCCTTACGTGTTGGGGCAGCGAGCTAGAAACTGTTACTTAAACTGGAATTTGTGCCAGGAATCTCATTCACAACTTCTGAGTCAGCTCTCCCACCCTCGCTGGATCTTCAAGCCTCAAAGTAACATAGTGTGCACTTACTCTAATTAACTGCTTTTGGTGGCTGTGGATTTCAGGAAACAAAACCACAAAGCACTCTCTGTCTCAGCACAGACATGGATATGTAGAGACTACCTTTTATTCCTTCCTGAGGACTGCATGTTACAAATTGCTGGAGGATGGTATCATTGCGTCGGGAAGCAGCTGTGAAGTTATGACTCCCGTCAAAGGCTGATTTTTGAAAGACTCCCTGGTCTGAGCGTTCCTAAGGGAAAAACAGAACCACACATTGCAACACAAAATTTACATATTCAACAACGCAGAAGAGCATCCATCACTGCAGACAGTGCACGGACAGAGTGTGATATACTGTGTTCACTGCATATTGCCTCCTCTCAAATGAGAAACTCGAGAGAGCTCTTCAAAATTGCCGTCTGGTTGTGCTGACCATGAAATAAGAACAACAAGCAGTAACAACCATTAAGAATGATGCACAAAAATGAAGAGTTTTTTTTTATGACCCACAACTGGCTTCATTCAAATTCTCCATCTGGGAGGGCAGCTTGTGACATTGTCAACACAAGAACATGGGCAATGCCAATGGTATTTTTCTGCCAGCCAGCTGGTTCCCTTCTCCCCGAGACTGACTGCATATGTTCTGATGATCACACACTAGAACAGTTTTGCAAGTAAGGAGTTACACCAAACTCTCAAACGCAGGTCTTCTGGCTAGCAGCTAAACAAACTCCTGTCACACCTCTAGTCAGCTTTTCTTTTGAGACATTTCCTCCTGCCCCCCACCCCCCCATACATGCCTTAGCGCCTAATTTATTCTCCTGAGCAGTTGCTCAAAGGAAAAAAGTTGGGAAAAAAACCCTAAAAATCACAGTTTCTAAAAGCGGGACAGACCCAGAAAGACATTTCCGTAGTCATTAGTCAACGATAACCAAAAGCCCACACAGGGGAAATATTATGGCTAGTTTTCAAAGCAACCTTTATATTTTCTGTGATTTTATATCTGTTTTTTTGAAGCGGGATCCAGCTGGCTTCTATTTTTAAACTGCATGTTCATTATGTCAGCAAATGTTATACTAAATATACACTTTAAAAAAATTCCATAGTCACATCTACAGAAGAAATGCATGTATCTAACCCATGTAATTTATTTTTTAAATGATGCAAGAGGTTTGATGTATTGGCAAGTGATTGCCTGCAAACCAAGACATAAGGAAGGACAGCATGTTACACCTCCTTGCAACCTGTTTTTCAAGCTTAATAATAAAAATAACATGATGTAACTTAAATAAAAATAAAATCATAATAAAATAGTGATAGAATAAATACAATGAAAATAAGCATAATAAAATGGAAAAATTGCACCTCAGAACACAAACCAGTGCTGGGATGGTCATGGTGACAGTATGGCTACAAATCTAAGCTGAGTGGACAGGCGGCACATATAACATTCTCTTTTCCTCAGCGCAGAATCAGCCATTTGAAAATGGTATTTTCAACCTCCATACAGAAACACACACACACACCACACAGGCACTGACAGTTGTGTTTCCTCTTGAAACTGGAGTCTTTAGTTTACATCAGCTTCCTTAGGTTCTAAAGTCCACATTTACTGCTTTTTCAAACTATCCATCGGAAACACAGTGGGATAAGGAGCCTTGAATTAACAGCAACAACAAATCTGCTTTTCCAGCTCTTTGATAAATGACACAATCAATATCCCAACAACTGATCAGTAACCAACCTAATTCAAGTATTCGGCTTATAAAACATAGCTGTCATGGAAGACCTCCATTAGTGTCCTGCCCAATAAAAACAATAATGCGTTTCTAAACATATTCTCCTTCTGCCAAGCTGAGCTGCAGTGCTCGGGTAGCTGTTTTGGGGAAAAGGAAGAATGGGCACCAACCCATTTCTGCTACGGTCTCCAGACTCAAATGGAATTACAATTGAACACAAAGACTAGCCCATAAAAATTAATTCCTGTCTAAAATGAATCTGATTCAATCAAGACCTCATTATGCATTCTTCTTAGGGCATGAGTCAAGACTATTTACCTCCTTCATACATCTGGATAATATTCAAAACTATAACTATAAAAAGCAGCCTCATACTTTTACTAGGCCAATCTGAGATTTGATTGGAAGGTTTTTAAAAATAAATAACTTTAGTTAAAAAAAGAAAACTCACAGGACTGAACTTTCTTTGAAGGTGAGCTATCTTTTTTATATCCCAAAGTGCACAATAAATATAACATGTACTTCATAATTCTTCCTTACAGCAGGATCCTGTCACATATAAAAGGAAAGCAAAAATGTGTTTTCCTCTAACATGTTCCAGAATTGCTAATGGATACTTTTCATATTTTCCTGGCACAACTGACATCATGAGGCTTTTCCAAAGTGTCCTCCCAACAAAGTAGGAGGGTAATAGTTGGGAAATGATATATTTCTAAATCCATTTCTCAATCAATAAATGATGGTAGTAAATTACATAGAAAATTATCAGAAAAATATTTAAGAGTCAACGAAATTACAAGACACCTGCATCCTCTTCCTCCCTCTGGAATTTTATGCAAATACACCCAGAAACATGATTGTTTTTAAAATGTTCCAGTAATGCTCATTAAATAAGAAGCTTGAAATATCTTGGAAATCTATAATGAGATTTATTACAACCTTTTACACCCCAAATGCACTTGTACGTACTTTCATTTTAAAGAACTCTACAGGTATTTAAAACTTTTAAAAATAATTGCTCAAGGGTTAAAATTAAAACTGGGGCAAGTAGAAAAGGCAGAAAGTATACACGTATATATCTATGTAAACATGAGAAAAGAGTGTGCATATGTGTGTGCATGCATAAATGAACAAGGGAGCAAGGGAGATCATAAAACCAATATTTTTCAAAATAAGAAGTGACTAGCAAACATCAATTTATATGATGCCTAGAACACGCAATAGTTAAAATCGTCTTACTTTTCCTATTTTATTGCCTTACTTAAATAGATTTTATGTTAATCAACTCAGAAACCCATCCTGAAGGAATCTTCATCTGACCAGGAAAAGTAAAATATTTAATTCCTTGAAGGTCAAAAAAAAAAAAGAATAAAAAGGCAAGAGAAGTCCAGAAAAACACATTCAAAAAAAAAATACATTAAGTACTAATGAAAAAGAAAAATCAAGAGTAAAGGAAAATCCTAGTCACACTAAGATACTCAAGTCTCTGACTATAACAACAAATGAAATCAGAACAATTTAAATTGCCTGTATCCCAGCAATTGCCTTGAGGAGGTAGCAGATAGTCAAAACTACATCAATATATTAATCCTAAATTAACTTTTTTTGGAATCATATTTTCTTTTGTTCTAATACTTGTTGAATCAAAATAAGAAGCAACTTTTAGCCTAGTCTCAACAAGAACAGCAAGACCAGGAGATATCAACCAGAAACAATTTGTGAGCCCCCTCTCCAGGAGAGAATTAATTCTGCCAGGAGAAGCTCTCTGTGACCAAGACTTTAGCCATCATCTTTCACGTGCAAACCACTGGGACTGGAAAGACACTGGTCTAATAAATGCATTTACTGCCTCACCTCTGTGTGCACGTCCAGCCTGCGGAGCACAACCAGCTGGATCCTGCCACGAATGTTGCCCTCCATGGACATGGAGCGCCTGAGGGTTTCCATGGCCTCGTGGTTTGACTTGCCCAGGAGCGACTCCCCGTTCACTGCAACCAGCTGATCGTTTACTCGCAAACGACCGTCCTGCACGCAAAAAATAAAGGCAATTGAAAAAAAACCCCAACAATTGTTAAACAGAGGTGCTATATATGGGAAAGCACGATGCAGACAGACATTGCTCCTATAACTCAATAAATAAAAGACTGGACAGTGCCAGAAATAACTTTGTGTCCAGTAATTGGCAATTTTCTCCCCCTAGTTACTACATTTTTGGAAAGAGTTCATAGCACAAATACAAACATAGACATTCATGCACAGACTGCTGTTTTTCTTGCATTTCCAGTTTATTTGTATCAGTTAAAAAAATTAAATAATTAAAAAAACCCAAACCAAACACACAAAACCAAACTAATACAAACCACGAAAAAAAACCCCCCACCCACCTTATCCCCGAATAAAAAGGAAACAAAGCTTTTTGTTATTTTAAAGCGCCCACACTGTAACTATTAGTATCCACACTGCAACCACAAAGGAGTACTACAACCTATTTTTCATGCATTATTATCTGCTATTAAGATCAGGTAAGAAATAGCTCCAAAAATTTTGTCTTACAATCTTATTGGTGTGTATCTTGTCACAACTCTCATGCCATCACATGGGCCAGAGTCCTCAGTACAGAATGGTCACTAAAACTTAAGGATCCTTACTAATTAATGCTATCCCTCTTTCACAACATCCAAAACTGCTGCCAATAAGAAAATTAAGGTTGAGCCATACCAAGTAACCTATGCTTTGAAAAAATAATTCAGCTTCATTTGCCAAGGTGACATTTGTGGGTGTAATAAAATTGTGGACACTCCTATTTTGTGATTTAGGAGTCCTACTGCCGTTCTCATTATGATCTGTGATTCATTTCTTTTTATAAAAGAATGTGCCATGGACTTCTCTCTCTTTAACAAGAAAATAAGGTCTATTTAATTGAGACACAGGAATTTCTTTCAAAGCTTGTCAAGTTCACAATTATCAGGCCGGCATCAGACCTCAAACAAGGAGAAGGAGTAAGAAACCAAAGACATCTGATATAAGGTGGTGAAGAAACATAACAGGGAAGATCTTGCATGGAAATACAGTGCTTGGTTAAGATTCATTCACAGGCTCAGCACAAACTCTTCATAAGGCACTCATCTGAACTGTTTACATATTTCATGCATCTGAGCAATGCAAAAGATATATATTATCTGATTTCTGTTTTTTTTCTGTAACTAAGATATTCAATTCACTATTCTGCTATTGCTGCCAAATCTAAGTCATTTTTGAGTGAGTTACAGTAGCTCTGACACACCCAGCTTTATTAAGTGTTATTTTTGTTGGAACTACATATCATCATTACTACAGCAGGGTACAAGATAACCACAAAGCTGAAGAAAAAACAGTATATAACAAAATCCAAAATAAACTGGGATGGACAAGGAGATGGAAAGAAATAATTAGGAGATTAATCACTCAGAGAAGGAAAATGAAGAGAAATAAAACTTTTCTTGAGAGGGTGTGGGAGTGGAAGATAGAAAATAGAAAGGCCATTTGGAGGAGATACTGAAACCTCTCCCACCTCTTTGCTGAATATTTTATGCCAACTTACATGTACATACAGCCAAAGTCAGTAAGTTAACCCCACCCTTTCTCTACATACAAATGATGCCATCACAAGAGCTAAAGTTTAGGGAGACAAGAGTTAACATTGCTGAAATGAAAATTTTATTATTTGCACATGTTGTAATTCCTCTGTGTCCAATCAAAATTTGCTGAAATGAATGGAGCTATTCAGAGCAACAGGAGTTTGAGGAAAAAATATTTTATTTTTGTAAGTCTCTGTAAAACTTTGAAAATTTTACAGGTCCTCATGTCCTCCTGCTATGGTCCTACAGTTTCTTGAATTAATGTTTTTCCTTTCTGGAAAAAAAACCACCATGTATGTTAAGGGTTCTTTCTAAAGCATATACAAATACAATGCCAAATGCATCTTGTCACGACTACATCTGTTAAGTATGCAACTGTCCTGAACACAGCACACATTTTTAAATTAATCACTGAGCCCCACAAGGCTTTGTATTGGCCCAATTTTTAATTTTCCTTGTAGTACTTTTGTATGAGACTTTACATTTATTTATATTTTAATTACATTACTTCTTAAAGGGCTTCTTTTGATGCATCCTCCCTTCTTCCTACTCTGTTATGTGAAGTATTTAAATGAAAAATTCAACTTGAATTTGACACTTCAATTGTGATCGAGGAAAAAAGATGTGCATCATTCATAAATGTTGATCAACCACACTTGCTAAGTCACCTGCACAAGACAGGCTGGAAGACAGCTGAATGCTGTTTTCACACAACAGGCAGAAGTTACTTCACAGAAAAACCTTTTGCCTTTTTAGAGACCAGGAAAAAAAATCCCGACATCTAAACAGTTTCCAAACACAGATTTTCACATCCCTTGTGTTATGGCCTGGTTTGGAAGCCTGAACTGCTAGAAAATCTGCTTGGCTCAAAACAAGCTAAATGTTGTTTTAACACGTTTCTTCTTTCATCTCTGAGAGGTAGGTTTCTTTGTGGCTTTTGAGTAGGAAAACAACATTTGGCATTTCAGCAGAACAGTTTTCAAATGCCATCTCTGGAACTGCGAGCGAGCTATTCTAATAGAGGCTGATGTTATTCTTTTCTCACTTCTTCAAAAAATGCTGGTTTTTATGGCAACTCACAGCAAGGGGCAGAATCTACCACCACATGGCTGCCATATTCTTCACAGTCATTCCCAAGACTCCCACTATTTACAGTAGAGCAGGAAGATATAATGCCATGATCTTCAAGGATTTACATTTTTAATCAAGGCACAATAAGCTATTTCCCTTATCACACCAATGACATTTCTGTCAGAAATGCCCTAATGGCAATTATTGGAATTATCCCAATTCCCCATCCATTGCACACAATGAGCTATGTTTATTGCAACAGCATGCAGAAGGACCAAGGACGTTTGAGCTACACCACTTTGATTTGAACAAATGCACAAATAGAAAATATTACATTATTTCTAGCAATGGCTCTGTTTCATTTCAGCTGCAGTGGATTGCAAGTACCTGATCCTCAGGAATGCATCCTAAGTGAAAAGCCAGTGTCTCGAGGTGAATAAGGCTGAAATCCCCAAAGTTACGGGGAATGACGATGCGTTTAAACTCAGTCAAATGTCAGTTTTCTTCACACAAAAGGCTCTGCATAAGTACAAATACCAAGTATTGCAGTAGCCTCTTTATCTTAGGGATTCAAAAAATAGATACTTCAGAACTACAAAAGAAGGTTAAGAAGGGACATACTGGTTCAATCAGCAAAAGCAACTCGTTTTATTCCCACAGGATACAGTGTTAGAATACAAACCAGGAACTTTTAAGGCATCTTTATTTTGTTTGATTTTGCAGGCAGAGCATTAAAGAGGACTGAGTCTTACTGTAGCATGTATGATGCTACATGCGTTGACATTTTCTACAACCTTTAGCTGGGACAAAAGAAAAATCACAAAAGATTGAATTAAATACTTAAATTTTCCATTATGATTTTTAAGATGTCCCTTACTGCACTTTGCAATGCCACTAACACATTAGAGCTAGATTAATGTGTTAATATATCAAAAAATTAAAAATATTAGCCTCTCTTCAGACCTTGGCTCAAGCCAATAGCAAGTAATGGTAACCAAAAAAGATGGTCTGCATCTCATAGTCTACTCTTCATTCTAAAACACACATGAGTAAAAGAAATGTAATGTCTCAAAACCTTTATACAGCTTAGAAGGATTGAGCATTTACTTTATCAGTAAAACAAATGTGTTGAAATTCTGTGTATTATATTTCTCCTTCTGAAGACGAGCAGTGACTGTATAGACAAGGGGATAAAGTTTCCACTTACATTAGCGTGATACACCAATATTGAAAAAATTTTAAATTCTAAATGCAGAAGTGATAAATAGTGAAAGAATTCTCATGTCAGTGAGCATTAAGATTTCTGCCTGTGACAGTTTCCCAAGAAAGCACTGTACACTGAAAAGCAAATGCACATGTCTTAATCCATAATAATCCATTTCAGAGAATACCAATGAATAGCATGGGAAAATGCTCTGGACAAACACCAGCTGGAAAGAAAGGCTTTTTATTTCAAAACTTGCTCCAAGAAGAGATTTAAAATAAGGACAATAGGATGACATCTTTAAATATTTATGCACAAATATGTGCACACTTTTTAACTTGATACAAGAAATTTTATTAATTGTTAATACCCACTGATTAGGTTGTGTGCTATATAAAGGTCATTAGACAGAGGAAAGCCAGCTGTTCTCCATGCATTACACAACAGTAGACTGTGAGTCTTAAAACATTGCCAAAATGACTGCATTCTGTGAGCACTTGCACGCAGGAGAGAGTCTCTGAACAGTTCTGGTTGAAGGCAGAGCCTCAGCTACTGTCTCATTTGCTCTGGAGCCTCCATTCGGATCCCTTACCACAACACAGGTCTAATTGCTGGAAGGGTTATAATGAGGTGGAATGGAAAACAGGTCACAGGACTACTGGCCATCACAAGATAAAATAATCTCCCAGTCATGGTGACTAACTGTGCCCGTTCACTCAGGGGTGATCACGGAAGTCCTGCTTTAGTCTTGACATCTCAAACCAAAATTAACTGCTCTGGAGTGAGTGGCTGGGGGGGAATAGAGAGTAGCAAACATACAGAGAAAAGGTTATCTAATGGGTCTGTAATGTGACAAGTCAGACAGTCAGCCCACTAATGAAATATGGCTCCACAGCTTGGCTATTCAGAACAAGGAGTTTATCCATGGCAATGGACTGTCACTGCAACTGGTGTGGACACAGAGCTGGGAAAAAAAAGAGGGCAGCCTCATTTCCACAGTAGAATGAGTTGTACTCTGCAGCAGACATGCACATGAATTGAGCTTATCCAGCCCATATTGGACAAATGTGTGTTAACTCAGTTCTGGTATAATCCAATCAGATGAAGATCCAAGCTTTGAAGTAAGTGTGAGACTAGGACAGGTAAATAACAGAAGCAGGGAACTACTAAACATTCTCATGAAACCTAAAACCTTGATTATTGCTAGCTGCTATTTACTAGCTGCTCTAAGTAGATGATCATTGAAGTTTTAATGCTTTGAATTGTCTTACTCAGCAGGCTGATGTCAGTAGAGCAATTTACACAACACTGAATTAAAAGGTATTTTTACAGAAGAGAAAACTGTAAGGAACTGCTGAGATAAAAGACAAAGATTACATTATGGTTCTACAGGTGTTAAACATACTACCTCTGAAAGATTAAGTAATTTGTTTCCAATTCAGAGACGTTACCTTTTCCAAATTTTATTTGGGGAAAAAAATGCAATCAACAGATTTCCTAAAGATTAGACAATAACTCAAATACTTTTTAGTAGTAAAATATACAATAATCTCTGTACAGTGCTTAGAAGGAACAGAACAACTCATAATACTGTCATTTACCAATTTAATATAACCAATTCAATCCACCTCAGGAACAACCGATAACTTCTGCACAACTGATGTCAAGCTCAGCCAAGACACATTTTTAATACAGTGATAAAAAATATTATTAATAAAAAAGAAGAAAATTATGAGAGGTTTTTATTTACAGGCACAGTGTAACTATCAACTTCTCTGTCACTGAGCCAATCAAATTTTTCTCTTTCTGTAGGCTGTGGGGAGGCTGGAAGGCATCCTCTACTCATACCTACCCATCCTTATCCTTCTTCCCCTTCCTCATTTCCTGCAGCATCCAAACCTTCCCTAAGGTTTGTACCAATTAATTTTCACTTTGGCAGGCTTTGTTGCTTCACACACAACCCCAGAAACCATGAGACAAAATGTTAGATTTGTAGCTCACTCAAAGGAATGAGTGACAAAGGTATTTGTACCTAGAATGCTTCACAAGTGAGATTCAGCCCTCAACATAGAAATGACAGCACTCTAACACATTCATCTCCTGATCTGCTTCTTCCATACCTTAAAAGCAGCACCTCCGTGAATAACTGATTTGATGAAAATCCCAAGATCAGCTCCTGTCTCCCGAGATTTGTTGCCTTTCAAGCTCACACCAAGTCCAGCAGAGCCAGAATCATTCAGAGGAATCTCAAAGGTCAGCTGCTCTGTGGTTTCTGGAGAAAAAATACTGCAGTTTGGCTCTCCTTTCTGTTGGAGAAAACAAGGATAAAAATAGGGGTCAAAAGTCAGCATGAGTGGTATTCACAGAATTGTACAATAAGAAATAGTCCTCTTTTCCAGAAAGTAGCTTCAATAAACAGCTTTTATAATCAACAGTGCATTTAGCTAACACTTTGTCACAAGATCAGGCTTAAAATGTTATTTTTAATGATACCTGGGAATATGCTTAAATAGAGGTAAAATAGCTTAGTTCCACATGGCATAAAACTAATGTTGCAGCAGAATGTAGAAAAGACGTTTATACACAGCTGCATTAAAAACGTAAGCCATAAAACTCTCAACATCTTTACATGCAGCTCACAAACTATAACAACAGTTATACTGTTAAATCCCATTCCCCTTTGAAAATTGAGTTTCATCCTTAAAAAATTATCCTTCCCTTAAACCTGTCTGCAGAGGAAAGCTGGTGTAACAAAACCAAAGGTGAAAATTGAAAGCACAGTAACTTACTCTGCACTAACTCCCTTAGTACATACTTTTGTTCCATAGAGGCTTGATTGTTCCTTTTTCTTTCTGGTATAAATTAATCCCAAGATTTTCTCTAGATTAGGGAGCTGTTTACAACACTGCCAAGTCAAGCATACACAGCCATGGAAGATCAGAATGAACTTTCTTTTACTGTACATTGTGGCTCAGTTTTGTAGGGCTGTCTGTTGCTGGGCAGAGGGGAAGGGGGTGTGGTTGTCTTTTTAAAAGCAGGTTAGAATCATAAAATTAAATAAAACCAAATTTATGCCTGAAATATTTATCTTGGCACACCTCAAAAATAAAACAAGGACAAGGAGACGTATTACAGAATGAGGTGTTCATGGGAAGTGTTAGTGCAGAAGACCTTATGCAACACATTTGATTTTATTCCATTTTTCCTTCTCCATGTAACTCTAAGACAATTAATAAGCTTTTGTTTCTTGTCATTTGGACATCATCTATTTGAAACAGCAGTATTAAAGAATTAATAGGAAAAAGAACTATGAAAAGTAAGCACACAGACAATTACAAGTTGAAAGATGACTGACTGCTGCTTCCAAGCATGTCAAATTCTTATGTTAAACTGTTAGGTAGAGGCCACATGCAAGGAGTGCAGTAGGTGGGCCAATCCTCCTCTTCCCCAGTGAGAGATCACCGCCAGGACCTAAGCTGCAGCACAGACAGTATCAATGCAATTGTCAGCAAAGGTGCCAGCAGCACAGATGTTTCCTCAGCAGCCAGAGTACACCTGTGCATTCAGCTATCATGCTGCCTGATCAACAAAGTATGACCCCAGAACTAAGGGCAGAAATTAATATCCTGAAAAAACAGCAGCACCTAAGCATACTTGCATTTATTTCAGATGCCCTTTCACTGATGAGGAGCAACCACTGGGTAGAGAGGAATCACATCAGCCAGAAAACTATCAATCTCAATCCCAATATGCAACATGTTTAAATTTTTCCTGGAATGTAACTACATGGCATTAAAGTCAATACAGTTTGCCAAACTGCCAAATATAAAAATTACATAGGACCAACACTGACAATTGTCTTGAAACCAGCATTCATCTCCAGTACCAAAGTTACACATTTGTTCTTCTGTTTTTGTTCACCAGAAGTACAGAGTTCTCAGTTACACATCTGTCACTTATGTCTTAGCTTTGGATATGGACATTCTGAACATAACCCCCCAAAACCTATAACCTTGTACAACTGTGAACAATACAGAATGATAAATTGCAAACACTCCTCCTCTGACTTCAGAAGAACCAGGGTAGGGAAAAAAATCACTACTGGCCTTCTAACATAACCACGTGGTGTTTAACTTTCTCAACGTTTTAGAGAAAAGATTTTCTGCAAATCTTTTGTTTTTTTCAACTTGCGCATATTCTTGTCAGTTGATTCCAAACTCTTAGATCAGAACTCTACTCAACTGGCACATCCTGTCAAGAATTGGACAGAAGCAATTCTTCTCAGGGTCTCAGACATGTGATGACTCCTGCCTTTAGGACAGGACTTGGTATTACTTTCCTGTTCCCCATGGCAAGCAGTTCCTGTGTGTTTCTGCTCTCCATCCACTTTCATCTGTGACGTCTGCACTAGACTTGCCCCTTCTCTATGTCAATACCGCGGTTTTGTCTTTGCCCATACCCCGAGAAAGCAGTGAAGGGCTGCTACAACAGGACACAAAGTTCCCAGTGCTCATGCCTGTCACAAACTGCTTTACAGTGCTACCTCAGTACAAACTCGGACTTCATGTAAAGCTGAATTTGGTCACCCAATAGAGTACGCAGTTTTTTCTATTTCCCAGCTTCCTTTAACATAATTATGCTGTGCACTAGCCCTTGTTAAGTAATCTACCGTATAATTCTATGCATGCCCAGATGTGTTCAGCAGGACTCCAACTTTTGTCAGTATTTAATTTCCTATGTTTTCCTTAGTACTTAAATTGGAATCTGTAACATTTGTTTACCATTTTCCTTGCTACAATTTTCTATGAAACAGATCACTTAGTCATATCAAAACCTCAGTAAATTGAATGTAAACTGCTTTTACCTATTACTGGAGAACACTCTAATATTTCTTAAAGTCCTTCACAAGTTTCTTGTTCAACATAGTCCAATCATCCCAAACATCTCTCCTTTTCATTATTTATATTCAGCTTTATCCAAAGATCCAGCAAAAGCAGATTTAAAAATAATGTTGAACTTCATCTAATAGTACTATCAAAAATTTGTTACCCATGATTGAGGCTGAATGACAATTCAGAGATTTCACAGGGATGGGTAAGAGGAAAGGAGATGCATATTTACAAGTCAGTGATAAATTCACTGTAAGGCAAGTAAACTCTGTCTTTACCCCCTTGAAATTTTTCTCAGCTACTCATTGTACAGCATCTAATAGCAAATGCCTGGTAGTAAGTCTACAACATCAAGACTATTTGGTGCAAATACAAGATTGAAAATCTTATTTGTGGGAGAATATGAGAAGCAGCAAAATGGAGGAAAACCAGAAGAAAAAAAAGGGATGAACAAAAAGACCTAGAAGATGATTTCATCCTATACTAGCTAAATATTTTCAAATAATTATCCTGATAATAATGCTTTTCCCAAGCAATACCTTTTCACTGATGACAAAAAGAGTTCCAGCCATCCTTTAGTTAACAGCTCATCAATTAACTGCTTCATTTGGGCAAATAATTTAATGAATGATGGCCTCTGTTCCTAGAATATGCAGATATGAATATTAAATGCTGATAGTGACTCACAGAGCTGGATTCCTACTGCTTCTATTTCCCTGACTTTGCTAAAACATTACCCCAAGACATTAATACTTTACAATACAGCAACCACCATCAGCTGAATTATGGTCTGGTAAAGGAAACCCTCTCCAATGCACTAAACCTTGAATTCTTTTAGAAACACTTCTTACCTCAAGATCATCCTAGAATCTGAACTCACTCAAACACAGAATGAATGAAATGAGCCACAACACAAATACGTTTCTAGCCTGGAAAAAACTTAGAGCTTTATGTTATAAATTACCCAGTCAACAACTACATCATGTATTTTCCACAATAAATGTATCATACTCCAGCAGTTCAGGAATTAAATGATAGTTTATCACTGAAGCTATTCCCTACTGCAGACATAGGAAAGTAATTCAATTGTAGCCGGATAAAGAAATTTTCACATAAATTGAAGTCCAGATAGCTAAGTGGTGATCCCTCAGGACGGTTAGAGCTTTGACATGGATTTTCACACAGTCCCAGAGTGGGTAAGGCTGGAAGGGAGAACAGTGGGTCATCAGGCCCAATCCCCCTGCTCAAGCAGGGTCATCCTGGAGCACACAGCACAGGATTGTGTCCAGGTGGTTCTTGAATATCTCCAGTGAGGGAGACTCCACAACCTTGAGCTCCCTCAGCCTTTCCTTGTAATAGAGATGCTTCAGTTTCTTAATCATCTTTGTTGCCATCCTCTGGACTCCCTCCAGGAGCTCTGTGTCTCTCTTGTGCTGAGGAGCCCAGAACTGGACACAGCACTCCAGATGTGTCTCACCAGGGCTGAGAAGTGGGGCAGGATCACCTCCCTCCACCTGCTGGCAATGCTCTTCCTAATGCAGCCCAGGATCCCACTGGCATTCTTGGCCACAGGGGCTCACTGATGGCTCAGGAACAGCTTATTGTCCACCAGGACCCCCAGGTCCTTTCCCACAGAGCTGCTCCAGCAGGCAATCCCCAGCCTGTGCTGGTGTGTGGGGCTGCTCCTCCCCAGGTGTGGGGCCCTGCACTCGCCTTTGTTGAATTTCAGAAGGCTCCTCCCTGCCCATCTCTCCACCCTGTCAGGGTCAGGGTCCTTCTGAAGGGCTGCACAGAGCTCGGGGGGATCAGCCACTCCTCCCAATGAACCTGCTGAGGAGGCATCTGCTCCTTCATCCAAGTCACTGATGAATAATGGGCCCAGTATTGGACCTTGGGGGACACCAAGGCCTCCAAGAAGACAACAATGACACCCTGTGTCACTGTTCAGCCAGTTCTCAATAAACCCCACCGTCCCCTCACCTACTCCACACTTCCTGAGTTGGCCTGTGAGGATGTGGTGAGAGACAGCATTGACAGCCTTGCTGAAGTCGAGGCAGACATTGTCCCTCATCCATCCAGGTACTTGTTTCATTGTAAAAGGCAATCAGGTTAGTCATGCATGATTTACCATTAGTGAGTCCATGCTGGCTACTCCTGATTACCTTTTTGTCATCCATGTAAACAAAGCTCCCTGAGTCCTCCTTCTTGCCCTTTCTGAAGACTGGGGTGATATTTGTTTTCTTCCAGTCCTTGGGCACCACTCCTGACCGCCACAACCTTTCAAAGACGATTGTGAACAGCCTCCACAGGTCTCTCAGCACTCGTGGATGCATCGCATCAGGGCCTATGGACTTGTGGATGTCAGGTTTGCCTTGGTGTTCTCTAACCCAATCCTTCTTGAGCAAGGGAAATTCCTTCCAACATTGCTTTACCCTTGTCTCCCATGTCAATGAATCCCGAAGGCTGGCCTTGTCAATGCTGACTGATGCAAAAAAGGTGTTTGGTGACTGCCTTCTCTGCATCCTGTTACCAGGCTCCCTGTTATGTTTAGTAATGCCCCCACATTATCCTTGGTTTTCCTTTTGNGCATCAGGGCCTATGGACTTGTGGATGTCAGGTTTGCCTTGGTGTTCTCTAACCCAATCCTTCTTGAGCAAGGGAAATTCCTTCCAACATTGCTTTACCCTTGTCTCCCATGTCAATGAATCCCGAAGGCTGGCCTTGTCAATGCTGACTGATGCAAAAAAGGTGTTTGGTGACTGCCTTCTCTGCATCCTGTTACCAGGCTCCCTGTTATGTTTAGTAATGCCCCCACATTATCCTTGGTTTTCCTTTTGTTATGGATGCATTGAAGAAACCCTTCTTGTTGTCCTTGACATCCTTGGCCAGATTTAACTCCAGATGGGCTGTGGCCTTCCTTATCTCGTTTTTACTTACTCCCCCCTCAATATTCATTCCAAGTGATCTGACCCTCTTTCCATCTTTTGTGCATTTCCTGCTTACGCTTGAGCAATGACAGGAGTTCTCTATTTATCCATGTAGGTCTCTTGTTCCCTTTGCCCAATTTCTTGCTAATTTCTTTCCTTTAAGAGGGGTACATTGAGACAGGAACACTCTTAAGTATTAATAAAATTTACTCAACAGAGATCCAGGTTGAAGTTAAAAACAAAACAAACAAACACCCCACAACCAAAAAACTCCAACACAAAACCGAAAAACAACCCAACACTTCAAGAGTCAGTCTCCACTGTTTATTTTGTCCTTGCTGGACTGGTCCTTCCTTCAGCTTTGCTAAATCTTAGCCCATCAGCTTTCAATGTCTTCTACAGCTGCAACAAGCTATGAACTGTCCCCTCCTGAAAAGCACATCTCTGCAGCCTAGTGATGTTTGTTCTCTAATATTCGTAGTAGCCTGCCAGCCACAGCTTCTGCTTAAAGCTCCCTCCTGCTTGCACCATCCAGCATTCTAGTCAGGCAGCTCCTGACTTCTCTCAATTGCTTGGGGAAGACAAGGATCTCCTCTCTCTTTCCTGAACCAGAAGACAACAGACAGAAGTTGTCTAAGAGGAAATCTTTTCACTTGCTGTCCAGACTTTGTGGTTAAACAGAACAGAGCAAACAACCAAACAGGTACTATCCCTCTCAAGGGAAGTCAGGACAGGAATGTTTTAATCTACCGATACACCTGCATGCAACTTCAGTAAAATCAATTCTGACATTTACTGAATCACCAGAAACCAGACAGAAAAGTTCAGAGTAGAGTTTATATGAAGGTGAGAGAACAGAGAGTTTGCTAGATATGAAAGCAGAAAGCCCTAATAACACAGTACTAAATAATATTCAGCAATGCAGACTGAAAACCTGTATCTAAGGGTCTCAGGATACATTTAATTAATGTTCTGCCAATGATTTTAATTTTTAGAAGCACATCTATAACTCAGATATCTGATTTCTTAATTAAAATATTATAATAAAGGATTATTAAAAATAATCTAAAATTTTACTGGTCTCACCAATAAATTCTCGGTATTTTAAAGACCACAGAGAATATACTTTTAGACTTCTACTCCCACAATACACAACTGCTAAGTCACCAGAGCAGTACGATCAGAGCTATAACCTTTGAAAAAAGTACTGTGCATTTTATTCTTCCACTTTCCACTTAGTCCATGGTTCTATCTACACAGTATTGTGTCAATCCTCTGTCTACCATGGGACACCACTTTCAATTAGTCCTTTTATTTAATCTTACAATATCTGTTCTCATTGACCACAGCACTTTTAATCTGTGGATTTATGATAACCTAATGCTAATCTCTCACTGGAAAGGTTGCCTTATATATCCTTATTGTGTTTTTTGCTAAAAGAGAAGCTTACAAAAAAAATTAGCTCTCAGGCAGGAAGGAAATAGCATTTGTTTAACACAACAAGAGACCTTTCAGTACCTGTTTGGTGCCCTTGACCAACACACTGCTATGGCCTCTCAATATGCTGACTGCCCCTTGCCTGGCTGCTCATTTCTGATAAGAGACGTCAACTCCCTGGGGTGCCATTCAGAGCCGACAGCAAAAGGCAGAAGACCCAAGAGGGTTATTTTCAAAGGTTTATGAAGGAAATAAGGCATTTGCATGCTTTTGCAATGACTTTCTGATAAAAATATTTAAATTGTGGCACCACGTAACTATTATTGGCAGAAAAGCTTGAAAAGATGATACCCCCTATTTGCATCACGCTCCATGTTCTTTCCAAGCACTTAGCCACAATTACGAAATACTTTGCTGACAGGTCAGTCATTCAGTCACTATAAAATCTGCACTGTATTTTGCAATAGACATATTGCAACACTCTTAAAAGTAATGCTCAAAGGTAATACACAGTTGTAATCTTGTCACAATCTAGTAAATAACTGAAATCACTGCTGCATGCATTCATCGTTAGCATTTCTGACAGATATTTTATATTGGCTTCTTTAAAATTATCTGTACTCCATACTGCAATAAAAACTAAATGGCCACTAATGGCACACCCCGCTAAGACAAGAAAGGCAGTAGCAAATCCATAGAGATATATGATAGCATGCTTGGATAATTTTAACATTAACACAGCACACTACAAATTTGTGTCATGTTAGATAGAATGTATCTGGTTTGAATTATGTAGACTCTTTGGAATTATAGCTTCAAAAACTGACAAAACCAGACTCAGCTCTTCATCCAAAGCAGACACAGCGCATTTCAGAAATGCTTGACTTGCCTATTCAAGAACCCACCAAGGAAATAGTTTGCCCCTGCACCAGTTTTGTATTTGTAACTTGGTGTGCCCTGCTCCTAACATTGAAAAATGCAGTCTCATTTAACCTTTTAAGCTACATAACTGTAGGAAGCAGAGGGAGAAAAATTAACTAGCTTAGTCCTCAGTCAAGGTCAGCCTTACTGCGAAAACACCCATTTTCAGCCCAAGTATGGGGCAAGCCATGTGCCTGTGCACCCTACGGAGCTGGAGCCTTATGCAGTTAATACACCTTGGCACTCAGAGCCTGAAATCTTACCACACATGAGGATGGAAGGCTGTGTGGTATTTTCAAGGTGAATTTAGGGTTGCTGCTGCTGTATAATTTCAGAATTCATTCTGGGCACAGGTCACAACACGATGATATACAAATCCAACTCTTTACTCATTTTAGTGCTTACTGTTTTAAAGGTACAGTAAACAAAGCAATAAGCAGGGTATAATTCTTTTATGTCTACTTCAAACACCATGTGCATATGTTTTACATTAAGCCAGCCTAGGAAAACTTTTTTCTAAGTTTTTTTATGTATTCTAAGACAGAAAGATTTTAGAAATGTTCATATGGTATATGGAATAGAACTGGTGACCCTTGTAAATGGCAAGGCACTACATTTGTTAGCAGGATTTTAAAATTGCCCAAATACTCTGGTTTTATTAAATGCAAATACTACAGACCTGGGTAAATGCGTCTAAAATATATGAAGACTCAATTTCTGTTAAGACCAGATTTTATATGCCTCTATTCTGATGTATATAAACTTATGATTTCATACATTAAAGTGGGCTTCCAAATAATTTTGGGCAACCTCAGAGCTAGGACTTATATTACCAAGTAAGCAGTTTTCATTTCCCAGTGTTCTGAGGTAGGTTTCCTAAACCTAGGAATTCTGGGCAGCAATCCCATAACACATCTTATGAATATATTATCTCATAGTGCAAGTAACATTATGCTTTTCTCTCCTTACTTGTATTCTCTCTAACTTATATTTTACCAGCAGGCAGAGCACCATCAGAGGTTTTTGCAGGCAGTGAAGGTTATGACCAGGTTTTTCAGATCATCCTTTTAAGGTTCCTCATATTTGCTAGAATATAGGAACAGTGGGCTCTGAAAGGCAAATCATTGCTGGATCATAACACTCTGATGGGCCTGACAGAAAAAGCAATAGTGGAGCAGATGCAATAAGGTCTTTCTGGCCTCAAAAAGGCTGACAACTGCTATCACATGGAAAAATCACATTTGCTGTGCTGGTACCATTATGGGCACTTCACTGCATATGAGAGCTCAAAAATCAACCACTTTTTAAAGGTACATGGATTACCAAGCAATTTATTCCCCTTTGGTAAATTAGGGAGTCACACACAAATAAACCCGGGCTAAAGGGATACTTTTCAATGTGACAGGAAGGATTGCCGCATTCCTTCTTAACGCTGATCTCTCACTGACTTTTGTAAAGGGCACAACTAATCAACAAACCTCAAAGAACAGTTTCCAGTACTCTAAAACTGAATGAAATAGTAACCATCTATAATATAATGAAATAGTAACCATCTTCTGAAATACATAATGATCCTGAAAACCTTTGAGGGGCTGCACTACCCAATGTTTTGTCTTTAAAAATATACATTTGTGTATACACAACCTACACTCACTTCTCAGCTATTCCAGATGAAGAGAACAGGTCCAAAATTAAACTTTTGTTTAAAACTCCCAGGATATTTAAAAATCTACATAGTTTATAAATGATGAAAGATGCCATGTGCATTCACAATATCCTTGTCTTCCTTACACAGAACACCTTCTTGTGTATGCTAACGAAATTCAATATATACTTCTTTTTTTCCCTATCCAATTCACCTCCCTTAGAACAGAGATAACACAACAGAAAAATGGTACTTGCTGGAATCACTTTCTGACTGAAATTATTTGTTCATTTCTGGATAATTGAGCACCAGAACCATGGTTTTGAACTACAAAAACAGGTGCAAAAATGCTTAAGTCTAGGCTGTAATTTCACCTATTATTTCCTGCACATAAAAAGGCAAGCAACAATTAAAAGGAAGTAATAGAAATTAAGCTTTGAATATTAAAACAAATAGGCCAACTGGTTTTTCTTCAGGCATATAAGTTCAAGGCAGTGGAAGAAATTAACTGGGGGAAGACTAAAACATAAAAGTTAATCATATGGTAAGTAGAAAAAATGCTTACTTGAACTTGCCACTCATCCTGCTTCCTTCCATCTTGTATAATCCACATGTAAAAAATGACTTAAAGACCAATACCAAGTTTAGTACATTGTTGTTCATTTAGCTATTGTTACAAAAATGATGGTTTGTTCCCTTTCACGCCCCCATTCTTCAGGAATCAGTTAATATGCCCAGAAACCACCGAAATAGCAATTACAGTTGCAACTGGTAAGTCAAAGAGATCTTTAAAACAAAAAATAAAGGGTATGCAAAAATTACAATGTATGTGCTGTAACTTACAGAAAAATGCATGCAAATATTTTTGGAGCTATACAATTTCTGGCAATTGCAGAACAGTCACATTCCTCTGCCCATGTGCATCATACAGAATAAAGAATTGCAAAGGATCATAGCACAGAATGGGTTGCACCAGAGCTGTTCTCATTCATGTAGTTTTCCCTGTTTTACCAATGCGGGGATAAAGAAAGAGAAGGGGAAGTAAATAATTTTTGCATCGTAATTAAAAGAAATGGCACTTCCAGATCACACATTTTCCCTAGAGAAAAAACATGTAACAGACACACATGATTAAAACACTGTATTTCCAAAACACAGTAGTATGATAGCCACAGTTTGATGTGCATTCCATTCACTTTGCGAGGAGCTGGAAAATCTAAACCTATTCAGTTAAACCAGTTTCTTTCTGTAATATTCACCACCCTCTAGAAAAGAGTGTTACAGAGTTTAAAACCAAAATGCACTGTAAAGAACACACTAATCACTGGCCACTCCATAGACTATGGTAATTAAGAGAATCAAGATCTTCCCCTGGAGTTTTGGAATCAGCTCCTTACTTAGCTGCTACATTGTCAACAGCTGGCATGAATTACTGAGAACATTTGGCTAACTGGATAATAAAGAGGACAGCCTGTGGTTGGTTCAAATTCTACTTCACTGATCTGTTTCAATATATTAAAAGAAATCTCATTAGAGCCTCCATTTTTTTTTTAAGGAGTAGCAGCCCTACAAATATTGGGTTTTCAATTCTTTTCCCTTGTTATGCACAAACATTGTAACTGTATAACTCTCAGATGTTGCATGGGCCAGTGTAACCAAAGCCCCAATTGCCTATAATTTAATAATGCTTTTTTGCAACACTGATTCATCCTCATCTGTATCACATCTCGGCTGCTGTGGCAAAGGCTTGCTACTCAGAATATATTTTTCTACTTGTTAGCAATTCATAAGCACAGGTCACAGTAACAAAACACCCAAATTCTGTTCCCATCTATCCTACTGAAGAGAAAATATTCGTGAGACCAAGCCTTCCCCAGGCCGCAGCTTTTACAAGGTAAAGTCAAATTATATTATTACAGACCCATGCAACCAAATGCCACCCAGTGTGACTTTATTACATTATTTGCTTTGTGCCCATGCAGTTATCAAATTCTCCCCAGCAAATCCACATAAAAACCCAGTTCTAGTGGAGGAACATGCTCAAAAGTGGTTTTGTGCATGGGTTTCTAGTGGGTCTAGCTTCCAGATGTATCTTTGCCACAGGAAACTGTGGGGAGTGGGTACATTTACTAGGTGACCCTTCTCTTTTTCCTTTCAACAGGTAACAGGGAATCTAAAGAAAACATCTCAGATTACAGTCCCTGGAGACCTGCTGAAAGCCAGAACAAGTCTGATATAAAGCAATTACCATATTATTGCCAGGCATTAACAAAATCCCCAAGTATTCAGGTAAATTCTGCATGCATGTTACACCATCAGGGCTCACTCAGTTACAGCTGTCCTTGAAAAACACTGGATTATCCACTGCTTTTCCTTCCAAAAACAAACACCTAAAGTGCTGGCATTTTTCTCCTCTTTGATAGAACAGTACTGTAACTTTCGAGGTAGCAGAGGATTAGCCCAATGTAATATCATGGCTAAAGCTGAAACCAAACAAAAAAGCTAAACCAATTTTAATTTTTTTTTAATCTTTTTTAAGACTATTCTCAGACACCTCATGAATTCTAATAAGCATTGTGTTAGCATCAACATCTGGTAGCTTAGTGGGATGGTAACTCACACTTCTGCAGTAAGCTACCAGATGTTGCTGAAGGGCTTTTTAATTTAGATGGGCTGGTTCCATAAATTTGTGTAATCTATTTTAGTCATTCTCATTTGTATTAAGTTGTAGTTGATTGAGGAACACAGAGCAGTATTAGAATTCCTACATCATCATGTTACAGTGAGGGCCATCACTTGTGCATCATTCTTTCACAGAGAAAGCAATCTAAGAGAAGGTCAAGCCAGCAGGATAAATGTGGCTACTTCCTGGATTTCAATCATGCCAGTCATAAGTAAATCACCTTTTGAAAGGTAGTTAATCCTTGCTGTAGAGACCAGAATTTATTATCACACAACTGTGGCAGGTAAAAATTATAAACAGCTTTTAGATTCTTCCAATCTTTTATACACACACACTGCTACAGTGATTTCCAGCAGAATTTGCAGTATGACAATACATAATAATGTATAATGTTGGGGGAACAGGAGAGAAAAGAGAAGAGTGCATACTTTTTAAAGCACATGTTTTAAGTAATGAGCTTTATAACTTAAAAAACCCAGAAGAAAACACTGTTAATGGGTAGCTTTTTCAAAAAGTAAGCTCTTATTTAGAAGAGCTGGTGAATAAAAATAAATTCTACATAGAATAGATAATTTAGTACTTTAAGACTCAGAAATTTCCCTCTGATCCACACAGACACTGACTCAACAGCTCAGGGCTTACTCAGCAGAGCAATGCAATGACCAACTTTGGTGCTTTGGAAATCACTGACAACAAATGCCCAATTACAAGGCTGAAAACTGCCATTACGCTCCTTAAAAATTACACAATAAAAGAGAAAAATGGATACAAAAATAGTTTTGCTAAGACACTTCACAACTGCTCACAAGAAAAAGTGAGCACCAGCGGCACAAGAGAAAAGACTCACATGAGAGAACCTGAACACCCCTCCAGCTCCCTACCCTATCATGGGCAACCCTGACCTCAACAAGGTCCAACTGGCCACAGGGAAACAAGAGGAAAACTGTCAGCAATGTTTTGTGAGGAAACATAATGGAGTATTTCTGTATAAGATCCTGACAACAGTCTAAAGGAAAATCAAGGAGGCAGCATCTTAAGAAAAGGATGGAGGCGGTTTATGTTCTTTGAAAGAGATAAAATGAGACAAAAGCAGGAAATGCTGTCCTTCCCTTATCCTGAGGACTTAACAAAAGGTCAAGTATAGCCATCAATCAAGATAAGGAAGAGGCAACCAAAGAAATAACCTTCTCTGAGGGGAAACAAGCATGTATCGGATAGCACTTTTACTCTGATGCAGTTCTCCATGTGAGAGAAAAGAGAACACAGTTTCATGCCAGAGTTAATAAAAAAACAAAAGTGAAAATTAAACACTTGAGATGGAACAAAGACAAGCAAAAGCCTATTAAGTCAAAGGCTAGCAGCCAAGGAAAAGCTTGCTTCCAAAATTTGTGAGGAGTACAGCAGAATTCTATTCCTCACCACTCCTGCAGTTGGGCACCTGGCTTAGGAGACACCTCCTGGGACAGCCGCCCTCACTAGTTTGTCAGTGATAAGCTGCAGGCTCATTACATGCACTTTAAATTTCTGGTTTAAAGCTTGTTGCTTTTCTGAAAGAGAATAACCCATTTTTAGTTATGCTTGACCTCACACTTACAAAATTAATTTACAGTATTCCCCTGTGAATTATGCTTATGCTGTCATTTTTGGGGATGAAAAATCAGATTGTATGGAATTGCATCTATAGCAGATAAAAATCAAATGTATGTATAAATACTTCTTGGAAACAAGCCTGATGTGACTACCTTTTATTGGCATTTCTCACCTGACATAATTTCTATGGCCCGGGCTAGTATTTAACCATGGAATTGTTTCAAAATCACTCTTTGGGAAAGAATAACAAGTTTACCAGCTCTCGAGGTAGAAAGGCCTCCTCCTGACGAGCCACAACCAGACAGACAGTCTCGCCTTGCTTTGTGCTCCTCAGCATAGCTACAAGCTCTTCCTGGGTCCTGCCAGTGATGTCCCGTCCATTCACCTACCAGCCACAAAAGAACAGAGGATGTCTTATCTCTGACTGCCTTTCATCAGGTTTATTAGGTGCCCCTCACCTAACACAGGTGTCACTCAGTGACTGAGAGCAAAGAAGAATCAGCAACAGCTCCCATATTGTCTCCCCCTCTGGCCCTGCACAAATTACTTAACCTCTCTCCTCCTCATTTTCACCATCTGTTAAAGCAGCTCTGTAGTACTTACCTACCTTGCAGGGGGTTTGTGAGGCTTAATTAGTTTGTAAAGCACTTTGAAGATGAAAAGTGCAGAAACAAGACCTTAGTATTAAAACTGTTTACCTTAAGAGCTTTTTGAGGTTAGTAAGTAGAAATAACCCGTTAGATAATAAGATTGTAAGTCACAAGATATCTGAAAATTTTCAGCAGACTGACTTGAGTAAAATTCCCTTAAAACGAGCACTTTACTAGCTTGATATTAACTGGAGATTTTTGGATGTGGCTGAAGAGGCAAGACATATTTTGGTCCTAAAGTGATACATTTAAAAACCACGATCTTATCAGGTTCCCCTTGTTCAAACACCCCATGGACCCTTGTGAAAAAAGCCATCTTTCCACCTCATGGTGTAAAGCACTTGCTGACAACAAGTGACAGAGAAGCTCTAAGAGTGACTTTTTTTTTTAAACCAAGGGCAAGAATTGTAGTTCAATACATCAGTAATATGTATGAAGAAATAAAAGATTTATGACTAAGCCTGCAATCAATTTTAAGCAATGTAAATACAACGGATGTTTAGCCTAACCTCCAGGATTCTGTCTCCTGACTGCAAACGACCATCTTTTACTGCTGCACCTTTTGGTAAAATATTCTTCACAAAGATTGGACCAGGACCATGTACTGAAGAGTCTCTGGTAACCACTGTGAAACCAAGTCCTTCTGGACCTAGAATATCAGACAAAGAACTTACAACATAAATTTCAACATGTAAACGATGATCATTAAAAGTAAGCAAACAATGTGAGCAAGATATCCCAGAGAGTCATTCAGGTTAACTCTTAAAAAAAGAAAGCAAACAAAAAGCTGTAAACACAAGCCAATTTTCTGCATGGCCTACAGAAGAAGTCTACTAATGTCAAAACACATACCCAAACCCTCTTAAAACAGCTACAGATGGAAATATTTGGGTAAGCATATAATAATAAAAAACAAGAAAGAACTCTCTTTTTAAAGCATTTACATTTTTTTAGGTCATTTCAATATTAGTCTTCACTTTAATGTCAATCGTTTTTCATGGAATTAAAGCAATTGGAATTGCTATTTATGAGCATAAATATAATTTAGCAAGTTTTACTGAAACTTGGTAAATGGGGAAAATATCACAGAATTTGAATGCAAAACTTGATGATGTGCTGTTCAGAAAAGACAAAGTGGTATTTCTAAGTTTCCTTTAGTGAAGTTGTTTGCTGCTTGGAAATAAACAACTTTAAGTGTTAACAAATATATTATAACAAATAATTATAAATGAGTAAAGTAGATAAATATGTAAGTAAGTAAAATAAATGTTAGTAGGTATTGCTTATAAGCCACTAAAATCACTGGGAATAATAGAGTCCATAAAAATGTTTTTATATTGAGTGGTATTACTACCCATGTGATAGTTTTCAAAGATATCATCATGTCAGTATCACATTGCTATAATTTCTAAAAATATAAATGTTTCAAAATCAAGAGCATTAGATCTAGAACGGGGAAATTCTTAAGTAGATTTTACTAACACGAAGCTGAAGAGTTCAGAAGTAAAAATGAAAGATTTAAGTAAAGAAACAACAAAAATTAAGAATTGAGAGCTTGATTACATTCATAATGTGTTATGAGAACAAAGTTACAGAGTTTTTAAAAGGGACACTTCTAGGATCAAATTTTACTCTCAGCCAAATCAGAAAATACAAATGCTATTTAGAAATTGCTTAAACACATTTTACTACATGTTCCTAAACCTGTTATCCCATTCAAAGACAGACAGCTGCATGGTGCAGCAATTAAAGATATACACACAAATTTGGCCTCCTGACAGCTGAATAAATATGACAGAAAAAAACCCAAAGGTTTGCAGAAAATAAAAAATGGAAAGACAGGTAAATCTGTGGTCAAGGTCTTGGAAAACATGAAACAGAGCAGAGTAGATTTTTAAACATATCTTTAAAAGAATGTCGTAACACTGTCGTGGTCAATTAGCAGGTTAAATAAAATAATAAAGGTCACCAGCAAACACTTCAAAATTTTATTCTATACTTGTGAAAAGACTGAACTATCTCTTAAAATCATTTGTTGCTAATGGAATTGCTTCCACAATCAGTAACAGAGATGTCCTAATCAGGATAACATACATCCAAAATTTATGAGAAAGCCTACTGTAGAAAACCTTACTGCTTACATTCCTATACCTTTTGAAAGTTTTGGAATTTCTAAATGGTAAATAATTTGTTTGTATTTTCAATGTCACTCATTAAAGTAAAAGTTAAGGTATCACTATAGAGAACGTGATACCTAATTAATCATATCTTCTCCAAAGACTTACCTTTTTTCAGGTCTATCTTTATTTTCTTTGCATTTCTCTTATTGCCAAAGCCCATAAGTGGAGACAGGGAGGGAGAAGAAGGCTTTCTACCCAGACGTGGGAGATTGGGGCTCTTAGCTTGTTGCAGTGTTCCCTGTACACCTGACTCCAAGATTGCTCCAGAAATATTAATTATTTTCACAGCAGGTTTTGGATGAAGAGGAGGTGGAATTTTTGTTTTTGTAACTCCTTCTTCATTATTCAGAATACAAAGAGGAGCAATAGCAGACTTCTCATACTGTTCTCGGTTATATGGAGGAAGGACTTCCAAGATGACACTTTGAAATTTCATTGCCTGACGGAAGATGTCCTGAGCCCTTTAAAAGAAAGGTACAAAAATTCATATGAGAAACTAGAAAATTTGGGCAAAATTTGAAGTTGTTTACAGAGAATAAGATGAAAATTTACCTTACGTTCACATGTACAGCGTCCTTTTTTTAGAAAAGCACACATGAAATACGATTTCAAAACTACAGTATTTCCTTAAATTTCAAGTAGGAGCAGCATACCTGTTGGAATTCCTAAGCTGCTACGAAAACATATCTGCCAGAAGAAACTAATGAACACACTTCTTCATGCAGAGCATCAGAAAGGGAAGTTCTGATGGCAAAAGACTGCTGAAGTTACAGCTTGCTGCTTTTTTCAAGTGCTTGTCTGTTACGTATTCTCTTGTTGGCACAGAGGCACACTGAGCACTCCTCACCAATTGTTCTGGTGAATACATCTACTCCAAGCAAGCTCAACTCTCCATTTTTTCCAAATCCAGTCTAATTGCTCCTCAGATTCCTTTGTAATCCCTAATGCAACTGCTGGCTGATTCCACAGCAATAAAATAGGATGAGGGTATGGGATACACAGACATTAGAAAATAACCTGGTGATCAAAATGGTGCAATTATTTGTGTTTCTACATAAATGGATAAATAAATAGGCCAATATTACTCACATCTTTCAAGCAGTAACCTTTTGCTAAGTGGATATGCAGACTTCACGTAATCAATGTTTTAACAGACGTGCTCAAATGCAACACCAGAAACTGTGTTAGAGCATTTAATGGAACTGCTCCCCTTGATAGTGATGGAGAATGGTTTTAAACTAAAAGAGAAAGACTTACGCCAGACATTAAGAACAAATTCTTTACTCAGAGGGCAGAGAGGTACTTAAACAAGTTCCCCAGAGAAGCTGTGGATGCCCCATACTTGGCAATGTTCAAGTTCAGGCTGGATGGGGCCCTGAACAGCCTGATCTAGTGGGTGACATCCCTGTCCATGCCTGTGGGGTTGGAAGGAGATGATCTTTAAGGTCCCTTCCAACCCAAACCATTCTATGATTCTGTGAACTGATACCATGGTAATGATACTGTGCTCAGGTTCCCGTGCATTGTAAGGCAATTAAGACAAGTTGGCCAAAAGAACTGTACATAAAGCCTTCCCTGGATTTTTAATAACCTGTAGAGTTGGCCAATCAAGTCAAATCTACAGGTTATTCTATGGATTCTAAAGGAACAAAGGAGACTTCCCTCTTTCTATGCTTTCCTCTCCTACCTTCTGTTGAAGTGGACTCATTTTCTTCCATACTGCAGAAGACCACTTGAGTACAAAGAGAAGAAGTAGCTGAAGTGCATTTTGAGAATGAAAAACTGAAAACTGCTAAGCTGAATTGGGGCAGGAGTGGAAGCAATGGCTACACTAAATTTGAAATAAATCATGGAGTCCTTCCAAGAACATTGTACTTATTTCCTACCCTTCTGTGGTATATTTGTCAGTCTGAGTCAGTATTTTGCTCAAGTCTTGGCTTTGGATTTACTCATACATAACGCAGTTATGTAACAGGAATCAATATTGAAAGTACTTCTGAAATATTTTTTTTTTACACTGACACAGGAAGGAAGCCACTACAAATATAAATGTCTTGAAAACACACCTACTGCTTTCGCAGATGAACGGAGCTGCGCAATACATCCACCTTGCAGCTGTAGCTGGTGGAGAGGAGAGCCTGTTTTAAGAGGGTTTTCTGTAGTATGAGGACATCGAAGTCAGGGGTCAGGCCCAATGGATACTGCTGTGGGAAAGAACCACCCTTGCCACACTGAGTGTATGAGCATCAAGAGTCAGAACAGCAACATTCATTGACAGGTGATGCTGCCAGAGAGAAACCTCAAGCTTGGAAAAGAAAGGTAGCAGCGAGAATGTTGTAGGGAGGCATTCTTTTAGTATCACCCTCAAAGGTTCTGTTTCAGAGCTGTAACAGACTGTGCCCCAGTGTCTCTGCAGAGGTTATAGGTTATCTGCTCACCTACAGCCTCTCAAAGTTCTCAAGGACAGACCTTACTCTGATAGTAGAAACTATGGCACACTTCCAGCGTAAAGGATGTTAACTGTGTTTCTTTCACACCCCATCTTCATCCTTGTAAGTAGCCACTTGGTCATATGTTACAAGGTAATTTAGTAACTCAGTTTCAAAAGATGAATATTTAAAATACATGGAAGAGAAAACATAAGATCTCCTTCAAACAAAAATTAGTGGAAATCACTCAAGACATCCTATGGGAAAGTCTAAATGCAGTCTTCAGGGGCAAAATAACTGGCTGCACTTCAAAGGGAAAAAATAATGAATGGAGAAGTTTATATTTCTTGAGATCCCAAGTGCATACTTTAAAGAAATAAGGGAGTCAGTTAAAAGAGGTGTTAGAAACTCTGCAGCACAACAGAATGTAACTGAATAGATTAGCAGCAAATGAAAAAGCAGACCAACAGTCCCAATATACAGCTATTATAAACATGGGAATACAGAAAGTAGGCTGCTGCTGTTAGAGCTGCAGAAGAAGCAATTGTCAGGAGCAATACTAGAAAGTCTCTGCTGAAATTAGAAAGAGACAGCATGTAACAGTCTAAGTGTTAAAACAGCTTTTACAAGGGTTATGAAGAAATGTCAATTTGAAACTAGCCAACAGATTTTCCTCTCGAAGGAGAATCTGATCGTTATTTCTGGGTCAACAGTCATTGGAACGATACTTTGTTGTATCTTCTACAATTAGTGGATTTCTGTAACGTGGACTTCTGTCAAGTTAGTACAGTTATGTCATGCAAGATGAAAACTAAAAGTCATGTTCACGGAGATTAGTTTCAACCTGGAAAGAGTCTTTCTTTAGCCACTCTCCACAGCCAGGGAAGAGAGATGATGCAGAAAAGTATTTTGGAAAACAATTCCGCAGAACAACGCAAGACTTGGGAATAGGCTAGAGCTCATCTAAAATGTTCTCCCCAGTTCCCAAACAGACATTGAGCCCTCAATACCCATATTTTTTCTCCTCAGATCCAATGCCACTGCAACCACACTGCTTGGTTTTGTAACATAAGGAAACTTAGCCCAACAAAATTAGGCTCTGCTCTGAATCACCTTTAAGTCACTTTTCTCTCTCCCAGTGACAGAGAGGGAGTCTAACAAGACTAACCTAACTCTTATGGTAAATAGCCCTTCCAACTCCCAAAACTTTACACAATGATGTAATGGTCTAATGGTACACAGCTTTTAGAAAGTGTCCTTCATGTTGCATTTTGAAGGAAAGCCTGACAGAGAACTAGAAAATTTCCTGAAGTATTTCAAACTGCCCCAAAATCTAGTAACCTTACAGAAAAACATGCAGGGTCCTCCCCTCCACAAATATCTCATGGGCCAAAAGCCTTTGGAGATATAGTTACATTCAGAAGAAAACACAGAGGAGGCATCACATTGTAAAGAAAGGATCACACATAATTTTGAAAAGAGAGGTTTTGATTCAAGCAAAACCTTATTTGCAAAATTTCATTAGAAAACTGCACAGTGGGGCAATGAATGTTTTAATAAGATACTGACAAGTATGTTCTGCTAAAATTGATATCTTATTTAGGAATTTCCACAGATGGAAGAGAATGGCACATACTCTAACACAGAGTGCTTTTACCACCAAATATGCAGAAAGCTGTAACTGAAAAGCCATCAGGAGGGAAAAAAGCACAGTCTCAGAAACAAGAATACCTATGCTACAGAACTACACAGGTTTCATGAAAACCTATTTTGCAAATATTTATTCCTAACTGTGAAATTATGTATTTGATTTTAGTCTAGAGGCCTTGAACATTTGGCTTACTGTTTAGAAAGTTAAGCCTTGACTCCCTTGACATCTCAATAGATTTTTGTTATATTATAAACAATCAGTCAGTTGTCTAAACATATGGATTAGAAGCAAAAACAAATTACTATTTAATTACTACAGCAAATATCTGTGAAATTTGAGAGGCTATTCTTTTGTGCAACAATGCCACACTAATTCACAGATGATCAAAACAACCTGTTAGTTAAAAAATATTTGAGACAGATAATAAATGTCAACAGACTTTTAATAAAAGTCATAAGAAATGAGACTTTCCATTTAGCTCAAGTAATCATAGTTTGACAGCAGAAGTATTTTTTAAAAAATTAATGCTCAAAAAGCTGCAGAACAATAAAAAAAATCTTATTTCATTTGCAAAAGAACATTAAACACCATGCTGTGATGTTGACTCATTCTGAAAGTCTTATGAAGAAAAAATTACAAAGAGAATATGGTAAAAGTAACAGAAGAACTAGAAAGGGAAGAGAGCAATTACAAAACTGAATGCTATTAAATTAAGTAAGCACAGTAAGTTCACTAAAACTCCTCAAATTTCACCTTATTTGGAGGTTTCAGAAAGAAAATTATGAAGTTTCTGTCGCATATCAATTTTATAGGCATTTTTTCTGAAATAAGTATTAATCCCTTTACAAATCACTTAAACACAGCACTGTATAAAATCCTGGCTAGTTAAAAATATTAGTAAACCAGAACTTACTGTGCAAAGGTTTTATCTGTAAGGTCCACATGGTTTATCTTCACAATGCATTCATTTTCATGGAAAAGACCATCACGCCTAGATCTGCTGTTTTCTTCAATACCACGGATGAAGAGTCCCAGCATCCTAAAAGGCAAAATATAAATGAAAACTGTCCTTACTGTGCTGATACAAGTTTTTAGCCACTAAAAATAGGTATTAATATCTACTGTGCGTGAAATGATAGAGTAGACTGCCTCTCTATCTATGAAGTGCTTAACCTAGAGGAAGGTTTCAGCTGACTTATTAACAAAAAAGGAGGGGATTCCAAAAAATACCTGGAAAAATTGCTGCACACTAATGCTTTACTACTTGCTAGAACTTGGGGAGCTTTAAGTCCTGCAGATGATACTTGGAGAAACAGAGGAAAACATCTAGATCTCTCTCCAAGTTAAAAATATCAATGTAGCTTATGCAATATTTTTCTGCCACTGCTCCAAAAAAAAGCACAAACAGATTAAAAGTAATTTTCTACCTTGACTATAATAAAATAAACAAGAGTTAGAACGAGACAAAAAAACCCCCTGAATTTTCTACTTCTGAAATTGTCTATGAAATTTTCAGTTGCCAAAGCCCCTTGCTTTGATACAAGACAGCAATAATATTCATGTGGCAGGACAGCAGCAGAACATCAACAGCCAAGCTGTCTGTTAACAAGGTAAATGCAACTGAAAACAGAGGTGCAGCACAGAATAATGCAATAAGTGAGCCAGTGTGGGTAGTGCAAAATTCCAGTGTTGATAACTCTGCTGGGAGCACTAGGCTAACCCTGACCTACCTGAAACACCGCTGTATCACAAACTATAATTCAACATAGCTATATCCAATGATACCACTACAGGGTCCAAAAAATCCTGACAACTGCGAGTTTGTGAAGAACTTTTATAATCAATCTTTGTCCGCTAAATTTCCACACCACTTCAGCATCAAAGATGGTCATCAAAGATGACCTTTAGAGACCATTTTCTATTGGTTATACTCCATAAAATATTAATGTGCAATTTTCAACATGACAGCACTCCAATCACAAAACAGAAGTCCTGTATTTTTGTGTCAGATTCATGAGTGCCCTCATATCTAAGTCCATTCAACAGATTCACAGTATGCCATTAACTAGTTCAAGTGACACTATATCCACTGAGCATCTGATTTTAGATTTACTGTCTAAGAACATTAAAAAATTTGTACTTCTGTCCTATCAATTACTAAGTGAAAAATTGGTTCCTACTGAATATTAGTTCTTTGAAGTATCTAACAGAAAAAAGTTATTTAATAGCATAAAGATTCTCTTGTAATAAGTATTATCCTTCCCTAAAGGATTAAAAATGGTAGTGGTGGTGAGGAGCCACAGCCATTTTAATGACATCCAACTAGTGGCAATCACAAACCTTAACCCTAAGCATTTAACAATGTTAAAAAGCAAACCAGTAAAAGTACAGAAATAAACAAAATTACAAATTAAGTTGGTTGCTCACTAATCCTGTGTGCTTAGATACTGCATTCATATATGCAATAGGATTGCCTACTTCTCTGAAACTTGTGTGTACCCGTGTGGCTTGAGTTACATAGTCTGAGGCAGCTTGAATTCATTCCTCCATTACTTTTTACCAAAGCCTAAATTTTAGCATTTTAATGCACTATTAAATTTTAATTTCCTGTTTTTAATGATATTTAAGTACAAAAGAAAGGGGGAAAATTATTTCTATTACTTTTGTAGTTCCTGTATAAACTAAGATTTTGTAAATTAATATGATGTTTAATGACCTGTAGGAAAATTTTGGCCTGCAGCAGGACCACGCTAAAGCCAGCATTACCTTATTACAAGATAACTTTACAATTTAAATACCAGACCCAGTTAGTCATGGCCAGCATGTCCTCATAAATTCTATCATGTCACCAAAAGAAATAAAATATGCTCTTCTGTACTTTCTCATGTTATGATGAGTTACGATTTATACTCTAGTCTCAGGCTAGATTAAAAAAGTGTGTCAAGCCATTTAAGTCAGTCCAGTGCTTTAACAAAGGTATCAGTATAGTTCTGCCAAGAGTCACTAAAATGTAAAGACAACTACTTAAACAACCAGTTGTTCATCTGTCAAAGACCTCTCTACTCCAGCAGATCCCCAAAAGCATTTGTAAGTAAGGACATATGAACATGAATACAATGTAAACCAAGGAACGCATCTTGCAGGTCTTTAAAAGCTACACTTAACACAGTGATACTTGAGTACAAAACTGCATTTCAGTCACAAACATTACTGATTTTAATAGCTTGCAATTTTGTCAAAATTGTTTTATTGAAAGATCTTGAAATACAGTGTACGCACTACAACCTTTATGGCATGCCTGTATCAGAGAGCTCTGGTCTGCATTTCAGAATGGGTAACAAGCACAAGTGGCTTTCTCAAGACAAACAGGCAGCCCACAAAGCCAAGGACACAACTTGGATCTCTGACAGTTGCCATCAAAGACCAACTTTCTTCTTGAGACAGTGATGCCATTTTTACAGGCAGCAGATGGACATCTATTTTCCCTTTTGGTAAATAAAACAATATGAATTAATTTGGGTCCACTTACAAATTCAGATCTTGCCAAGAAAACAGACCTTTACAAGGTAATTCAATCCTTCACATTCTCTGTCCTACATGAAAGCTGACAAGTAAAGAAACATTTAAGAATTAGACAATTTTTACTTTTGCAATAATTGGCTTTGTGTAATAGGCAGGCATTTTACTATAAAGTAGTGTCATTTATGGCTCTGGCAATTTCTCATCTCTTATTCACGGCTGCCAGTGTCAAATTAACTCTCTGGCTAAGCCTCTGTATGTCAAATTTCAGCCTAGATTTTTTTTTTTTTTAACACATCCTAGTTACATAGCTTGGAAAACAGCTATAATGAAAATGCTGACGCAGTCTTAACTACAGCACATCAATATGAGCACGCTGCTATAATAGGCTTTTGTGATCTCGATGGACTTTGTTAAATCATTTATAATTAAAGTAATTGTATTGTGACAAAGAAAGGTTCATGGTATAGAGCACATTTTATAAATGCTATGCAATCAAATCTGAAAGATGGCTTGAAAAATATGAGGTATGAGCAGGCAAGCAATTTCTTTGACTCTTCTTGTCTGGTATGTCACTAAGGAAGAGCCTATGCAGAGATATTCAATTAGGAAAAACAAAACAAAACAACAAACAAAAACAAACAAGCTCACAACAGCACAACAAAACCAGCCCAACACCACACAAAACTATTTGTCCAGTTTACCATTCAGAGAATAAAACCAGAGACAATTGAAAGGGCATATATGAACAAAGATGTTAGTATTGACTGAAAGCGACTGGACATGGCACTTCGTGCTGTGGTCTAGTTGACAAGATGGAGATCAAAGGTTGGATTCAAGCGCCTTTGGGGTCTTTTCCAACCTAACTGATTCTGTGGTTGCCTTATACAGAACTTGGACTAGTAAATATTTTGGTAATGGGAGAGTGTTATAGACCAATTTTTGTTTTCCTTTAGGTAAATAGTAGGCATTTTAAGATAAACACAAGTGAAATCCTTTCAGTTTTCCTTTAATATACTTCTTGAGAAATGCAGAAAATATCTTACCTTCCACTCAAGGATGAAAAAAAGGGCACTACATGTATTCCCAAGGGTCCACCTTCCCCAGAAATCTCCACTGTTTTTGTCATTTCACTGAAAAAGAGCACATGGAAACAAATCTCATAAGCTTATTCAGAGAATTCTCCATACTAAAAACAAATTCCTAATTGACCAGATAGCAGAAAGGGTAGAAAAAATATTTGACTCAGAATTCACTAATATATGAAAATAAAATGAAAAGTAAAACAGACATAAAATTCTTTTTTAGATTAGCATTTGTGTTTTTTAAAACGGAAAGAAATCAAATGCTAGATGTTTTCCTAAGTTAACCTTTAAGTAAATTAATTAGAATATTAAAGAATAAGCTTTTAAGAGAGGAGAGACTTCATCATCAAAAAAAAAGGGGGGGGAAAACATTATTTTACATGTTCTTAATTTAAGCTCCATGTGAGTTGCTTCAATTTTCCCATGTGGCCACGTTATAAACACAAAGATCACACAGAAAGGACATTGAGACTTTCAAGTCAAATAATATTTAAATATACTGATTTCTTCCCTCAGTTGCATACAAGCTCCCCGACAAACACAAAACAAAACAAATTGTGATCAGCAGTGCAACTCAGCTAATTTTATCAAGAAGTTTCCTTCCTCAAACACCGTTATTAAAAACCTCTATATTATCTCTGACAGACTTCTGCTGTTTCATGGCATGTGCTGTTTCACTTCCTATTGACTATTTTACACTGTCAGCCTTACAGTGACCTTAACTCTATTCTGGGTGACCATGACTTGGAAAGGAAGGTACTTGAACTGGCTAAAACCTTAAAAAAATTAGCAATGTCTGTATTTCAGCAGACCTTGTTCCTTCATTCCGTAATAGTGTCCATCGTCCAAAATACTCCCTCCCCTCCCACGGTACTGAACACCCCCAGCACTCAGGATCAGTGGCCAGCAGACTCTGAGTGGCCACCCACTCTGAACACCCTGGTTGTGAGCTGTGTGTGCATGCCAGTCCTACAGTGTGCACGTGAAACTGGACCAAATGGCCACTTCAGATACTGCCCTGAGTTAAGGACTCAGTCTAACTGATCAAGTGCACACTACTAGTGAGAAAGACACTTCTGAGCTTTCCTTGTGCACCAGATCTAGAGAGCACACATCTGCTAGATAAGATGACCAAGCTGACTCTTTCCTACCACCCTGCCCTCCCCCCTCAGACGATTTTTCCCTAGTACCACAACTTCCTCTGGCACCAGCTGACTGATTTTGCTGACCCATGGCCTTATGATCATTTGATTTGTTGCAAGAATCAGTAAAAACACACCAAAACCCATCAGGAATCTGTCATCACCCTTGAAGTGGCAGCACAGTTACACAACACTAGGTACAACATGAACCCACACGGCACAGCCCTCTCACGAGGAGCACAACTACTGCAAATGACCTCAGACAAAATCTGGCATTGCTTTCTAATAACACAGGAATAGTTTTTTGTTGTTATGGACAGTAGTTATGTTGTTATCCAGTAGCACAATGACTAATGAAAAGCAATTTGCCCCAAATACAATCATTCTTAGCTTGATTGGCTAAATATGGAATAAGAGTGGAAAACAAGTTTATAAATTTTATTTTTTTTTAATTAGGGGACAGAGTGAGTTTTGGGGAGCCTTTTTTTTAAAACCATTCTTCCAAAAACACTGGCACTGTAATGAATTTACGTTCTCTAAATATTAAATGGAAAGACCCTGAACAACAAGCCACCA
Organism: Leptocoma aspasia; assembly: GCA_013399835.1. Taxonomy (NCBI): domain Eukaryota; kingdom Metazoa; phylum Chordata; class Aves; order Passeriformes; family Nectariniidae; genus Leptocoma; species Leptocoma aspasia. The sequence goes on from VXAX01006967.1 coordinate 248,025, forward strand.
CTGATCCCAATGTAACAGATTTATCTGTTATATCACTGTTATCTGTTATACCACAGACACCACCAACAAGCATTTGTGGATTTTTCTTTCCTGTATTCCCCACTTCATTAATCAAATGGGGAAATCCTGAAAAAATCTTCCTGTAAGATTTTTTTAAATACATTTTTTTCTGGTGAAGCTGGTTAGAAAAGCTAATCAGTGTGGTTACCAAAAACCTCAACAATGCATGCATAGGAAATTAACTCCTCTCTCAGTTCCATCTTCTACTTCCTCCAATTCTCTTAACACACAAAGAAAGATAATTAAAGGGCTACTTTCATTGTCTTTTGAACTTCTACAAAATCAAAACGCAAAAGTAAATTAAGCAGCCAAGCCCTTTAGATTCAGAAAATAATCAGAAGTAGTGAATGGGCTTTTATTTGTACCGGGAAAATTTAAGTAAGTTATAGCTGTCCCCAAATAACCCTGTGTGCTCTAGGGAGGAGCTGTCTTCCTAAGCAACTGTAAAATAGAGCAGGAATTTTTTTGAGTGCTGCAACGACAGACAGGTGAGCTGTCATATTAAATCAATGCACTTACAGTTATAAGTAGACTGAAAGCCAAAGAAAACATACAAACTTATTTTTAAACTGAACATGAAATCTACACACTAAGAAAAACAGGTTTCTTTGTGGAAACAAATAGCCCACATTCACATTTGTATTACTTTAAAAATTTTTGGTACATCCTAAAACTTATGGATGTTCTAGAGCACTAAATGGTCAGAATAAGAGCACACTCTGTATACATGTATTAAGAACTTTGGAATTAAAATTTTAATCAAAAAGCCATGACTCTAAATAGACTTCACCTTCTCAAACAAATGGGACTCTTAGCTACATCCAAGAAGAAAACAGCCTTTCACATCAACTTTCACGGATCTTGGAGGACATGTTATTTTTATATTATACCTATGAAAACATGACAGTTAAAAATTTAAAAACTAGACTATCTCGGATTTGATTTCGGGTTTTTTTTTGTTTGTTTGTTTGTTTAAGAACCTCAAAGATTAGAGATTCAGACATGTTTGGTATCATTCACTTATTCTTTCCCTCTTCGGGCAGGTTTAACCTGCCCACAAGGACAGCTGAACTCAGCACTGTACTATTTCACGCTGGCTTACAGTTTATACTGTACTGGAGGAAGTATTCAGGAACAGGGCATGGCTGAGTGAGATCCTAAATAGGATGAGCTCTAAGAATACTAATTACTAAACTCCAAAGGCACATGGGACACACAGGTGCTAGGACTCTCTTCAGTTTGACAGAGCTAAGTTAAAAAAATTAAAGAAAGGAGTAGAAGAAAGCAAAATTACTGTCTTACAGCTTGATAGCTGTGATAACAGAAAATGTAATTTATAGATATTTTTGGAGTATTAAACACATTTTAAAAACAAACACCCAAATAGGAAAAAAGTAAATTCCAGAAGTTAGTAACCTACTCGTGACCTACTGCTCTTTGAAATCTCCCCTACAGATTTTAAGTGCCTTTTTCAGTAAAAGAAAACACAAGTCTGGCCCATCAAATCAGTATAAAAGATCTGGAGTAAAATTTCTAGCTGGGGATGAGAGACTGGGAGCATTGGTGAGCGATGCACAGAGGGTGCCTCAGTGGGCTGAGTACCTCCTGCTTGTTCTTCAAGGAGCAGACACAGCTCCTACCTCAGGAAATCCTGTCCTTGCTGAACTTGGAACCCAGTCTCTATGGAATACATATAGATACATCCTTACAGCAGTCAAAAAGACTGAACTTTAAAAAAAGCCTTTATGTCAGTGAAATTTCTCTGAAGTGCAAGGTTCACCTGAACCAGAAACACAGCACTCAGGCTTCTTCCAAGACATACTAGCACCTCCCTTCCCCTTGCTGCATTGAAGGTACCTCAGGTCTCACTCAGGGGAGAACATTCGTCCAGCATGACCTGATGCTGTACTATTGATTTTTAACCTGAAGAGGCTGTCATCATTTACTATTTAAATTCTTCTTTGTTTGATATTATTGATTTCTGACAGATTCTTTACTATCACATTTGTCAACAAAGTTTGCCACGCATATTATTAAAATGCCGATTAGTACTGTTCAGCAGAGAGATAGAGAAAGTGCACACATGAATAGTGACCATGCACAGCATTGGCAACATGGAAAGCAAAATTTAAATCAAGTACTGCACGTTTAGTGGTCATATTTAGTCGTGAATCAATCTGATCCTCAGAACTGCAGTGTCAGTGTCCTGACTGTGGAACACTATAGCTCCCTCTCCTGAAACCTGTATCAAGAATTAGCAGTTTGTGAGTTACATGAAGGGGAAAGATCTGTTAGCTGAAAGCTTCTCTGCAAACTACCAAGAACACTGAAGAACTGACCCCAACCAGTGAGCACACAGATGCTTACAAGGCAACCCTCTCCAGAAAGAAATATTATGTGTTGTTGCAGCACGACAGAGTTGACTGAGGTGCTTTGACCTTCCCCAGCTACAAACACTTGGTAGGATTGCTCTTGGAGAATGCAGTAGGCACAGCCTAAAGCAGATTAATTGTTTTGCAACACAGTGAAGACAGTACCTCAGAAAAACTGCTTACTGCATTGGTTACTGGGCAAAACTTGTCATCATGTGTATGTCACAAGAATCTACTGCTTGACTAAACATTAAGTATTTACCATTCCAATGGCATTTTCCTTTGCAATTTTAGTCATATTCAACACTTTCTCAGGTGCTTTTAAGAAAAGGTACAGATTAGTAAGATGCCATATCTGAAAAAAATCTTTTAGTGCAGAATGTCACTGTTTCCCTCGCAAACAGAAAAGTACAGTTGATACTCTGAATATGCTATGTGGTGTTTTTATTGACCACAGCCAAGTAAAAGGCAAATTAAATGTCAGTCAGATGTAGAGAGCTCACAGATGCAGTTATTAAGCTGTATCTCTTTGCTTGTTCTTCACTTGCACCTCCAGTTCCATGCCTTTTCCTCCAATGCTGCCATTCCAGCAGAGAGAGCATCCATCAGCAAAAGGTGTTGATGTTTGGTAGAAAGCACAGGCCTACAGGGGATGCCAAATTCCTACACGGCATTTAAAGAGGAAGCCTGCACAGATTTATCCAAAGAAAGAGGCTGATGACTCTGCCATGTACTTTTTTCACATACTAAACCAATACAGTTACTGACGATAATAAAGTATTTGCCTCCATTCATCCAGAGAAGGCTTCCAGAGTAGTCAGCTAAACTAAACCTGTCAGATAACACACTTCCCACCCACCTCCTACCCCTTTTCCACATATTTCCTTCCCTCTTTTCAACTAGGTGCCCAAACCTTTGATGAAAATGTCTTGAAAGCCCCGAAGGAGGAGCTGGAACTCAAGATGTTACGTAGTGTGAACACACTCAAATGATGAAAATCAGAACAGTATCTAAATAGGGCTAGAGAACACCCTGCAAGGAGAAGAAAAAGTAACTCAGTGCACAGGCAAAGATAAGTTTTCCAGGTACAGTTAAGAAAACTGGTCACTCTTTTAAAAGAGAAAGGAACACAGCAGCTGCTCCATTCTACACAACACTAAACAAACTATCCACAAAGTTCAAATATTTACTATGAAATAATGTCACAATCTTCCAGTTTCATGTTTGAAGAGGAATCACCTTCTCCTAACTAAATTCCATTAGTCTAGTTATTCCAGACTTTTTTTTCCACACTAAAATTAGTTACAAGATCAACTCTGAAGTTTTAGAGAGAAATCAGACAGCCTGCAAGCTCTGGGGCTTTGTTTCTTTTTTTTCTTTAAATCAAATTGTTCCAGTTCTCTTTTGTTAGACTAATGGAAGACACAGTAGGTTAAAAATAGGAAAACACAGAGAAGGAAAAAATGCTTCAGCTACACTTTAATTATGTATCTACAGTGCTTAAACCAAGGAACTGACCCTGACCTCTGCTAAAAAGAAGTGGGAAGACAGCAAAAGCGAACATAATGAAAACACATAATGAATTATCTATGCATAAATTACCCTTTGCGTTCCAACTAATCCACTGCTATTAAGCTAAACATCCACTTCCAAGCGGATTCGTGTTTACTGTTCCTTAACACAGTAATTTTTACTGAGAAAAGCAAGCTTTTCAAAACCAGCATTCCCATATACGGTGTGCTAAGGAATTCAGTGCTAAAAGTTGTGACAAATATCTACCTGACTATCTATAAAGTATCAAGACCCTGTTCTTACTATGAAAATCTTTCAGACCCAGTAAAGAACATGAAAAAAGGCAGAGAGAAATACAAAATTTTATACACTGATGGCATTAGCTTGGCTTCCTTTACCCTGAACATCACCTTTACTCACAAATAAACAACAAAAAAAGCCACCTTCAGAATTTACAAGAGGATTGTCATGATTTATTCCATTAGAAAACATTCCAATGACCAATGTTTTAAGTCTCTCCTACAGTAAATTTCAACTCTCAAAATGTCAAATTAAAATTTTCAGACTCCCAGGGGATATGGTCCTGTAAAGTTTCCCAGTATTTCTGCAGTGAAATCTTTTAAGAGAATCCAGGCAAAGGGACTTCACATTAACTTCTAAGCAGAGGAGCCAAAACCCCTCCATCCTGACACTCACTTACTCCATGTGCAACTGATTTCACCTACTTAAACCAGTGAACTGACTATTTTCAAATCAAACAGTCTTCCTGCTTGAGTGAGGAATATAAAACGATCCAAGCCCGGACCTTAAAGTTCAACTTTAGACTAGGCTTCTCAATCATGAAATATTAACCATGGTACTCTTTCTCTGCTTCCCTCTGAAATACCCATTATTGGCTGCAGTTAGAAAGGGACTCTGACCTGTCACAGACAGGTTTGTGCTCTGATGAGAAGGCTCAGATCATTTTCTTGGGTGACGAGCTGCTATTTTACTCAAGCATTATGGGCCTTAAAGCTTACAAAACCCAGTGACAGTAAGGAAAGCAGGGAAAGCAGCAGAGCCAGTAGTAGTTTTCTTTCTTCCATAGCCTTTTGTCCACAGCATGGAGTAGCTCACAATTAGGCTGAAATATTACCTTCATTAACATCTCTTAATGTGGCTTATTTAAATGAAGGGTTAATGACCTGGTAGTCCCTCACGGCCCTAACGACTTTGAAATTCAACAAGAAAAATACCTGAATAAATCAGAATTTTGAGTAACACTTTCTTTTGCAAAGGAGACAAATTTGATATTAAGATGCCTTTTCTACTGCTTGTGGAAAAAATAGTTGTATTACTTAATATTATTTTATTAATAAAACCTTCCTTACTTACATTCAATCAAATAAAGATAATTGAGACAGACAGATGGTCTCTAGTGACTCATTATTTCCCTTTATAAACCTTCTACCCCTAATGAAAACACTTTTGGAAAAACAGTTTAAAAAACCTGACTTACAAGAAAAAAGCCAAACAAAAATCAAATCATTGCTATAAAATTTAAATTCTTTGACTTTTGAAATTCCTGTAAATTTCACAGAGCTACAAACTAATTTTGCTTTACAAAATATTGCATTCAGAACTTCTCTCATGTTCACTGTTTGAAGAAAGTGGAATATTTTACAAATACTCCAATATAATTCATTATTTTGATGAAAAATTCCTCATAGTACCCATCTCAATTCTTGCAGGCAAAACAGTGTTTTTTAAAATCTCCTCAGGACACAGGAATCACAAACAGGGCATATTTTGATAGAATTACTCTACTGTGACTCTGAAAAACTGCTCCTTTCTCTCCATTTTGTTTTGATTTTCATTTGCTTGGTTGGTTTTGACCAATATTTTTCAGACAATGCAATCTCAATCAAGATTAAGACAATTCATCTCAAAAATAGAAAAAACTATTACCAATGCAAAAATATTCCTGGGAATACCCTGTTCCAGTCAGCTTTCCCTCTGCTCCCTATGTGTTCAACACTTACTTGATTGATACTCTGGCATCAAGCAAGGGGGTCCCAATCTATATTCTTTATCACTTTTCCTTCCATGTTCCTATGTCAGGACAGTTTGCAGAATTCAGCAAAAATTGTAAGAGATCTACAGAAGCCTAAGCTTATTCTTGTCTGGATTGTGACATGCCAGAGAAGACCTGGCCATTTCAGAAAACTCAGAATATCAGAAAATTCAGAATATCTCTGAAAAGTATCACAAGCGGTTTTGTCATTGTCAGTGTTTCCAAAAGCCACTGAATTATGAAGCAAACAAGTATCATAACCTTCTTCTGAAGAATCCCAAATGCAAGCAACGAATTGTTTAACTCGATAAACAATAATATGCTCTTATAAAATTCCTAAGAGGACTTAGATAGTCTAAAACACCCTAGTAAAGGAAAGGAAAACAGTAAACATGAACAGAGTGTGCACAGAGCTTGATTAATCCCCATTACAAATTAACGGATCAAGAGACAAATGAGTGCATGTATTTGGTGATGCATAATAATTACCTTAGGTGAAACAAGCTGTGGAAGCCTTTAGCAACATTCCATGAACAGAAAATATGCATTAGTGACTAAACTAAGTTCTATACCTGCATGATGAACACTAATCAGCAGGCGTGTAACTTAGAGGCCCGGCAGGTGCAGGGAAAGGTGGAAAAGCTCTCCAGTTCCTTTTCATTATGAGACCATTCTAAAAATATGTATCAGTATCAGCCGGCAGGAGGAGGAATTACAAAATGGCATAGGCACTGGGTGACATGGAGGCCTCCAAGAGGGAGCAAAAAACCCAGACAGAGCTGAAAAACATAACTGTACTGAGATGATAAAATTGCCCATAAAATTACTGACATTATGACTCAAAGAACAAGAAAAACTGAGAAATTAATTCCCTTATAAGGAAAAGACAAATTTTTGATATGCTGTGAAAGGAAAGGTGATCCTTTCTCCACAAATCCTGGCATGGCCCAGACCACTACCAATGTTCAAGTCCCTGCTCTTACAAACTTGTCCAAGGGCATGGGGTACAAATTCATGCCTCTTTCACAGACCCCATGTAGGTAAAATGGGAATATTAATATTAGTATTACTAGTTTTTTTCTCAGATGTTTGCAAGCATAAATGCTCTAAGATTAAGACATGCAGGTACTGTTTATTTCATGAGTTTTATCTTATACTGTTTTGATAAACAACTATAAGCTGCAGAATTATAGCAAATGACTATCTGCCATCATTAAAATCGAAACAGATTAATTTTTCACATTTTAGCTGTCACGTAGAAATTTGTCATGTAACACTACTTAATTTAATTATACAATGTGCTATATATATCTCAAGAGTTCTGCAACAAACACAAGATACTGGACAAAGTACTGAATTCCCCTACCTACTCAAAAAGGTGACATCAGCACAACCTGAATCACCAGTCAAAACTGAAATTTAAGCTTATGATGAGATAGAAAAACAGCAGCATGAAAACACTCCAACACCACTGCTGAGGATCGGACCAATTCAGAGTGAAACTATGGCACCCTGGCTTGATAATTTGGTGTAACAAATGCTATCTACAAAATCATTATTTTTTCAATTTTATTTCAGCCATTTAGAGTTTTCCCTTTGATTTCAGGAGCAATAAACATTGTTGCTCATTACTAAACCTCTTGAGAACACATAATTTCCTCTCCTCTTGTTTCAGCTATGCAGCTCTCAAGTTTTACTCCACTGGTTTCCAATGCAGATTATATAGTTACCTAAGTGTTGTTCAAAATTTAGACTGGTTAAGATAAAAGTTATTTCCCAAAATGTTAATGGGACCCAGACCACATTCAGATATAACAGCACAGGGCATGTCTAGTTATAAATGAGGAGAAGAAAATGATTTATTCCACCTGACTTCTCTAGTGAAGGAATACACAGGGAAATATTGCAAATATTAGCAATGGTTTACACTGCGTATAAACACAGATACAAAATCTACTACAGAATATAGCAAAGTAATAACCTTACCACTCAGTACTGGAGGTGACACAACGAAGGAGATAATTTTAGAATTATATGGTTCAGTTAAATAGTTATTTATTGAGATACATGAAACACTTTCAGGACTGAATAGAAACCAAAACCCAGATTTCCCCCTTACCCTTATACTACAAACAGCACTAAAAATCATTCATATTCATCAACAAGGGTAGGAGATTGTCATGCTCAAATATGTGCTCTGGTATGTGAATCGAATGCAATTTTAGGGTGGGAAAGGCAGGAGGAGGAAGAGATCATGGTGATGAGAAGCACAGGGCAGAACCAGAGGTGCAGCTGGAATGAGAAGTCAGCCTTGTATTGCATAAATTGATAAATCACACTTGAGCCAGCACCAAACAGAAGATGTTCCTACCTGCTAGGGAGCCGGGCCCTCTGAGCCAACCGCAGTTCTGTGGGTCCAGGGTGGTTCATCTCCCCATCCTGAAAGGAAGCCTGGGAAGCACCCTGTTGAGAGATTTCAGAGTTCATACTGAAACTATGTACATAATTATGCATATAGAACAATGCTCTCTTTGTGTTTTTAAGTCTGTATTTGGAAGAGCAAGTCAGTCATAAAATAACATCATCTCACTGACAGTGAGGACTAAAAGACCCATTTTGGATAGAGCACCTGTGACACAGCATTTGGAGAAACAGGAGGGTATCTAAAGTCCTGCTCTTTGTGCCAGTCCCACCACCCTTCCACTGGAGAAGCTTAATGTTGTACTACTCGATGTTGTCAAGTTGTACTGCTTTACTTTCTTCTCTGCCTATCTAACCTGAATGCCATTCTCTCCCATGCTGAGCCATCTCCTTTCTCCCAAGAGACCACACAGGCCTTGAGTAAACCAAACAGCTTTTTTTTTTTTTGTGCTCTATCCCTTGGCAGTGTTTATCTGGCAAAGACATATTTTCAGAGTAGCTTCCCAGAAAAAGAAATTATGCAACCATTTGGACAATCAGACACAAAAATACAGAGCATACAGAGTCCAGACACCAATGCCAAAGCTCTTGAAAACTATTATTTAACTTTCTTTTTGTGATCCTTGCACTCGACGTTTGCATTTTTTTCATACTGGGAGAGGGAAATAGTTACCAATGAGATAAGACCACTGCTAGCAGGTGATGTATTAGCTTTAACATACTGTACTTCATCTCAACCCTTATGGCAATAATGTAAACAGAGCAAAATCCGTAACAAAGACCTTTTTTGGAGAGGTCACTTCTGTCAACTCTGCAACAGGAATAGAGCTGGAAGACATAAATCTTTAGCTGTCAACACACTAAGAGAATTCAATTCAGAGCCTAATCTTAACTAGATAAAGGCTAAAGTTAATCATTATTTTTTTTTGTTGTTGCAGTGGTACAGTTTTCCAGTGTATACACTTGCCATATTAAGTTTGTCTCAAGGCAAAAGGTAGCAATGCTATAAATTAATTTCAAAGAACAAAGCCTACTAGATAGGTAATTTAATTTTCAATAAAAGTTCTACACCGGTTGTTAGAAGTTTATAAGAAGCTCTTCTCTCAAAAGATGAGGTTCTAAATCTTCAAAGATTTGCAGAACTTATTTTTACTTTTTAAGTCTCAAGAGAGTTGGGGGCAAGTGTGGGTTGCCTTGCACCTCAAAATCATAAGCAGCCTTGCAAGCAAACCCTTGAGATATCAACTGAGCTGGACCCCTTTTCACATGGTTCACATGGTGCTTTTGAACCTATAATACTGGCAGTGATGCTCTTTGTGCGTTAATTAGAGCAGAAGCCAACGGACTTGGCTTCAACTGCAAGACCAATATAGTTCACTCAAAGTGAACTTCTGTCACTAATAAAGAACCAATTTTAAAAGCTTGTATTGAGTATGTGCCATCTCTTCCAATCACTTTTCACAGTGGAACCACATGTCAAGGAACAATTCTTGTTATATGAAGCATATTCCATACTAATCTCATAAATCAAGAGTTTGACCTCAAGCAGTGCATTACCAACAGAAATCAGACACACAGCCTTCCTATGTTAAAATTCCATCTTGACAAAAGCTTTTAAAAAAGTCTTGGTAGCAGCAGATGCTGGAAGCAGACAAACCCTTTAATAACAATGCTCCTAATAAAGCTAACCTCTGTTAGCCTGCCACTCAAACCACTGGTGCTACTAAAGTTCTTCTTTATGGAAAGTTAAATAGAGTCACGCCATGAGCAGATTCAGGCTTGTGATTAACTAGATCCTTTTCTCCGAGACACTGGCTGCAACACAGTACATGACAGAGAACATGCTACTTACGCCTCAGAACTGTTTTGCCATCTGAAGCCTCCCTTGCAGTCTACACAAGCTACATAAGCTGTGCTATATAAGCTGTTTCTGGGCTTTGGGTTACTGTTGTTTTTGCTGTGGTGAGATTACATCCATGCTTGACCTGTACCTCCCACTTCTTGGGAAACAGATTTCCCAGCAAGGATGAAATAGAGGTTCAGAACACAATCTCATATCTCGTTTCTGCTGACTGATATACAGATTTTTTTGACCAGAAAGAAAAAAAAATGTGATCAACAAGTATAATCCCATGCTTCAATTTGCTTTGTGGCATAGCACGACATTGCTAAGAGCACGGTTACACTCCCAGATAAGCAAGAGGTCCTTACAGAAAGATGGCAACAAACAGCTTTCTTTTCTGCTAAAGGCCAGACCAGCAGAAAGTATCTTGAAGCTTGATAAGAGCATTATTATAGATACTAGAGGTATCAGACCTTTGGAAGAGGTCTTCAAAACCAGATTTATAAACATGTCTCATATGTTTCAAGGCATGATATGTGTCAAGTGTGAGAAAATAATCGGGTAACCTTGTGAGGCACCTGACAGTCATACACGTCCACATTTTAATCTTTCTACAGGATAGAACTTCTGTGAGGAATTACAGGATGAAGTTTGGAGTTCGTAAGACTTACAGCTTGCTTTTTTTTTTTGTTTGGTTTTTTTTTTTTTTTTTGTTTATGGGGTTTTTTTAGGTTAGTGTGTTTATTTGTTTATTGTGGTGTGGGGGTTTTGCTTGTTTAAATTTAAGGGTAAAAGCTCCTAAAGAAAAGTTATCCTCTCCTGACTGGAGAGAAGTGTGTTGAAGGATTTCAGAAAAGGTTCAGTGTCAGAGGCCCCATCCTGCACACCACTGCCTGTTTAGCTTTGCAGGAGTACAGTGCTCCCACATATCACAGATTATCACATGCTAAAGTCAATAAACACAAAGCCAGATATATTTAAAGACTTAACTGATCAAGGAAACATGAATCATAACACTGACATTATAAGTGAGCTCTCTGAGAATGACATTAGAGCTCCACTCACGTAACAATCACTATAAATGGACAAATTCCTTTCATACTTGAGCATTACATTAGAAGCACAGTAAATTTTAACAGATCATTTCCTGACAAACAAGCAGAATAATAGCAAACCAAAAATGCACAATTAAAGACACTGTCAAAAGACAATGACCCAATACATACAAGAATGCTCAATCTCTTGTTCAATTTTTAAGGACTGATTGTCAGTTTCTCAATAGTAGCAGAATTAAGAACACTGACTAACAAACCTTGACTGAAATTCAGCTGACACTGTACCAGATTTACAGTGACAGAATTGTAGTTTTCACTTAGGACATAGGAATTAAATGCAAAATGGTGTGGCAAAAACAAAAGCCAAGGAAGCATATGCATCTAAGAACAGTGGAAGTTTTTTAATTTATTTACATAGGGATAATTTGAATTAAGCAATTCTTCTTAGTGCTACTAAAAGCATGTTCTTGAAATCAGGGGTAAGCAGAAGAGTGATTCTATTAAATAACAGCCCTCTGCAAACAACTGCAACCGAAATGCTAGAAAGAGTCTTGTATTCATTATGTGACAGCTCTCAAGCTAGGTAAACATGTACATGAGGCAGTAGAAGGAGTGACAGAGTACGTACCAGTAGTGACATTTTCTACTTTGTGAACATCCACTCTTCTCATTTCAACAGTCAGCATGGGCATATGTTAGCCCCAGCAATAAATACGATGCAGTCAGTCATGGTCTTATTGAGCTTAGGGAGTATGACCAAGTCTATTTTTTTTCTTTAATTTTTGAAAAGGCTTATTTCACAAAACCCACAAAATATTGGACAAGAAAAGCAATAGTGGCACTTTTGGACAGAAAGTATCCATTTTTGGCTAGAAAGAGAGACCGAGAGAGGCAGAATTGACTGAAAATGGTCAAACCAATCATTTGTATTACAAACAAAGGATGCAGCCCTGAGCAGCCAACACAGCAGTGACTGCCCTGACAGCCAGGCTGCCCACCAGTCCCACTGCTCTGTTTTCCCATTATCACTGCAACCCAAAAAAATCTGGATTTTGGCATCTTCAAAAAAAACTGCACTACATCTATTTGCTACCTAAACTCTGGCTAGAGTGTATTTTTAAATTCCATTTTAGCTGAAAGCAAATCTTTTGTTGAGGTTCTTCTGCAGCTGAAGTTTGCACATTCACGCAAGAGCAGGTGACACCATCTAGCTCAGCAAAAAAATTTCAGAAATATTCACAGGCCACCAGTGGCTACAGAAGGGCCCTAAATCACCTCAAGTCTGTCTGGTAGGCTCAGAACACAATTCATTCTTAAGACAAGTAAGTTTTTGGGTAGCATAAAATTGCCAATACATCATTTTAAGGAAAGCTGTGTAGTAAAAACCATCCTATCTTCTTTGAAAAAAACTTATTATACAATAACCAACAGGAGAAAAAGCTCAAAATAGATAAATTTAGAGAAAAAGACTCTATTAAATAAAGAACTGGAGAAAATACTGAGTGCAGGATACACTTGGAGTATAAAATGGTCATCAATCAGTGGCAATAAACTTGAAGGAAATAAGTAAGATCTATTAATAGAAGAAATACATGCATCTACTCAAATTAGGATTCAAACAGTCTGGTATACCCAAGGGAAAGTATCTTTATCTGAGACTTTCTTCTAATGACAAAGTTAAAAGTGAAAATGTATGTCTGAAGTTCCAGTTTCCAGTACTGTATTCCCTGAGGACCTCAGCTCTTTAAAACAAAGGAAAAGTATCCAAATCAGAGAGCAGAAGGTCATGGAGCAGGGTAGCAAGCTGCAGAGCTCCATCTCCCTACTTGGCTAACAGCAAACCTTCTTCCAAGAAGGTTCAATAAGAGTTCAGATCCCACCAACATAAACAGTGAGATGCAAGGAAACCTGGGGCTGAAAGGGACGCTTAGTTTACAAATGCAGGAAATGTCTCATCTACTGCTCTCACAACAGACAATTTTAATTAACGTATTTAAAAACCGAACCTTTTTAGCAACACTTTCAGGATCATGTGAGCATTTCTGACAGCCAGAATGAGTTTAAAAAGCCATAGCACTATATTTAGCTTTAAAAATCAACACTTTCATAAATACTCCCGAACCAATTAGCCTCTGTTATAAAGTTGTTTACCTTTACCTAGAACAACAAATGCAATACCTGACACTGCATACAGAAGACCAGATAACTCATGGAACACACACATAAAGGCCCCTTATTGTTCTGTAATAATATAACCAAGCACAAGTTAAAATATGATAACCCTATCTGAACTAAAGTTATACGTATCTTGCTGTAATGCCCAGCAGTAACATTCTATGCTGTTTTCAAGTTCTGGCCAACTGTACATGACTTTTTAGGCCCAAAAGGCTTCTCTGTGGCTCACTTGGTCTGTTGGGACAAAATCTAAGTTGTGCGTTCCTGAAATGGCTAAGAAACTTCATTCAACCACAATAACCACTGCCCTTCATTATGATACTCGTCAGCCTCAGTTTGCAAAAAAAAAGAATGCAGCACACCACAAGCTTTCAAAATATTCCAGACTGAAAATCAGTATCTCTCTTCCTCCATTTAGCCTCAAATCCACAATGGGCCTAATTGAAGATGTGGCACTAAAACCCTTCATAGAGAAAACATTTGTCTTATCTTTATCATTTTCCATGTACAGAGTCAGGTTATCCCTAGGCCAGGGAACAATCTGGCAAGTGAAATACATAACAAGCTTCCAGTAAGCAGAGACCTGTACTATAACTGTAGCACTAACACCTCTGTGTAGGAAAAAACTTTTGTAAATGAGGAATCTTGATTTGGACTGGGACAGAATTAGTTTTCTTCCTAGTACGTGCCACAATACTATGTCTGGGATTTAGTAAGAGAATAATGTCGATAAACTACTGATATTTTGGTTGTTACTGAGTAGTGCTAGCCCTAAGTCAAGGACTTCTCAGTTTCCCGTGCTCTGCCAGAGAGGGGGTGCACCAGAAACCATAAGGGAGCAGAGCTGGGCCAACTGATCCCAGCTGGCCAAGGGGATACTCCACAGCCTGGAACATCATGGCCGGGACATAAACTGGAGGGAGCTGGCTGGGAGAGGCCAATCACTACTCAGTGACCAGGTTGAACATCAGCCAGTGGGTGGTGAGCAATTGTGTCAGGCATCACTTGTGGTTTTGGGTGTTGTTCACAGTCATTCAAGGATTAGGTATGAAGTTGGTGTCAACATCTGTGTTTCATTTGCTTGGCTAATCTTTCATTACCAAGATAATACCAGACTAACTTTCAATCTTCCAGTCCACACAGCTTAACACCCAAAACCACTTCTTAAAATACATGCAAGGATGGTTTAGTATCGCAAAGGCATGCATAACAATGCCTCAAAAAAATCCAGATTAATTTTTTAATTTAACATAGTTTTCCTTTTTTCCTCTAAATAAGCATAATAAGATATAATTCACACTGTATTGCTAACATCAATACATCAAGAGTGGAAACCAATGCAAAGGAGGCTAACAAAATGCTGCTAAACTGAAGGAAAAGTATTAATGTTTGTTACTGTGTATTTCTTCTTTTTCCAGTGGTCTGCTTGATTGAAATCACTGTGCCATAGAATGTGGGAAGTATTTCTAAACAGCTTACAATACTTCCATTTCACTTACTGATTAAACTACATCATCCTCTCAACTCTTCAGAATGAAATTAATTTGAAATGGATAATTGATGCAATTGTGCTGTATCTACAAATGCAATTAATCACTTGCTAAAGATGATTTTTAGGCAGCCAACTATTATGAAAATAAGAATCACACAGCCTCTTTCAATCTTGTCAATTGAAACGTATTCAACTGGACTGGTAAAAGATATTTTTCAACATAAGAATAGCTGTATGTCTTCAGATATTTTTAATAACATCCAAGTGGATTCATGTTTAATTAGCAGAGTACAAAGAAAAGCCATAATATAGTATGGCTTTTAGCAATTACGTGACAGTTTCAGGAACCACAACAGCAATATTTTTCCCCTCAGCTACCAATGGATTTCTTGAATATTATATTGAGTTGTGATCCTGGCATTTAAAAGGTTATTTTAAACCGAGGGCATAAATGGACACTCTCCTGAGAATTAGTCTGGAGTAAAAAATTATTCCCCCAAATTGTTTGTTAACAGCTCTCTGCTGAGGGTCATCATTACAGCTGGACTGCACTGGTGGATTACATACTCTGTGTTCAGTGCAAACACTGAGCTGCCTGAAATCCCCATCCCCAGCATGTCCAAGTACTCTGGCTGAGCTGGCACTGAAGGAGATTCAGAGCAACTGTATCACATCTGTAGTCCAAGGGAAGTGCTCAGTATCTCTAGGAAAAGTGGGACAGAAACATCACGTACACACAGACACACATTTTCAAAGTTATTGCGATGCTTTAGCTCAGTGGTCAACAACTTCAGTCAGAACAAATGAGGGCAAATTCCTAGCAGCAAACAAGATGTGCTGAGCCCATGACACCAGGGAAGGATGGCCAGCACCTGGGTTAAGTGTGGGAGGCAACCTCGTCTACTCTCCTAATTACTGCTGGCCCCAAGCCAGCAGCCACCTTGGAGTCCCTGCCTTCTACATCGAGAAGACATTGTTAGTCTCAAACACAACTCCCAGGAAGCACCAGAATCAGCAGGAACCAAAACCAGTTCAGTTCTTCAGGGATACAAGCTACACCAGCCAGGTTCCCTCCTCTGAGCTCCCAATGAGCTCTTCTGGGCATGTTCAACTTCCGCATGTAAAACACACCTTGCCAACGCCAATCTTCAAAACGCTCTCCCTGACCCTTCCTGCTATACCTACTCCCAGTTTGTTTCACCCTAATCATTCAAAAATCTAGCTGAGGAGCACTGTCTGCTTGGAAAAAGCAATGCTCCGTTTCTTTAAGTCCTACACAAACAGTAAGTTCTTTATTATTAAGAGCATCAAGGATTACTTTAGGCCTGGGGATCAAAATTGGTACATATGATTTTGGCACAAGAATTCCAAGAATCCTCAAATGAAAAACTTCTCTATCACTGAGAAAAAAATGTCGCTAGTTATAACAGTACTGGAGAGTTCACATCTTCCTTGGCAGTTGTTTTGCATGGGTGAAGTGAAGAAAGAGGTGCAGCTGGAGTGCCTAAGTACTTCAATTTGTGAAGGGCTGAGAGAAAAAGAAAAATGTAAAAAATACCTCAGTTAAAAGTCTCCAGAAGTAGCTTTCCTACACAAAGAACTCTGGACTTAGGCCCAACATTTTTAACCATTTCAAGGCTGAAGTGTGAGCAATGCCTTTTCCAAAAGAGCAGAAAGCTGCTTTTAAAAGCATTGATGGTATATGATAAATATTAGAATTTGGCACCACTAGTGGCCAAAAACCAACTCTTAAAATAAACAGAAATGTTCCAGTAAGGGTGAAAAAAAACCCCAAACCAAATAATCCACACACCAACATCAATCAAAAAACTACTGGAAACATAAGTAATAGGGTATATGTTCACAACTTTTAGGAGCTGTCAATACTGGAATAATTATCTAAAGGATGCAGTTAACTGGCCAGCCATATGATCACTGGCACCTTTAAAAAAGAGGATATGTTTATTAGCTCTCTTCCCATTTGTCATAATGGTTTTAATTGCCTAAGAGCTCTCTGCCTGCATTGCAAGCCTACAGAAACACTGCAGAGCAATATCAGGAGGACTTTGTGCCTGAGTCTGTAGTATTTGCATCTCAGCAAGATTATTAATTTGAATTCAGCCATGCTTAAAGCACTTGAAATATTTTGGCTGACCTACTATCTGCTAGGACATTAATATTTTTATTTTATTTACCTTGTAATGTTTTTATTATACTTTCATATTTTAAGGACTGTTGCTAAATTTACTGTCCAGAAATACATGGGTGGCCTTTTATTTATAAAGAACATTTAGCAGTGGTATCAACAGTGCAAGGCAGAAAAGAAGCAGGTGTTTCCAAGCTGAAATTTGTGATTTTTTCTGTATCATCCATTTCAAGACAAAAATATGTATTTTAAAAACGTGCACAAACTTTGGACATCTTAGTTACTATATAAATTATTTGTTAGCAATTATTCCCATGGCAACAAGCATTATTTAAAAGTGCACTATCATTAGCTCCACAAAGACACACTAATCCTTTCTTTTGCTTGGAAACTTTAATTAATTTCCAGTGGGCAATTAATATGGCAAAAAGCAGGAAAGAAATTAATGTTTCTACAAGAAAATCTACCAAATTTTCTCAGACCAAGAGAACACCAGCATGACCTTTCCTGACTTGACTTACTGCTTAAAGCCTCCCAAGATCTTTAATTGACAAAACATTTTACAGGAGATTTGCAAACTACAAAGCTGCATTTTGACTAATTTCTTTTTTGTTCGGAGAGAAGCTGCTTGTATTTCCTTTTTAAAGTAAAGAAAAAAAAATCTCTTAACCCACTATGCATTACATCAGGATAACTTCTTCATAAAAGTAGTACTTAGAGGACATCTGAATCTTATCTAGACAGTATTATATATGATGCCATATCCCTACTTCTCCCACAAATAAAATTTGAATTTTATTCCCGCCACATTAAACTTAATGCACAATAAACCTTTACAAATGTAATTGCACTACTGAATCAAAACTTTCTGCTTTTGTTACAATATGCCCTCAGTATTATCTGAAAGGCTTATAAAAAATGTGTATTATCTAATAGCTCAATGTACCAGTGATACTTTAACCTTGCATCTCTATTCCTTACAATAAATTCTTTACTGACTTCACCTTTTTATCAAAATTAAAATTACACGTCTTCACCACCACCAAGACAGTGGGGGTTTCCAAAGTTTAAAAATCAAATCCATTTTCAAAGTTAAAACGGGTCTTAATTAAAGATTGCATTTGGTATTTTGCTGTCAATTCCCTTTATGAATGGCACGTATAATGAGATGCCTTAAACACGCTAGGTGGGTCAGCAGGAATCCATAGACCCATTGATTCTGTAACAGCAAGGGTCACCACATGGTTACCACCAGCCTACCAAGCACTGCTCACAGCCTGTGAGAGCCAATGTTAAGCTTTGACTTGGATCACAAATTTCTACTCATTGCTTTGGAACAGTAACACCGGTAAGATGCCGCAATGGTGTAAGAATGCTTCTTCTCTTACTTCAGCAGTCACAGCCGTAGCTATATTTAAGCCAAGAAGGCAGTCACCTCAGTAACCAGCACCAGAGGAAACGATGAAAAGACTGCCCCATCTTCTCAGACAAGGCTTTTTGTAACACCCCTCATCGGGATAGCCTGACATAGTCCCTGTACGAGTAATCCCTGGGGCACACACACAAAGACCACTACAATCCAGTCCACCTGGCCACCTCTTTGCCCAAAAGAGAGAGCTGTGCCATGGAATGGCTGGGGCACCACTCTGCTCCTTCTGATCTGCATTTGCCCTGTGCATTATGTATTATTATTACAGTGTGTTATGGTAAGTTTTCCTCAGTGTGCAATGTATGTTAGTAATTGCTAGTTACATTACTGCTATTCCTCATATGGGACTATCATAGTGGAGCAACAGCACTGATTAATCAATTAGCATGGATTCATTAGAGATGAACGATAGGGCAACGTAATTGTGTTTACTGAACAATGGATGACAGTATGCTTAAAGCCCAGGATTTCTAATAATGATAAATACATAACATTATGAATATTTAGAGCACCCTCACAGCAAAGCTAGAGAGACAACAATCAGGATGTGATTCTGTGTGCAAGTAATGCTGGAGCCTGAAGATTGCATAGATGGGAGAGCCACAAGACAGATGGCACAGTCAGATGACTTTTTTTAGCTTTGACTAAATCTCTGTAGAACAGCTACAGCATTTCCTGTTCTCCAGAATGCACAAGCACGTCTGCACAATACAGTGGCCAACAATATAAACAATCAAAGCCCCAGGTGTCTCAGAAACATTAACCAAGCCATGTTAAGCATAAGAACATGAAAAAACTGGCAGAGCCCACCCTATGAAATAAACAGAAGCATACAAGGGTAAATTAAAGCTTTTTTCTCCAGATGTCTGAGGTGTACATCCCTTATTGTGTGTCCTTGTCAATGGCTGAACGCTAAGCTTACAACAGCCATTAAAGAACATGAATACCAAACTCCCAGACACATCTCTCAATATATGATTAGTGCCCTTTAGGTACTAATGCAATAGTCAGAGCCTTCTTCTGTCTACAGACTTGCCAGCAATTCACGTGGATATCAAGAGATGAGAGACAACAATTAATTTCTTGAAAATGCAGTGCAAAGAAGAGATACTGAAATATAGCTTCTGCTGCACTCTGCCTGAAAAGAAAGACACTAAAAAGGAATGTAAAATGTTACAGGGGAATACTTTGCTAAAAAATTAAAGTAGAAAACATGTTCTCTATTATACTCCAGTAAATCAAGTCTTCACTTGATTAACTTAAGTCCAATACCCAGGTCCTATGAGAAAGCCAATCTACAGCATGACAAGGACCCGAATGCTCTCAAAGATCACTCATCCAGTATTTTCCCAAGATGCTTCTCCAATGTCCCAGGGAACCAGAGTCTGTGATTAGCATAGAGCTTCCTCAGCTTGGAACACAGCCCTTGAATACAAGGTACTAAGAATTACATTGCCTGTTTAGATCAAAGGCACTCTCATTCCTGCAGGGAGTTAAGTATTTCTCCTTAACTCTGTGGGCTGCAATTTTATTTACTTTGCAAAAGATTCACATATTGAGTTAATTTAAAACTTACCAGTTTCCTCCAGTCTAAACAACTTACTGAATCAGTGACTAACAGTATATTGTCCTGCAGACATCTTTATATTTAACCATTTGTTCCATATGCTTAGAGATGTTAAAGTCTCAAAATAAACTTTTTATATTTATAGGTACATATATAAAAATACACCTGTGTGTGTGCATATGTGAATGATAAAGCTGCAGATGAAGTTCTTCCAAAAATCTTATCTGGTCACAAAGATAATATGAAGGTTTCCCAATATATCTCAGTACAGGAAGGAATTATCTTTAAAAATTCTCTCCTTGGTTCTGGGCATCCTACAAACCAAATCGCCCATCTTCATTCTCAACAAAACCTCCCTAACACTGTGGCAAGGAAAATACATGATGGTCTAAGGAAAACAGAACCGAAATTCGTCTTGCCAGGCCTCTATTTGACAGGCAAGCCCTAGACTAGACGTACTCCTAAATTTCTCTGTTGCCACACTCTAAACCAATTTTTAAAAAAGAATTTGTCAGAGAAAAAAAAAGCCATCTCTTCTGAAGATTTTTGAAAGGGACTATGACAACATCTTAACCTACAGAGCACCAAACAAGTAAATAAGGGTTAAAATGTTGTCTGAGTCTCTTCAAAGAATTGAGTTGCTTCCATCCAAATGGGAGAAAACATGCTGTCCTACATAAAACCCCTTGATCTCAATCCCAATTCTCAATGGAAATTAAGGCAACTCTGTAGCATTTTAATTCTGCTGAACTGTATACAAAACCTTGTTTTAGGATCTGAAAGTACAGGCACAGTGTTATCCTGAATTTATGAGTGAATATTATTAATAAACCTGAGTTGACTCCTGTGAGCCAAGACATTACTATCACTGGCTTATCTTAAACCTAGCAGGCAATTTAGACTAGAGACAGATCACCTGAGAGCATATGGTTATTTCCAATAAATCCTTATGAAGCATAATGGTATTTTCAACCTCTCCTAGGGTTTTTAAAAGTCATCATAAAAAAACCTTTCATAAAATGATCTGGTTCCATGTTAATTACTAACTACATATTGAAATAACAGCACTGGTTAGTAAATAACTTGACAGCACTAAAAATTGCAGTGTAAAAAGACAGGATTTATCACACGATTGAAAGGAAGCTGGCTGAAGGAAATATCTTAAGCAAAGATATATTTGCTGGGAATAAAATAGAACAGCAATTATAAGACTTTACAGATTAATTAAGCTCAGGACATTTTAATGAGCACAGTTGTATCTACTAATCAGATTATGATGGGGACTCTCACAACCATGGGTTGTTTTTTAATTATTTGAAGAGAATAAGCAAACAAGATCCCATGGGTAACTTCAATTTCATACTACAAACAAACAGCTTTTTTAAGGTTACAGGTAGACTTAATTGTACTATAGTAGTTGACTAATAGAAGCATCTCTAATTGCAAGAACAAAGGTTAGAGAAGACATTGCTGTTGCTTAGGTGAGCACAACAGGTGACATGGACAAATGAGTAACTCTCCAAAAGACAGAAAGCAGCAGGAGATACCAACTGTCCTATTTCTTGCATGTGTTCCTGGATAAACACACTGTTTCAAATTCAATGCCTGTTTCCTTGCTTTTGAGAAAAATACAGGGAAGGTATACCAACAGAAGTGTTGGTAATAAAAAGGCCTTTCAGTAAAATTTCCAATTTTTGTTTATTCCTATTTTAAAATAAACATTAAAATTTATATCGATGATTTCCTAGAAACAAAATGTCACAGAGACCTATTTAGTACATAAGTGTTTGCCACAAAGTGGAAGGAAATAGCTGTAGCCTGTGTCCTTGCATGCCTTTGTGAAGGTCTACCATTTCCTAACCAAGATGCTCAAGCTGGTTTCATATACACACAGAAACTATACTTTGAGACAAAAAAAGTTCCCCTGTTCCCAGTTCCTCAGAACTTGGAAACCAAAAGTATGGCACAGAATAGCAGAATAAATCAAGTCTGGCTACCTGAGAGGGCCAAGGTCAGTTAAGACAAAGTGAGGAATGTGACAGATGTACGAGTGACAAGGTTCAGTACATCTCAGTTCTTTATGAGACTTCTCAGCTAAGACATGTGAAGCCAGATTGATTTAAACATGAGTATTTCCTTAACTTACAGTTCCCTTAATTTTAAGAAATGTGTTGACAGAAAATCTGAGTGGCCTGAAAAGTTAACAAAGTTTTTATACATGTGAATTATTTAAACTTTAAAACTTCAGTACAATATGCTTAGATAAAAAGCACAGTACAGTTTTATACACCAGTGAAATATTTCAAGTACTATTATTTATGAAGAAATTCAATGTTACTTATCCAGGTCAGATGGTAATTAAAAATACTTCACAACCAGAAATGCAGGGAGACTGGCAGCATGCTGAGGGTAAGGGTGTGGGTTGTGGTTTATACATTTTATTTGTCTTACTCCTACTACCCATGCCAAGTTCATCAGAATTTGCTATTTAGAAAAACAAATTTAAAAGCATTTTGTACAGTCGAGTTTCTTCTGCTATCACATAGAAAAGCAAAGCTTTTTTTCTGAAGATTTTATAATTGCATTATAATAACCCAAAGCACTGTAAGTTATAAAAGTTTGCTTACATCTTTCTTGTATTGAGCACTACTGATCTGCATATTTAATGGCTCCACAGCACTGTAATGCATTCTGGGTACTCACAAGTAAAGACATTACCTTTTCTTCTAGAAAGAAAAGGTAGAAAGAAATAGCTTCAATGGGTTAACTTTGTGAAGGAAAGAACAAGGTAGACTTACTAAAGAAAAGCCTCTCATTCAGAGATGAACTTTACCAAATTCAAAAGCAACCGAAGGAAGCATTCACTGCTTTTTTCTGAAAATGAGCTTAATAGTCCAGGAGCTGATACATCCTGCAGGCAAGAGCAATACATCTTAGACAAAAGTTGCCCCCAGAAGAAAAGAAGATCATGGAGGGAATGGCATTTTTTCAAGTGTCTGCACATAATCTCATGCAGGGCTTGAAATTTCAACCAAGAAAAAGCACTGTGAATTAGGCTTAATATTTTAATAGAAACTACTGGATACATGAAACAAAACACTGAAATAACAGGGTAATACTGATCTAAGTTGCTAAACTGATGTACTGCTGCATTTTAAGCTACTCAGAGCTTCTGCAATTTACATTCACTCCTGTACAATGGTAATGAAGTGATCAAGCCTGGAGATCACAAATACAAGGGCCTGGGGAGCTGAACTCCAGCTCAGAAACTAGTCTGAACAGTTTCCTCAAGCGTGAACTGACTACAGCACAGTGTCACGAGCACAGAAGGAGCCCAGGTTCTAAGAGGACAGAGATAAGGCTTTCTATTTGCTCTATCCTCTCTCAGCAAATAACCCTTTCCTGTTTAAATGGTTACAACTTTCAATAGACACAAGTTCAGTCAGTAAATGTTCACCGGAACTTGAAACAGGAACCCAACCAGAACACTTTCAGGTATAATTACACTCGATCTGGACTAAAAATTAGTTTGTTTCCTTTGTGCAAGTATCCCCATAGCTGTATCCAATTCCAGCAGCTCTAAGTACCATCAAGTCTGGAAAACACAAATGGAAGGATGCAGGCAGCTGAGTGCACACTGAAATAAAGTTTGAACAGTTTATTTTTGCTTGTTTTTTTCTTTTCCTTAAGCCTGAACTGTCTTACACACTGGTAACAATCAAACAGGAACTGTTTAGCATATAAAAGCAAATATTATTTCTGTTGTTATGGCTATCTGGACATCTGATAGCCTCAGGCAACACAAAGGGGCCCCAACAACAACAGCTCAGCTTAAAAGTCAAAGGGCAGATACCTTTGAAGTGAGAGATGGCACAGAAACAGCAGCAGACCTTGAAGTTTGGTCTGACAGAAAGAACCTGAACATTTCAGAGTAAACAAATTCTATTCATCCTCACAATTCTCTTGAAGGCAAAATAGGCACAATGATGCTGAATGCCAGAAAACCTAAGGGCAAAATGCTCTCCCCACAAATCCCTCCTGTACGGCAACAGGAAAGGCTACCAGCATTTCAGAGGGGATCAGCAAACAGCGCTGGGGAATGACTCTTGAATTTGTTAATGTTTTGTGACCCAGCTAACTTTTACTTTATTGTCTAGTAAATATGAGTGATAGGCAACCTCTGTCAAAGAAAACATTAGCAGTGCCTAGTAAGAGGATCCTTTGATTCTTTGGTATCCAGGCTGAACAGGCATAGAAGTTTTTAGATAAGAATGTGTGAAGACTACTGCTCATGACCCTGTTCAAACTAATGGAAAAGACAAGACTGGATTTCCAGTTCTGCAAGTGGATTGATTTTTATAGTTCAGGACACAGATAAGGGACAGTTAGGAAAATAAATGCTGGGTTCTTGCAAGTTCTTTCAAAGTGGAAGTTCACAGTTGTGTTTCCCAGATCTTTACCTGGATCCTGCACTGGTGATGATACAGAATGGCACAGGAAAAACAAAATGACAACTACCTTTCTGCTGGGAAAGGGGAATATAAGCCACTCCTGTACAGGTAAGACTGTGGTGTTGGGAAAGGACCTCACCCTGCCTCTTTGGAGAAATCATTCTTGTTTGTGCAATTCTGGCTTCTCACCAGTAAGGAGAGGTGCATTAATGTGGATACAAGGCTTCCCTAGGGATGTAAAAGATGTTTTACATTACATGATTTCCAAGCTGGTCTAGGGACAAGGACTTGTCATTCCCCTTTAATAGTAACTGTGCACCCAAGAATTGTAATAGTTAGAGTATATTTGCTACTGGCATTTTTTATTTTATTGCTGCAGACTATTTCAATTTGTGGTCAACCGACCTCTAAAACTCCTTGACTACGTTTAGGACATCATAAAAAGGAACTGTGAAGATCTAGCATAAGATATGTATTCACTGGAAAGTTTCTGGGAGTCAACAAACCAAAAAAAGTGAAGTTATAAACCATACTTCAGACTATAAATTGGTTGGCATTTCTGACACTGACAAAGACAATTACTTTTTTGGGTGGGTTTTTTTAGTGAAGGGACAGAAAATTCCTGGCTTTTGTTTTTCAGAGATAAAACTGAAATGTACCAAGGACTACTGCTGGTTTTTCTGCTGGATTCACTTCTGATTTATTTATAGGAGGGCTTTCTACCTTTACCTACAAATGTCACAACTGAGCTCGTGACTTTTATATAGTTTCTTGGTTTAATAACTATGGTAGGTACAGCATACATTCTGCCTCTGCCCCTCTCCAAAAATAAACAAAACCTAATCACGTCTAAAAACTAGTTTATATCTCATAGCAAATAGAAAGAGTTGGGCACAGATAACCTAATTTTCACCTGTTTCTGCTTACTGCATACACACTAACTCAATTTAGATTGATCTGCTAATGTTTGCAGACTTACTACAGTGGCACAAGGGTACTACATCCATTCAGCTTATTCTTAAAGAAGACGAACCAAGATGAAATGTTGTTCATACTCCTTTTAAATTTTATTTTAGCTCTTTGTTTATCGCTTCACTTCAAAGCACTTCCAATATGAGGCACAGTTTTAGTGTGACAACTTTGTAAAATTAAAATAGAAAAAATGTGCCAACATCAATCTGCTTTACATTGGAAAGCACAACAGCCTTGAGACAGAAATGACGACTTGTGAGAGTAAGCTATAATGAACCCAGAAGTGCTATCTGCAGGAGGAAAAATATATTAGACTGGAGGCTGAACACTCCTGAAACAATTTGTCTTCCTCAATAGGAGTCTCCTATTCCCCAGTTGCAGTGTACAGCCAAGTCTGACTCCAAAAGCAAGGGAAAATTATCAGTATGAAACCCCACAATTCTGTTGGCTAGCATTTCTTATTTGACTTGGAGCTACTTAAAGTCCAAATTAAAAAAAAAAAAAATACAGCCCAAAATAAAGCTGAGTCCGCACAGGACATCCCCCACCTGTGACCTGTCAATGGCTGAGCAGGAAGGCAGGAAACTACCCTGGCAGCAGGAACCCACAGGGCAATGCCACCAACCCAGGGGCAGGTACCCAGCCAGGGCACAGGCCTGGAAGGTGGCAGCTGGGGCTGGGCAGCAGCTGCACAGATAGCAAGATAACACATGAGGCTGAGCCAGCCTGTCTGCCCTGACCCTGGGCCTCTGCACCAACAGGGCAAGGGAAACAGCCCAGCACACAGGAGGATACCAAACCTGCCAGCTCCATCCCCAGCTCCCCAGCTGGAAAATGCCCAAAGGCATGGCATGACAAGCACATTAGTAAATATGGTCCTAGTTAAGAGGGAGGCTACAGAGGGTCAAGGGGCTGATCCCAGCGGTACCAGTCAAGATCTGTGGCAGGTGCACCCAGGCAGCCAGGTCCTTCTCAAATTTCAGTGTTGCTAGAAAATAAGTTTTACTCACTAGTGAGTCTGTATTGCCAGACTCCTTTGCACAGACATCCTTTCATTACCTGTGAACTGCAATATATTGATCTAGTTCCTATTCTTTCCACAACAATGTGCCTGAGGTGCAAATTCAGTTCTCTTAAAATACATTCTTGGCAAAGGGCATCACATGAATATATATGCTATATATGCATGTATAGAATTAGTGGGTAGCATTATTTTATATTGCTTTCCCAAAGACACACTTTCATGCTAAAAGGAGCTTCCAGTAGGCTCTCCCAATAGGCAAAGACATCTTTCTGTCTTCTGCTTGAAAATTACTTTTTTTTCCTTAGAGAGCTGGTGAAAGCTATGAACTTGCTTTCCAACTTTAATGTGTACCTTTTAACTTAATACCTGTTCATCAAAAGCCTAGGTATTTAAACTTCTTTAAAAGTAAAATAAACCTGTTATAAACTGCATATATTACACCACAGAGTATTTTCCCACTTGGTTTTTGTTATCCAGACTGAAGAGAGCTGCCAACCAGCCCTGAATGTGCATGTTTGGTTGCTACAGAACAAAATACTAGCAGCAATGAAAGAGAAAGACCTGAAGTAATCTTACTTATTAAACAAATAATAAAGAAGTATTTATGTGGCAGTCAACATCACATTCATATGAATATAGAATGATATGTAATAAATTCTAAATATCAAATGATTTCAAGAAAATTTAAATCACTATAAACCTAGAATCTGCATGTTGCTCCTGACCTTAACAGGAAACCAACACATCAGACACTAGAAGTCTGATGACTATAAAAGTAATTTTAACAGAGCTAATATCAAGAATTCTATGCTTTAGACACTTGTGTAGTATTATAAATACATGTAATTGGCAGCAGATTAATTTCCCAAAAGTCTTATAATCTTTTGGTATGCTGCCAACATAATTTAAAAAAAATAATTTTATTTATGAGTGCATGCATCTGATTCTAATGAACTAACTTTACCTGTAAATATCAGTATTTGTATAAATGATGACATTAACACAATAAAGTTATCATCATGCCTCTCAAAACAGCCTTTTGAAAGTAGGCAATGAAAGACAAAGTAGACAATGAAAGCTAAAAAGGCAGCATATCACAGCCAGGCATTAAGCAAACATCAGGTTCAGTATTTTGTAAACTCAAGGACAGCTTTGTTATCATGAACATGGTAATCCCTAATCTAACAGTATTCCTTCTGAAGTGCTTCACAAAGAAAAAACATACACCATAAATTGTCTTGTGTGTACTAACTAGACTATCAAACTGACCATAAGGCAGCATCCATCTCATACTATCCTGTTATCAATGGATGGACTTGCCTATGAATAGCGATCCAATTTCCCTTCTCTCCCGGATGACAGGATGAAACATTTTCCTAGGCGTAACAACAGCCAACCACAGACAGAATGTTCTGAAGACTGAAGTGGAACTGACTTCTTTTACCCCAAATTAATTCTGCTATTTAGAAATTTACAGTACAATTAGGAAATAAAAACACTGTCTAAAAACTTCTCTAGCCCATTCTACTCCTCTGAACCTCTTTGGTAGGAACATAAGGACTTAAAATAAAGAATTTTGCTTTTTTTCCACAAGGAGCAAAACATTCCAATTCTAGGTGTTCTCACCACTGTACAGCAGACCACCTCAGTCATTCAACATTTTCTGAGTACCTTCTGTAGAACATTCTTCCTTCATATATACAACATTATTGAATTCACTCTCTCAAATAAAAATCCCAAAATATCCAAGGCAGCTCATACTTCTCATGAAGGAAATGCGGACACATTTATAACTCAGCCACACTGATCTCATAGTTGGTCTTTGTGCTACAGAGTTTTCACCAATACCATTAATTAAAAAAACCCACAGCTTTGCAGAAGCACACAGCAATATGTGATACCTAGGCAGCTATGATGATGCTACACAGATCTGAGGAAAATGTTCCAATATTCTTTTAAAACAAATATACAGTTAAGACTATACTCCTTGGCTGAAAAGAATACACAGGAACATTTGAGCAACTAACACATTTGTCTGTAAGAGCTGCAATATTTCACAGCCTTGACTGATTTATGTATTTTTAAGATGAAACATCCATATTTTGGCTACGCCTTTTAAAATCAAATTGAAGGGGATATCATTCTACCTGCTGATAAAGAGATTTTTTTTCTTTAATTTGTGACTTAAAATCCATTTAATCTGGTTTTGTTGCCTGGCCTCTCCTCCTTTTATCATGCTTACAATTTCTCATAGAAGTGTTTTATAAAATTCCCCTTGGAATGTGCCTCTTCTGCATATTCTGAAAGAGAATCCATTTGGGCTCTTATGGAAAGTGTCAAAAAATGAGACAACAAAGACTAACGAGCCCTTGCTCAACCCTTCAGCTGCTTGCGGAACTTACTTTACCCCAAAACAATGTATTTCTGTTTGATTCTCATCCTGCTGTTTGAAGGACAGAAAAATGTATGCAGATCATAAAAGAAAAGGAGGGGTGGGACTGGAAGTGAATGCCACATCTGAGGAACCTTCATCATGTTCTTTGACTGACATGAGGCCAGGTGAAAAGAAGGGGGGTCCTTTTGTTGCTGTAAAGCTGACAGATGTACCATGAACTTGATTGTACTTGGTTATTCCAAAAGGCAGAGGAAAGAAAAAGGAGGAGGCCAATTTATCTCCACAGGTGTTAAAATGTGTAATCATCTCAGATGCACCCTATTAGGTCAATGGAGCAAGTATGCTACAAGAAGCAGCAGCTCTTTCATTTCAGGTCCAAGTTCATGTCACTCTAAGACAGCTGCTACGTAGACAACAGCACAAATACCAACAGAGAGAGTAATTCTAACTCTAAGATACTGTGACATGCTCTCAAAGGTACCACGAGATGCTTCAGTGCAGTCACGTTACATGGTATAGTTCAAATACTCAAATACGGAGAAGAGGGTATTATAGCCTCCCTTGGGACTGACACAAAAAGGAAGCTTTTTACTTGAATCTTAGAGAGGAGTTTGAGAACACATCGAAATCTATATTAAATCAAGATTAATTAAGGGCAAAATGTATTATTACTAGTACTTTAAAGCAGATAATTAATTAAAAAAAAAGCACAAGCCACTATTCAATTTGTTCAGAAAAAAAACCCCAAATAATCTTACAGGAACAACTGTTCCTATAAGGTCTCCCTGGGGGACATTTTTTTTTCTGCTTATGATACTGCTTGGAACATCTAACACTTTGAACTGGCAAATATGGTTCTCAGGATCTGAAAAATGTCATAAGAACAAGTATGACAAGTGAGACCACAGGTCTGTCCATCTTCAAATACCAGGCTGCTAATTATTGTCCTTCATAGTACAGAGAAATAGTGGCAATAATTTGCTCTTGCATCAACACAATTATTCTACAGTCTAATCACTTCCTATTAGCTGAAAATTTGCATATTTACTATATTGTTTATGTCTTAATTTTATTTATTTAAAGGTATTTCAGAGAAATTATCCTGGTGACGTTACAACAAAAGGTCACATTAGAGGCCAGAAGCAATCATTGCAATTACTGACAAAAATCAAAAGTGGGATGTTTGTTCAAAATCCTGAAGCTCATTGACTCACCCTTACTATTTTCGTCTATATTCACACTGATCTTAGTCTATTATTCCTGACTCCAACATGTCAGAACACCTGCAACAGCAAAAGGACACAGTATACAGAAGCACTAAAATATTCCTCCCTTTGTTTCAGTTGTCAGTGTCAGAAATTGTTTCACAGGCATGGAGTAAAATCAGGACCTGCTGCCATAAAAAAAATCCAACAGAATGTGCAAGCTTCAAAGAGACCTATATTATTATTATCACAGCTCAAAAACCTGTAAATCCAGATTAGTTGAGACACCAGCTACACAGAAGAACAAATCTCCAGATTAAAGTGTCTCCAACAAGTTGGGTAATTTAGTGGTGAAGAGGCCTCACCTAGCAAAATAACAAAAAAGAAATCCCATCTCCTTAGAGTATGAATAACTGTCAATCCTGTAAAAGAAACAAAGCCACACATATGATTTTTGGAGAAACACAAATATTAACCAAACAAGAGCAGAACTTCATACAATAGTGCACTGGAAGACGACATATTAAAAAACTGCAAACCAGTTTTTTCCTGATGTCACAGCAACGCTTGTGTAAAACGCTTGTAAGTATCAAAGACCTCTGCCATTATTCCCAGTTGTCCATTAGATTACTATATTTATGGAAAAAGTTACTTAGTAGTAGGCATTTCAGAAGGACACAGACTGAGAACCTATTTTACTTTAGCTAAATGTTTCTAGAGCTTGACAGTAAATGATATGCATGAGCCATGTTGACTGTCATCTTCCACTTCTGACTGTCAGACATGGAAGTAACTTGCTAATGTTTCATTCCAATTTCAGCACCATGAGCCTGTTGCCTGCTAAAAGCTGCTCCAGATGGAATGACAGTATTTTGTAGGACCCCAAAGATGTAGTTATAGAGATGAGTATGTGTCAACAGCATTGACAGCATGACCTTTTTTCCCCTTTTTTGTCAACTGTTCTTATTTCCACCCTTTAATTTTTCCACATTCCCTATAAGACAGGTGACATAGGAAAACAAAGAGTTTCAGTCTCTCGGCCATATTGGATCACCTACAATCTCATCGACCTGACTGCACAAGGCAGAAGATGAGGGAGGAAGGTGTATAAACAATAAGGTATCTTCAAAGTTACAGCCAAGGCCCAAAATTCGTTTTAAAGAGGAAACAAAACCCACTCTCCTACTAACGTAAGAATGATGAAGAGATTTGATGATTTTCATTAGAGATACTTTCTTTAATGAATAGTCAGTGAAATGTCAGCACTCCTCACATTGGAAACAACCTGTTAACAATGAATAACAACTTCTACTGATTACACCATTTTTACTGATAATTTATATACTATATTAACATCACAGAACATTATTAGCTCTTATTACAATAAATCACAAAAAGTCTACTTATCCTGCTGAAATAAAAATATGTAAATTATACCCACTGCTCATTTTAAACAATACAGGTAAAACAATACAATTTTTCTGACACACAGGCTATGCAAGGAACAAAAAGAGCACTTCTCCACACACACACATATAGGTTGTTCTGCACCCTCAAAAGAGGAAATTACCACAGGGCACTTCTGTCCTTTTTCAGATGAACAATTTTAGTATTCTGACAAACATTTAATTTACATTTTTTAGTTTTTCCTCTACAATATAAAATAATTTCTTTTTGACACACAATGCCAGAGCACACAGTACAAGAAGGAAAAAAATAAAGCAGCAGAGGGCTGGAAGGCAGCAGAGAGAATTGAGAAGGAATGCCTTTTGTTATTTCGACAGCCCTCAGCTCACTATATAGTTGGATTTATAAAATGTTCTTTAAGAGCAGCAGTTTTCATGGTGTAAGAGTGCCACACAGCTCTGGTTCCCGCAGTGCTCACACCAACAGCTTCAAAACTAACTCACTGCAGATGTCCCTATGATCATCTAATCAGACATCAAAAGCAATATACTGACAAGCTCCTGTGCTGATTAGAAGTGTTCTATATATGTTTCACAGCGTAAACAGACACACAGTAGTTGCTTTATAAATGGATTCACCCACATCAGAATTCCCTTTTAAAAAATTCCAACTGTTTGGAACTCCCCAGCTGAATGACAGAAAATCCTTCTAAATCTCCCCAGATCTTCTGTTCAGTTCCACATTGCAATATTTCAAGAGCAAGAGTTAAATTATTAATGGGAAAACTTTTACCAGAAAGTAAATGCATTCCAGAATTTAAAAACCTTGCTGTTCTGAATGACAGCCTGAGACCACACCACATCAGGGAGGCAGTCTTGGCTTTACCCTCCAACACACACGGTAATATCTAAGATCTGTTTCCAAATCTACTTTGATGTCTCATTATTATATGTCAACAAACATGGATTTAAAGCATTACAAGTGCACCAGCACTGCTAGTCCCTGAAAAAATACTGTGTTTCTCCCAATATCTGCTCTCCTTCTCTGAGTCCACTTCCTGCAACACTTAAAGAGGACCTATAAGAAAGATGGGGAAAGAAGACCTTTTAGTCAATAGGACAAGGGGTATTGGTTTTAAACTAAAAGAGGGTATATTTAGACTACATAAAAGAAAGATGTTTTTACAAAATAGGTGACAAAACACCAGAACAGGCTGCCCAGAGAGGTGGGAGATGCCCTATCCCTGAAAACATTGAAAGTCAGGCTGGATGGGGCTCTGAGCATCCTGATCTAGTTGCTCATGGTTGGAGCACGTTCATGCTTATGGTAGGAGGGTAGATGGTAGATGACCTTTAAGGACCCCTTCCAACCCAAAGTGTTGTATGATTCTATCACATAACTATGAGACAATTTCATATTGGAATTCCAACACATACGAAAGGATCAGAAAGTAAAACTATCTGACTTAGTCCAGTAAACATACCGGACAAAAGTTCTATCTTCTATAACCAGACAGACAATACAACCCTCATGGCAGTCTCTTAGCTGAAGTCTTAGCAGAAATCTGCCAAATTAAGTTATAAACTCTATGGAATTATTCCACCACTGTGCCAAAAAAGACCTTTTCTGCCCTGCCCTACTTTTAAATAGCATGGTATTTCTAATATTTCTGGGGTTTTTTTTTTACTAAAATACTCACACATTTTCTAAGTACTACTCACAGCCAAATTTGTAGCATATCTTTACGTTTACGTATGTGTATAATACCATTTAGAAAAGGAACAAATCATGAAGCTGCATCCTTACACATGTGGATGTTATGCTAATTTGCAGACTCCTAATCAGGAAGGCTAATACACCACAAGCACAATTAACACCCAGAAGAACCAGAGGAGGTTTTGACCCTTTCTAACAAGAGCTTGAAACATAAAAATGTTCTAATTATATATCAACCTTATTCAAAATTGCAAATTACATGTCCACAATGCATAAAATACAGTCCATTTCAAGTCATATCTAGGCAAAAACTGAAACTGTATTGAGCCACTGGAGCAGCTCTTCAATTGATCCAGCATCTCATTGTATCTTTAAATATGGATAAATACAATTTAATCCGCCAGTCCTATTGATTAACTCCAAGATAACCTAAGTATTTGTCCAGAAAACACATAACTATAAAAGAAAGTCATGCAGAAAATAGCATACTGCAATAATCAGCAAGTTAACAAGAGGGATTGAAACCTTAGTCCCACCAGAATTAATGTAAAATTCTTATCAATTCAAATAGGATTACAATCCTGTCTAAAACTCATGACAGATCAAATCTTATGATAGTAGAGGAACTCTGCCCCTGGGCAAAAACAGAGACAAGCTGAAGTAACAGCTCCAGAAACAAAAGTTCAGATGTTATAATTATACATTAGCAATTACTACCTGAACAAACTGGACTGAGCAGAAGCAGCAAAATGTATTCTGCTCCCTAACACCAAACCAACAGAGCCACACAATTCAGACTTTCTGCCTTGCTTCATCTCATCCTTACCATGTTGGGCAGAGGGATCCAGTCAGGAACTTCTGAGTTGGTGAAGAAAATCCAAAACTGCAGCTCTACTCAGCAAACTGGGGACAAGTTTTGAGCAAGTGTTAAGTGCCCCAAGAACATTTGTTCCTTCTGTAAGGTTTCAACCATCTCAATCCCACTGCACGGCCTCACTCCAGAGGAGATCCCTAGCTGAAGACTCCATGCCCATTGCTAAACCCATCTTGTGAGGCCAGGCCATTTGCAGCCAGAAAGCAGCTGGATCAGCCCTTGACCTTTACCAGAGCAAAGCTATGGGCACAGAACTTTTTAGAGAAGTAGAATCACAGAGTCCTAGAATGATTTGGGTTGGAAGGGGCCATAAAGATCCCCTAATCCCAATGCCCCTGATATAGGCAGGGACACCTTTCACTAGAACCAGGATGCTCAGAGCCCCATCCAACCTGGCCTTGAACACATCCAGGAATGGGCATCCACAGTTTCTCTGGGCAACCTGTGCCAGTGCCTCACCACCCTCACCATAAAGAATTTCTTCCTCATAGCTAACCTAAATGTCCCCTCACAGTTTTCATCCACTATCACCTTGTCCTATCACTACAGTTCCTGATGAAGAGTCCCTCTCCAGCTTCCTTGCAGGCCCCCTTCAGATACTGGAAGGTTCCTATGATCTCCACAGAACCTTCTCTGCTCCAAGCTGAACAGCCCCAACTTTCTCAGCCTGTCTTCATAGAGGAGGTGCTCCAGGCTCTTTACCAACTTCACAGTCCTCCCCTGGACTCACTCCAAGGTCCACTTTCTTCCTGTACTGGGGACCCCGGAGATGGATGCAGCACACCAGGTGGGGTCTCACCAGAATGGAGTAGAGAGGCAGAATCCCCTCCCTCGACCTGCTGGTCATGCTTTTTTTGCAGCCCAGGGTTCAGGTGACTTTCTGGGCTGCAAGTGCACATTGCTGGCTCACATTGAGTTTTTCATCAGTCATCACCCTTCCAGTCCTTCTCTGCAGGGCTGCTCTCAATCACTTCTCTGCCCAGCCCACAGGTGTGCATAAGTACAGTAAACTAATTCTGTATCCCTGAAGTCTTCTCTGGATATAGAGAAGGAGGTTTTCATTCTTGAAAGCCTGGCCAGGGCTCTGTGATCATAACTAGGCAGAAAAGCTAAAGCGTGGCTTTAATAAAGTAAAAAATTCATTAACAAATACTTTTTCTTCAATACAAAGAATGAACAAATTCTGATGTGTGTTACCCCTGTTCTTCCCTGATTACTGTCTCTAAATTTTCCAGTGGCAGCTATCACAATAAGGAAAGAGAGGTTTGGAGGAAAAAAGAAACTCAAATTTTGTACCATCTGTTAAATGACTTCCAGTCTGAGGGAACAGATGCTGGACTTCACTATTGGTTTTTGATTGATCTAGAAGTGTTTTGTTAATTGGGGCTAAAACTGCAGCTAAGATGTGTCAGAGAAAATAGGAAAGAGTAGCTCAAATTCTCCTCAAACTACCTGGTCACTCAGAAAAGGTTTTGTTGTTTTTGTAATCATCACATAGCATTAAAAAATCAGATCTTCCTTTGAATAAATGGGACACCATCTGAAAAACAGAATACATGCTCTGCTTGAACACATGCTCTGCCATAAATACTGTGAACAGCTCAAATGATTCATCAGGTTCAACCAGTTCACCTGAATGGGACAGCAAAGTTCTTTTCTTGTATTACTGCATGTTTGCTGTCCTATTTCATGCATTACTCATTGTACAACTGAAGTGCACTTTCCAGGAGGTAAATCAGCATTGTCTTCAGAGAATCCCCTGCTAGTCACCTCTCAAAAACCTGCTGAAGCACCGGTGTATCAGTGTAGGCAGCACACGGGTATCGCTACACAGAGCCCACTGCCAGTTCCACATGTACCAAACACCGAAACGCCAGAAGTGCCAAAACTCAGCTCAGCTAATTATGAAAGTCAGTTTCAATTACAAAATAATTGCTAAGATAATTGTGGCATTAGTACAGAGACTTAATTTTCACTTACACGCACTGAAGAATGTTTCATCTAGCTACAGTTCTGGGTTCTCTAACTTGCATGTGACTAAAGGAAGCAGTTCAATGTGAAAAAAACTGGTTTGTGGCAAAGGAAATTCTTTATTAGTTTTAAATTTTCAGCAGCAATGTACAGAAAAGTGAATTTTTTCTAAATAGTGCTTTAACACTTGAAAGACTATAGCTATTTTCAAAATGCAGTGTTCAGTTATTTCTGCCATGTTTTTTCACTTGTCAGATATTGATTTTTCTGCATGTTTAAAAACAATCTGTACCTAATTTAACCTATGTTATTTAAGCTTTCTGTGTTCCCCAGAACATTATGCCAAAGCATATTTCAGTATGATTGATGATGAGAGTTTTAGAAATGGTACTGTTGCGAAAATAAGAGTTAGGGTAACGTATTTTTCTTTAATAGATTTTTGCTTTCACAAAAAAACCAGAACACCACCAAACAACGACGTTCAACTTTCTGGGCCTCCCTCCTCTCCACTTTACATGATATATGAAAAAAAGTCCTTCTTCACCCCTGTTACTTGTCCAGCTTTGACTGTCACCCCTACAGCTAACAGACAGATGCTCTGTATTTTAGCACAGGTAATTCCTTTAGGCTTAGAGGACTCTTTTGTACTGATGCAAGTCAGTGAAGCATGGTGATGTTTTAACCTCCAAGTATTAGTGCAATCTTCACGTAATGGCATAAAATGCACTTGTCACCACTAAAATTACATTAAAAAACCCAACTCAACAAAATGCTATTTTTTCCTTCTTGATGGTCTAGAAAGCATTCAAAATACACCCTGGAATGAAACAGATTTCACTTATTTTTCCACTTTTTTGCCATTTTCATGGTTATAAAATACCAGGGGTCAGCATTACATACTGACATACCCACTTTATATGTTTCTAAGCTTTGCCAAGAGTGTAAGATCTGCACTGTTAACCAAGAATTCTTCTTTGTACTTTCATTTATCAGACTAAGTCAGTATTTCATTAATATGTAAATGCTTGCAACCAACATCAAGAAAAACCCCTCAGCTCAAACAGGTCTGACAAATGATGCAGAACTTTGACAAAGTTCAGCCCCCAGTAACATCATAATGTAGTTGGAGAGTCACTGAGACCTTTAAAATTGCATCACTTAGCAAACAACAGAAGCCATTGTAAAATAAGGTGCACACAAAATATTTAGATGCACGTGCATTTGACCATGCAAAGAGAAACAATGAATAGTCAATTAAAATCCTGTGTTGGCCTTCAGAATTACAGTGTTAGAGTGAGACTCATAGAACATCATTTGCATGCAAGTCAACTGACTGTGTATTTACTTCCTTTATTCACATGAACTTAACTGGAAGATTGGTCTTAAATACACCTTCAGCTGAAAGGTTCCCACCTCCAGCATGTGTCCCTGAGCCGAAGCTCTCTCCCCCTACTACCTAATGTGCCAACACAGCCATTTGTGGAACCTTGCTCTAAACTAGTTGTGATCTAGTCTGCAACATCCCTCCTGCACCAAACAAAGACTCAGGGTTTCTGAGTGTTGTTTTGTTTTGAAATAAACCAGCAATAGATTATTTTGCACAGCTGGGGACAGGGAGTGAACTGCAACATTGTATAGAGAATCTAAAGGGGAAAAGACATAAATATTACAAGCAAATGAAAGCAGCAGCATCATTTAAGCCAGCATTCATGTGGTTTAAAGAAGAGCAGAATTAGATCCACCAGAGCTTTCTAGGCAAACACTAAAAAATAGCTTTATTCTGCTCAAGACACTTCTGTGTCCCAGCTGACATTCAGAGTTTCTGAAGAATTTCATTGGTTTATAGGTAATGTAGGAACACTTTCCCTACACACAAATTTTCAGGTCCTAAAACTGCAAAGTAGAACATGTGGCCCAAGTGTAACTAAGACAGCATCACTTTAAGAAGATTAAAGACAGTCTGCAAAAACATATGATTAAGAGTTACTGCATCTTCAGCAATTGTGGCTTTGCAATAGAACTTAGTAATAACTACATTGAAAACAAATTTGTCCTCAAAAGGAAGTGAGATCAAGAAGAGACCATGCAGGATAGTAGCATGGTACCAAGGATGACAGAAATGTCATTAGAAAACAAGAGAAGTGAAAAAGGGTTAGAGACAAAAGAAGCGATGGTAAACTGGACAACATGATACTGAACAAATAAATAACTGCTGAAAGTTCAGTTCATATTCCAATGCCTTATGACACCATTGAGCTTTATGTAAACCTCTTATTAAAAAAAAAAAACCAGAACCACTGCTAATTGACTGTGTCATCTAAAATAACTATTTTTTCCAGAGGAAATTCTCTGCTTTACAGAAAATGGGTATGATGCCTTTTGTTATAGATCCAAATACATACATAGCTTATAAAACTACTATATACCTCTTGTTTAGACATTTTATGAGTTTCCTGGGTGAAAACCTGCTGAGTTTTTCTTCCCAGGGGGAAGCCTAATCTCTCAACACAGAATTCTGTAAAAACATTTTTGAGCTGTGTATTTTAAAGACCCAGGTAGTGTTTGTTCTGTCTCTCGATATGAGAAATATAATTTTCTTCTTAATTTATGATATAGAGAATTGTTATCACTGAACTATAAGCATTTCTAGCATTCTTGTACCAAGTATGAAGAAGTAAGCATCTAAGCTTTGTACTTGGGCACATAATAGTCCAAGCCTTCTGAACAATGGAATAATCTTAATAAATCATATTAAACCTTCTGATATTAGAATCAAAAAGTTCTGTTTCACCGTCAGGCCACAACAATATATACCAACAGGTAAGAAAGGTTTGGTCTTAAGAAAAAGGTGCGTTACGTGACACTTACTGCCACAACATGTTTGAGACCATGGTCACTGGGATGAGAAACACTTGGGAAGTCAGCAGGTGCCCCCAAAGCTGGATCACTGCTCCTCCGTACCAGAAGTGGTGTGCCTGCAAGACAAAATAGAATTCAAAGGTTCAGGAATGCTAAATTAGCACAAGGCAAAGCTTCATGTGGTTGAATAAGAGAAGTGTGCAGCTCTTAAATATAAGCTTATCTGTGGTAATATCCATCTGTTAAATTACTAGATTTGATAGGGTTGTACCATTTCAGATTTACTTAGCTAAAG
This sequence comes from Leptocoma aspasia, assembly GCA_013399835.1. Classification (NCBI taxonomy): domain Eukaryota; kingdom Metazoa; phylum Chordata; class Aves; order Passeriformes; family Nectariniidae; genus Leptocoma; species Leptocoma aspasia. The sequence goes on from VXAX01006967.1 coordinate 287,319, forward strand.
AAATGATAACATTTTTACACACTGATGTAACAGATCTCCACCTATAAGCTACCTAAATTAGGTTAAAACTGCTGACAAACAGGAGAAAAAGTCACCTCCTCAAAAAAACAAATGACTAGTTGCATGTATCTGTGACCACACCACACGTACTGTCAAGTGAATGAAACTGAGATTATAGCTGCCAGTTATAATACTAATTACAGTGGCTGGGGCTGATGGCAGCCAGAATTATTAGATCTAGAAAAGAAGTTTGTAGATGCAAGAGTTTTCTTGTTAGATGCTAACAAAGCTGGAGTGACTCTATCACATTCACTTTCAGCACAACTTTGTCAATATAACTGGAATAAACAAAAAACCTCATGTTGATGAGGGGCAACCAGAGAACCTAATGCTCTTAACCTTCCTCACGGTGAGCAAGTTTTTATGTACAGGTAATCCCTTCTATGCTCATTTCTGCAGGAAACCAGTAAGAAAAGCAGAAGTAAGACTTAAATTTGCATCCTGGTATTTAGGGAATGCTTAAATATCAGAAGGTGAATATTGGTTTTTCTGCCAAGTGATTATCATCTTTGCACCAAGAGCTATGCATGTTTTTACAAGGAGGTTGGGTAGAAAGGGATTGATCACCAAATTTTCTGTGATTTTCTAGAAGTGCCAATTGGTCAAATAACCCAAATCTCTCCACCCAAATGTGCTTGCTCTTCACATAAAGCTGAGGAGAAATTTGTTTCCCCTTTAGGCATATTTGGTAAGAAGGTGTATAAAAGCTAAATACAAGTTACTCCCTTCTTTAAGATAAATAGTTATACCTTAAAAATAAATTTTTTCTGTGTATGGCTGAAGTTTCTGGTGGCCTGAATCAGACTTTTTGTCTGTCTTCAATACAACAGTTTGAAAACAGATGCTGAAACATTTTTGTGTGATTCAACACAACTTAGTCTCCAACTCCTTTTGATATAAACATGAACAATACAGAGAAACTATTGAAAACCCTTTGCACTAGTGCTTTAATTTGTAAAACTTGCATAACTCAATGAGCATACTGTTCTTTACACTCTCCAAAGCCATCATCCCAGCCCCCTTCCGCATTTCTGTCCTCCTTTTTCCAAGGTGAGAAATCCACAGTAACTCAGAGGATACAAAAAATTCCCCACAGTCAACTTAAGAGGTCAAAGATGGGAAGGGAGTGGGATGAGTGACCCCACACAAAAAGATCATTTATATCAAGCTAATCCTCCTCCCAAAGCCAACAGTCTGAAATTAGATTTCTCTTTTTTTCCTGAGCTGTCTTGTACAACTAACTCCTCATTTCTTCCTCATTCCTCTGTTTGAGAGAAAGATGAAGGCTCCCAACCTTGTGACTGCTGGGAGACAAGAGCCCTGCTTGCTCCAGGGCCTTCCAGTAGCTACACGGCAGGTGAAAGAAGAGGCCTCCTGTACCACACCACTTCAGCACTTCTGTCTGCTCTATTAACTGCTTCAAGATCCTTCTTCTTACCACATTCCCTATCCTCAGTTCTGAAGATCTCCTTTCACTTGCTTTTTGTCAGTGTTTTCCAAAGAAACTGAAACAAAATTTACAACTGTCTAAACTTTGAAACCGAAGTCTGCAGGAGCAGCAGGATTATAGAGAATACCATTCTCCAGTTTGGGAAGGTGGCCTTGCAGCTATTTGCTTTCTTTTTGTGCCTGCAAATTTTTGCTTATTGCCACGAAACAACGAAATTTATGGTGCTCATCTGGAATGCTTCCCTACAGAAAAACAACTGGACTTTTTGGCTATTATATATAATGTTTTCTCTTTTCTCCCAGTATGTTGTAAATTTTAGGGTCCTACAGATCATTCTTTACTTGAAGAGAAAACCAGTCTATTTTCTTCATTTTTTAAATGTATTTACAGACATGTAACATAATTTCTTGTACAGAAATATCACACGTCATAACATATCTGTGAAACAAGTCAGCTGTAGTCTTTAGCTAAAATTATACAAAAAAGTCCCTCTGGCCCTTATTGTTTTACATGTGCACACCACAAAAACACAAAATGAACTGTTTACAAAGATAAACTGAACCAAGACGTGCTTGTTAATAGGAGAAAATCCACAGCAAAGAGGACGACTGGATGAAAGAGATGAGAAGAAGCTGTACTGCCCCTCCTTGTCAGGAGAGTCCCTTATTCCCTTTCATGAGACAGCAATTCTCAGCAGCTGCCGGAGCTAACAAACTCTGCTCCATCTCCCTCATCTCCTCTGGGGCTCAGGCTGCTCCCTGCCATAAGAACACATTCCATGCTGCTCGCTGCATTCCAGCCTGTGCCTCTCCCACAGGCTCCTTTCTTTTTCCAGCCTTCCCCCGCCTCCTCTGCACCGCACACTCAGGTCTCTTGAAAGCAAGCACGCTCCCCTGCATTCCCAAAGAGAAACCTCCCCACATCTACTGCCCCAGACTCAACCTGATTCAGGAGCTCCACCACATCCACTATCCATACATACCTTGAATTCGTTCATCCCCATCTTCCTCAGCCATGAACAAAATGTACTGAAAAACCATCAGCGATATTGTTTATTACAGACATGCTGTAGAAAATTACACGCATTTTCTTAGGAGATTCTGTCATCCATTTTCTTCTGTCAGGAAATGTAATGCTGCCTTTTTCCTTACAGCTTTCCTTTAGTCAGGCTGTGTTTCCACATTATTCTACTCACGCTCTTACATTTGTGCTGAACATTTATAACAACCAATGTAAGTTCAAACACAAAACCCATCTTTCCCTGAATGATGAGAGAGAAAGAAACTCCTTCCTGCATACCAAGTTGATCACAGAAACATGTTTTTTAATAAGCACTACTATTTTGTGCCAGAGTAGCACTTTGTATTTTAAACTTAGGAACTCAGTTTTAAAAAATAGTTATCCTCATCTTGCAGCACTGCATCAGGAGTTTGCAGACAACAAAAACTGAAACACATTTCGGAAAATTTTTCCTGTAATGACAGTCTTTAACCCCTCATTCTTTAAAAATTTGCAGTGTACCTTTTATTATGGTACCATAGCACCTTCTAAGCACATGTGTCAGCCTTATTCACAACACATACTCTTAGGCAAAGCTGATGAGGAAAAAGTCCCGCAGTTTTCCTTGCTTAAAGTCTATCATTTATTTTCAACCTATGCAGATCAATCTTTTCTTTTTGCTAGCATCACCCTCAAAAATTAGTATCTACACAGACTCATGGTTAACAGTGTATTTTCCCTGAACTCTTATGTTTTGGAAATATTTTTTAACTGCAAATATGGTTGAAACAAGCATATGGTAGAAACCATACTTAAATTTAAATTGGCTGCATTAGGGAAGAAAAAAGAAACCAGAAGAGAGACTTCTGCCATTTGTGTACAATTAAAAAGTGAAAACTTTCATCAACACAATGGCAGAAGAAACATCTCCATACCAGATGTAATTTGATTGTCTTAGTTTGTTTTGCTAGTTATTTAAATTTCACCAAAAAGCTGTATACAGACATTAACACATACCATGACCCGGAATGTGCTCTGCCTCACTGAAGCCCTCTGGCAGTTCAAAAATCAGCATCTGAGGTTAGGAGGGCCCTGACAAACTAGCAGTGATGTGTTCAAGAATACTGTGCAACTGCAGGTAAACAATGCAAGGTCTGGATTACAGGATTTGAACATGGTCAGGGGAATTTCGGAGGTGCAGCTGCCCCTGCTGAGGTCCCCCTAAGCTTTACAGGGTTTCCAGGCTCTGAATTCTGGCATCAGATTTCAGGCCTACATTTAGACAGTTGACTACCACTCAAGATGACCAATATCACAAAAAAATATTATTCCTATCCTTCCTTAATTTCACTCATTTGCTCTAACATCTCTTTGCTCAGGAAAGCACAGCCCACCTCCAGCCTGAAATCCCTTTATTCTTTGAGATTTAGGTTGTAGGTTGCTGAAAAACGCTGAAGACAACCAGACTTTATCACCCATGAGAATTTTTGGCAGGCTGAGCCATCTATAATGCAGTCAAATCATGTACTAAAAATCGATTTTAGCAATGCTGTGGATGCAAACACTCTCAGATGACTTTTAGGTAAGCTGACAAACCAAGGAACACAGGAAACAAGCACAGGTGTATCGTGCTGCTTCGTCAGTGACAACTAACGTTCTCTAAGCTTGGTTGGTTGGTTTCTTTTTCTAGGTAACAGGGAAGGATTATTCTAGAGCAAAACTAAAGATACAGTATTCTGTGGTATATCCAAGTGTAAGTGGGCAGAAAGATTTACAATAAATCACCTAGGCAGTTGAAGTCATAATTTAAAATTCTGCTCCTGAATACAAAAACACTGACTATGATGGGAAAAGAGCTGTCCATCAAGTGTGTAACAAACTATCAGCTACTGAAGGCCATACCAATGACAATTACTCTGCTGCCTGCTTCCAAATTACCCCTGCCTGGACAGACAGACAAATTATTTTCTTACCTGCAGATGCCTCCAAATATTTTTTCAGAGTTCCTTCTGAGCAAATCTCAACATTTCAAGTCAGTTGAAACAAAACACCTAAATACTACATGTATACACAAACAAATGCAAAATTGCACTTCAGCATGGACAGTTCTTGGCTAGAAGAGCTCTGAACAGACACAAAACAAACAACAACCATTTATATCGAGAAGCCAAAATTGCTTTTAAACTGGTCTTGTCATGAAACAGGTCAGGCCCTGGAAACAAAGTCACAAGCAAGCTTTTAATTTATATTTAAATACACAAAAGATTAATATATGTGCCTATTTTTCTCCTTGTTACCAGACAATTTTCACATTAACAGCCATACAGAAAGTTCTGCCAGTCAGCACTTGTTGAGAGCACTAAGCAATCAGTGTGTGTAAATTTGGTCACCCTCAGATATATTGCTTACCACCACCTGAGGCATCATGGAATGGTTCTGCCATGTACTTCAAATGTAGCTGACATGGGCTTGTATGTTTTACCTTGTGATGGCACTGCACAGCTTTTTCTGTTTTTTAAATATGCAGTGCTATGATGATGTGACTTCTATGTTTAAAGCTAACTCAAATTGCTTACAATAGCACCTATCAATACAATTTCAAATCTGCAGCTGTGCTTCCTGAAGTGCACAGTGCACTTCTTAAATTCCCATGGATAAAAGATTCATGAACTAGGATGGTGTAATGGTTAAGACTATTTACTTAAATCTACCAACAGGTGAAAAACCAGTTCCAGCAAGAGCTGTGTTTTACACATCAACCCAGTACAAAGTACTTCCCTATCACTCCAAATGAGGTGTAATTTTTCTTACAAAGAGAAACAAAAGCAATGGCCTACAAGCGAAACTCAGGAATGGCGTTAAACAGATATTGTTCTAGGGTGATTTTTTCAGTGCCAGTTATTTTTTAAAAAATTCTTTTCTCTGGTTGCATGTGCTATAATGTATTAAGTCAGGTTTCAGTTATGAAGCGCAAGAACTGTTCTCTCAGTTTTTATGACTAGAATGGAATTTCTTTGGTGTTAACAGGGCCCAATGAAACAACTATGGAATGTTTACATTCACAGCTTTTGCAGTTTCAAAGATGGACATGTAAGAGCCACCTACACACATTATTTCAATCATAAAAATCCTGTTTTCAGGATCAAAATTCACATCCATACGATAAGAAGTCAATCACTTCTCAAGGCACTAGGGCATATCCATGTACAGAGGATGTAAAAATAATGCTGGTATTTTCTTCCCACTTAAACATTTTTCTCAAAAGAATTTCTAGAAAGACAGGACTTGAGTTTGGATCTTAACCAGGTATTCTTTTCTTGAACTTAAGGTCATAACACATGCCAGATACAGAGTAATTTCAGGATCTTCTCACCTCTATCAACACAGCACTCCTATTTTCAGCTCCTCATCAGACAGACAGGGAGCAACCAGACTTACTGGAGTCCAGGGAACAATATGACTCTGCTCCAAAGGATCCTGGCTACAGGTACCACATGGAAGGGACTGAGTAAAGGGGAAGGAGCTACAGCAGAATCCTGAAGCAAGGATCAATCAGCTCACAACAGGCAGCAGTGATTATTTTTTTTTCTCCCCTCCAACTCAAACTCAAGCAAAATGTGCAACTCCTTCCCTTGCTGGGCAGACTGGTCAGGAGTTTTGTGAAAACACATTGGCTATTACAAAAAAGAATCAGGACTCTCCACAGTATGGGCCAGGCTTTCTCTTATTCTTGTACAAGTGAAGCATCCTCACAAATCTCAGTATTTTCCATCTGCTGACTGATGTACATCCTACAATTTCCATCTTTAGACACAAGGTTAAAAGTTACAGCCACTTCAAATATCTTATGTTTTTCAATTATTATTTTGGGGTGAAAAAATGTTGTGCTACATTAGAATTTCCCTACACACATATACACAGGAGAGTTTTGCTTTGGTTTTGATTGTTTGCTTGTTTGGGGGGGTTGTGGTTTGTGGGTTTTGTTTGGGTTTTTGCTTTGGTTGGTTATTTCTTTAAGCTTAATATCCTTCCAATGGCATTCAGATGTCAAAAGAAACTGAACTCCAGATATAGGTAAAACACAAGTTGTCTTAGTCATCCAACTTGCTGAACACAGCAAGAAGTCTTATGAAACACGTTGGGTTTTTAAGCAGCATATTACCTGTAGTTACTGAATTTAAATAAATCATTTTAGGGTAATATATCCTGTAAGATTTTAAAACTAATAGATCTTAGACTCTTGCACCTTATTTTTATTCACAGATTGAAAGGTGAAAATAAGTATTTCTTCTATTTCAATTCCCAGCCCATTTCTCAACTTCAAATGAAATACTTAATGAACTGTACTAGTTGAATAAACTGACACAAAGAAAATATTCTGCGCACCTGCAAAAGAAGCCATGCTGCCAAAAGCTGGTTTAGCACTTCAGCTAACATCAGTTACAGGTGCTTATGCAGTCACTTTTCCATGGTTCAATGATTTAATTTTCTTTAAAACTTTGGCAGCTAAACCGTACAGCTTGAATATCACTTTGGCAGCATTTTATTTCAAGTAGTAGAGTTGCAAACTATTTTTTTTTGAGTATTTTAATTGTATTTTAAAGGATGATCACAAATTCCAGCATTAGAACACATTTCTGTACTAATTAAATATGACCAGTGTTTTACATATCTAATTTAAACTAAGAACCTTTTCTGTTTTGATGTTTCCATAAAAAGAGATGTCTTACTCTTGCAGATGTTATTATTTTCTATTCTGGTCATGGTAAACTAGTTTTAGTCTTAAATTTCAATCTTATTCCTGACAATTTTCAAAGACAAAATAGTGAAACCTCCTGAACCTGAAACTTTCTGTGAGGTTGCACGGAATAAGAACACAAGAGGAGCTATACTGGGTCTACCTCACCCAGTATCCCAAATCTAACAGTGGTAGCAAAGACTCAGGGACAAAGCCTAAGAATGTTGTATCCTACCAGTTTGCAAAAAACAACCTTTGAAATATTTCCAAATCTGTGTGGCATCTAGACAACCATATTTCAAGACACTGATGAGCCATGTACTGTGATTTTGTCTAATCCTATTATAACTCATCAATTCTTGGTGTGTTAAATCAAATTTTATAGTTCAGTTGAATGCTTCATTAGAAAATCGGCGTAGGTTTGTTTTGCTTTGTAACTTGTTGAATAATAGTTGTGTTTGATCCTCGAGATTTTACATGGTGAGGAAATTGAATAATAACTTCTTATTGATCTAATACCTTCAGACCTTTAGCTGAAGTCCCAATTGTTTTAACTCGAACAATTTCAAACTATCCATCAGCCAGGTGGAACAGGCTCATTTTCTACCTGAAATACACATTTTGCTATATTGCCTCAGAGCTAATACACCACAAGTACTGTAGAGAGTTATAAACAGACACACTCTCCCCTGTCTAACTCAACACTAGAGGTACTAACAGAGTCTGCACTACCGTTTTGAAGTATGATATCATACTACAGCCTTTCAAAACCTTCATCTGCAAATACTTAGCTAAGTGGGTTGGTCTTTTTCTTTTTAAAAGACACTACCTCTAAAACCAGTTATGCATTATATAACAAAAATACCAACAAAACCAGCAACATCACAAACACCGTTAAACAGACAAAATCTGAGCAAAAGCACTGACATCAAACAATGTGTGCCAAAAAGCACCGTTGACTTTTACAGTGGAATTTATTCCATCATTTTAAGTCCCATTCACTACCTTTGCCAAAACCTCCCCCAAGGCAATAAAAGGCTGGAAATCAACATCCCAGCTAGAGACCTACTGCAGAAAAGTGTCTAACTTGTGATGGAAAAATATTTTTCTCTCTAGTTAACATATTTTCATGAAGATACCTCTCTTACTCCAAAGTAAGGCCTATTAAACCAAGTGCAAAGGGAATAGAGACAGGCAGAATAATTGATGAGGAACAATCTTTGGGGAAATCAGAGACAGAAGGGCTATTAAAAAGAGAAGAGGTATTTTGGTAACAAACTATGCACATAAATTTATTATGTACCCTAGCACTAAATTCCTGGGTACAGTGAAAGGAAGGAAGACTGGCTTGTTTTGTAAACAGGCAACTCAAAGACAGAAAAATACATAGAAATTTTATATATATCTTTACAGAAACCATTAATGTATTATTCTGCTGCAATGCAAAGATAAAGCAAAACTCATTTCCATGAATCAAGGACAACTGAAAAAAAACAAGCTTAAGTCATGAGGTCAAAATATACCAGACTTTACTTCTGACTGAAATGAAAAGTTATCTGCAAACCTTTAGCTTGCCTGAGAACAGAAACCATTTGTTTTAGAAATGCAAGTAGACTTGAATTGATCATCACAATTCTTTTAAAGCAGATTACACTGGATGCCACAGAGGAGAAAAATCTATCAAGTACAGTGTCATCTTCAGAACGCCTATGGCAAACAGCAGAGAACAATACTTGATATCATTACTATGAGAGGAGCCATCCAGTGCAGTGAAAGAGAATACAGCCATATTTCCTTAAGGAAATCAGCAGTATGCGCTCAAACCACAGAAAACAGCATGTTCTTCCATAATGCATTTCTTTTGAAATGTACCAATTTCAAAATGTTCCTTTTTCCAGAATCTTACAGGAGAGAATTGCTACTTGACTGCAGTACACTCCATGTACTGCCAAACATCAGAATGCTCAGCCAATAAACTGACGTTGCAAGATTAAGAAAAGAATGGCTTTTATTCAAGAAAAGGTGCCTTTCCTACTTACTGTTGTATGCTATATGTAAGGCATTAGCAACATTTGGTTTATCAGATTAATAGTTTCACATTGTATGTTTCCACAAATTTTAAAAATACGTCATAATGTGGTTTCCTCTGTATTTAAAAACACAGTCTGCATATCTGTAGTATCTCAACTCCAACTTGAAAGAGGACTAATCAAATAAATGTTGTTTAAAATGCCCCCAAGCCTACTTACAATGCATCCACTTCAAAGAGGATGCGAAAGAAAAGAAATTCTTTCCGAGCTCTGAAGTTGCACAGAAATTGTCAACATCCATACCCTGGAGGTAACAATTTAATCCCTGTCAGGCCTATCAGGGCAGAAACTTCCAAAAACTCATGGAAGAAACCTTCCCTTCAATTCCCTTAGACTTCAAACTAAGACACTGCCAATGAAAGCACCTCTGCTTGACTGACTTAGCAACCCAAACACATAGGGCAAATCAAAGTAAGTGTTTTAAACAATCCCATGAAGCACAATTTAAACTACAAAAACCCCCAAACCACAGGAATACATTAAGCTAATTGAGTATATTCTCTGTCTGAAGCACCTTCAAGGCAATTCCGTAAGAGTGCAAAGTAACCTTGCCCAAATGTCAAAAAGACATGGCCAGAACACCACCAACTGCATCAAAAATGGACAATGAAAACCTTCTAGGCTACTACTCTTATTATCCTGTACTAACTAGCCCTTCTGAGGGTTGAAATATTCCCAGAAATCTGTTTTCAGGGGAAAAAAATGTTCGCTGAGAAGAAACTACATTAAATGTCCAGAACCAAAAGAACTGACTGCTCAAAAGCACAAGTGCCTGCATGTAGCTTTAACTCCAACTACCATTACCCTTCGTAAGCTTATTTTAGGAGAGAGACTGTAGTCAGTCATTCCAACCATTATCTGCACCTAAGTCTTACACTTGCCTACAACACTGATCAGATGTGCAGACATGTACATATAAAAGGAGAAAATCTCAGGGATTTGCTATAAAACAAAGTCATGCAAAATTTGAAATATTGAAATAAGACCTTTCAATGGCAAAACCAATACACTGCTCTATTCTATTCAACAGTGAAAGCTTGCAAAGGGTGGAGTCAACTCCTGCAGTTTACAAGAGTATTTTTTAACCTGGTATCAATAACTGTTACAAGGAATTATTTCTTTATCTAATCTCAACTTTAAATGAAGTTACTAGTTTACACTAGTAAAGGTATCAATCAATTAAGAGCATAATTTTATTGTAATAGCCAACAGAGTAATCTAATTGTCTCTGCTTCCAGACTGTACTCAGAAAACAGCTTCAGATTCTTCAAACTGATTCCCAAATAAAGGGAAAAAGAATAAATAAAGCAACAGACCTTACTTTTTCCATACCTTAGTATTCAAAATCAACAAGCATCTTTGAATGCTGCCTGTCTTCCCACAGATAAAATTCTGACTACTTAACACCAGGGAGATGAGCAAGACAAAAGCAACACCTAATTTTGTGTGTACTCGACCATCGTTTACCAAATGAAGCAAACAAAACACTGAGCCGGTCATGAAGGCATTTCCAGCTCAGAGTGACTTGTTCATAAAACGGATCCTCCATAAATAAATTAGTGCTCTCTCCTTCCTGCCCATATGGACTGAAAAGGAAAAAACAAATTGACATAATGAAAATAACTCCCCCCTTCCTGTTCCACGACCTACCATGTGGGGAAAACCACTAGAAAACAACAATAAACTATGAGGTGCAAAAGGAAAACAGAAGCACTACTGGCACGCTTACAGGTGCACAGAAAATTATACAACAGTTTATGAGGGCCATAATTTTTTTCCCTGGCATGTGTGTTACCTTACACTCACCATGGGCTGAAGTCATGCAGCTACAAAGTTTTCAACACACTGTGATTTTACTGTTGATTGCAGGGTTTTGTCTTTATAATTTGTCTTTATTCATTTATACAGTTTTATAATTAGGAAAAATGGTACAAAAAAAGAGGCAGTGAAGAATTTGCAATGGTATTTGGGGTTAGAGATGTTGAAGTTTATCTCAATACCTTTTTCAAATGTACATCAGCAATTTCAGCATTTAGTTGACTGTATAATTCGTTGAAAACTGTTGTCATGGCCACATCATTATTGTACTCTGGGAAACTCCGCTCACAAGAAACAGTAATATAAGACAAGCTCTGCTGCCATCTTAGCAGATGGCATCAATGCTCTCATCTGCACAGAAATAACAAAATCAGTAGATCAATTTCTTCCCCATTTAAAACAACTGCCTGAACACATTAAACAGTTGTGTGCTTCTCTAAACTTTGTCATATATATTAGCAGGTGGTTTATACCATTTGTATTGTAGCATGAAATGTTTTCTTTACACTGAGCACAGATTCTGTCAAATAGGGATTTTTGCTTTTTCACTATTAAAAGACACTGTCAGCAACAGCACCTGATAATCCAGTGATGTGTGGCAGGGAGGGAGGCACTTAAATCTGTTTGACCTCACCTCATGTTACAAACACAGAAGATACCATATCCACGAACACCTGAAGTCTTCCTGCATTTTTCTTAAATTAAATATAAGAACCCACAATTGCACCTGTTTGGGAACAGAGCTAGCTTTAAAAGTAGAGCAGTGTTTATTTCAGAGAAAAGAAAACAAATAGCCAAATAATTTCCTAAACTGTTTTAGGGAGATACATACTAAGAAAATAATTTGATATCAAGCAAATGAAACTTACTTTTTTGCTCTAAAATTTTGCCAAAATATGAAAGCAATGTAAAACATAAGGTTATTTTAGCTTTTGAGTCAAATGTAAGATTGTTTTCATTCTGGCTCACTTTCAGAGTTGCAGATGATAAAAGGGAAAAATAAAGGGTAACCAACTACCTCACGGAAAATCTATGATTTCAGACAGTCAAGCTGATCACTATTCTAGAATAACAAACAGAAAAACACGCTCAAGGAAGTAACCATACAATAAAAATACCAAAAAGTAAAATTATTGCCATGTCTATCTAAACAGGAAGGGCTTTAAGATTTGGTATAATATACAGTTAACCTAACTAGGTCACATATACCATTTATAAAAGACAGAAATGTTTTAAGGCAGTATCTCAGTACTTTGAGGCCGTGTCTGTTCTAAGCCAGTGGCAATTCTCTCACGTCTGACAAGAGGAGTGTTTAGTTTCATGTGCTTATTAAGCACCAAGTACTAAGTATTTCACAAGCAGATCATTAGCCAGACATTGCTTCTACATAAAACCATGGATCTGATTTCATAAAATATAAAACATCCAACAGAAATTAACAGGCAAAATTGTTCTACAATCTGACAATTCATATAACAATGCATTTCCCTCCTAAAAGCATTCTGGAAAAATACTCAGAAAGGTAAGTACATGATAGTTCTTGAAGCACAGCTCTACCATGGAAAGCAACACTTTTTTCCTATATGTGTATTCAATCACATCTTTGCTCCTAAAGTAAGAACAGCTTTATAAATTAATATTTTTTGTTTCTGCAAGCAAGTGGGAGTCAATTCAATAATTAGACAGGAAGCCAGACTACTGTGATCATGCATCAATGATATTGATGCAACCAAATTGTCCTTCTATTTCTTCATTTACTTTTCAATTTGCCTCTAATGGAAATAGCCACATAATTTAAGGACCAGGCACTTGTACACAAAAGACAAAGGCAAAAATTAAGTCCACAGAATTGTAAATCACGATGTAAAATCCAGAGGAGAAAACAACTACATTTCAGAGCACAAACTAAGTTACAGGACTAACAGGTAGAAAAATCTTTCACTTACCCTGTAAAATAAACCGACCTGAAACAGAACTGATGAGACAAACCCACTACATTTATGATCTCTTCTTTTTAGAAGCAAGCACCATTTTAACTTCAAATGTATGTTAGTATTGCACTGAAAACCAAATAGAACCCTGACTGCTCTTTCCACATTATATTTCATCTCCTTTATACTCTGTAGTAGGATTTCATAAATACTAGGAAAATAACTATGTGGTAGCTTATTGATGAGCTCAAGAGCTTGAGCACTTAATTGCTTTACATGAAATTGTGTGAAGTTGAAGTGCTCCTCTCTCCAACCCTCAATTTAGGTAACAACAGTATGCGAGACAAAACACTTTTTTTAAAGTAGTGCTCAGAGGTATTTGGACAACAATCTCTACTTTCTAAAACATGTTAAAATGTGGTAACAGCACAATTTAAAAATATGCAATAAATGAAGTGGCAAAACTTTTAACCACCAAACCTTGAGCTACAAGCTATTCCGTATCTCATGCTTACCAAAAAATGCAGACAAATACATAAAAGTTTTGTCAATAATAAGTCTTGTCTCAAGATTTTTAGTTATGAGAAATTCCTGTGTGTCATTAAATATGGAAAAAGATTTTTCTATTTTAGAATATGGAAAAAAACAGATACAATCTATTAACACAAATCTTACTCTAAAAATTCTCATGCAGCTTGAATTTTAGAATTTTCTACAGCAGGCACAAAAATGAGCACAAACCTCTGTTAGAAGTTAAGTTACACAGCTTCACCCAGTGAACTTTAGTTGAAATTGTATTTTAGCTCACTGCTTTTATTAATTAGCCTTTTCCTTTAAAAATGTAATTAAAATAGACAAGTGAACATTCCACTTCTCAAGTTGTAATCAGACTACTCCATGAGAGTAGCATAACTAGAAATAGTACTTCTACCCTTCCCCCAGCTGCTTACACTCAGATTTTATTGTACAGCATTTGGAGACTGCCAGCAGCACCCAGGAACACGGGCTGAGCTGGGCACTGGCGGGATGCAGAGCAGGCTCTCCTGAGCATTATTCATTTACTTTACAGGCAGATAGTCACAGCATTCACCTTCAACCTGGTTTTGAAAGCTGCTGTGTCCAGTACTTAGGTGACAGCTCAGCCTACTCTCAATCCAAAAAAGTTTTTCAAACTGCTTCGTGTGCAACATACGAGACTCCAGTTGTTTATAACTGGAAACCAGTCTGAACTCCTGGCCATCCAGGCACCCTTAAACAACACAGGGCACCAGAGTTGCAGCAGTTCATGCAGCACCTTCTGATGTAAGAGGGAATTAAACAGCAGCCTTTCCTAATCACAGTCTGCTCACTTCAAAGCCAGAAAGGCAAACGGGCCCAGTTGTGCAACTTCTTCAAAGGCAAAGCACTGAACCATTTGCAACCAGCATATCCCTCTTCCCATCTCCCACACCCAAAACAGGGCACTAGCTCAGATAACTGGTAAAAGGACTTGCACACAGCAGTTTTACACTCATTGAACCCAGGCTCCTCAAAAAAAAAAGCTGCGGTTTTTTTTTCAATGACAGTGGTATTTGAAAATACTTAGCAAAGCATCTTGTGTTCTCTCAGAATACTATTATGGATTGTCAGCAACTCCTGGCCCAGCACAGGGCATCCCCAAGAGTGCCAAAGTGAGTTGTGCAAATGCTTCTTGAACTCAGTCAAGAAGAATTTTTCACTATTAAAAGACACTGTCTTTTGGTGCTGGGGAACGTGTTCGTGTTCCCAACCACCCTCTGGGTGAAGAACCTTTTTCTAATATCCAATTTAAACCTCTCCTGACTCAGCTTCATGTCATGCCCTTGGGTCCTGTCACTGATCACCAGAGAGATCAGTGCCTGGCCCTCCATGTCCCCTCACAAGAAAGCTTTAGACCACAATGAGGTGTCCTCAGTCTCCCCTTTTCCAGGCTGAACAGACCAAGTGACCTCAAACACTCCCCATATGGTTTCCCCTCAAGGCCCTTCATTGAACTGCAAGGCAAACAATGGGATGCTAAAAAAAAAATAAACCTTTAAATGTATAAAATTGGATTACAGACATAGGCAGAACAAAAAAAAAATATAAGAAAAAATAATACAAGATATACATACCCAGTTTTAGGGCAGAAGGAGTCACTTCAATCTCACCAACGGGCTGAAAGGCAGCCAGCTGAGTTGCCACCTCTGTCTCAAAGGAGTCTGGGCTATTTCTGTCTGTCAAATGCCCATTGGTGCCATCAGTCTTATGGGGAGTTTCTTGTTCATCATAAATGGCGATCAGCTATCAAAACAAAAGATAATGTAGTTTGTATATTTAAAGTATTTCCAAACTTCAGTCTTTAAAAAAAAAAAAACAAACTTATACTTCCTTTAAAGTACAAAATTAATGATCTTATTTCAGAACAGCTAACAACAAACACACAGATTCCAGACAGCACAGACATTTGTGTTTAAATACGTTGACTTCAATGTGACTTAAGTATACGCTTCAGCACTGCCCTGTGCTGACACACATTTCTCAGAGTTAGCATGCTACCATTAGTGAGCATTTTACATTATTTCAAAACACTTAAGATGAGCATGTTTAAAAACACAGAACAGCATTTAATTCTTGGGGGTAGAGGGTGTTATTAAGTCTAAAAAATTTTAGTGCTACTGACTGACATGCTGCACAAAGGTAATACAACCACAGAAGCTGCACTGAGTGAGCAGACACAGGTTCTATTTGTAAGAACATAATAACTACATTCCAAGGACAAGATCCATCCAGCACAATGACAGAGCATGAGGCCTCCCCTAGCTTTCCAAGCCGTGTCTCTGTAAGGATGAAAGTTTCGTGGTCCAGCCCAGCACACACATACAGCACTGCTCTACCCAGCACGTATCTGTCCCTTCCTGCCATCCTGCACTGCAAGCCCAGACCAGGTACATGTTTCTGAGAACTGCCACCCAGTCACTGCCTCTTACACTCCAGGCACATGGGAAGGCTCCAAAGTCTGCTGTTCAAGGTCACATAAATGTGGCCATGCAAATGATAAAAACCATCAGAATAATTATTTTTTGCCTCTGTTAACCTGGCCTTTCACAAAGATTATCCTTTCGGTCTCTACTAATATAAAGTGATCAGACAGTGGTTATGCAGCCTCATCAAGAAGTGACACACACATGTAGCTAGATGTAAATTCTATTAAAGCTCCAGGAAAACAGTTAAGCATGTTACAGCTCTGGGAAAACAACCCAAAATACAATTAAAACAAAACAGAAAACATGATGTTCTCAACTCTGGGATGCTTGGCACTCCAGAGTCCTCTCCAAAAGCAGAGGAGGTAAGAGTAGCAGTTCAAGTGTTTTCCCTACCCCATCACCTGACATGACATAGTTCCTGTGCCATTTAAATGGCAAACACTTTGCCTAAGGTGCTCATTTATTTTACTTTTCCTGAATTCCTTCAGATTATCCTACTGTTTTCCCAGCTAATCATGAAAAATACCACAACACACACAACTGGTTAGGCAACATCAAGATATACACAGAAAGAAGTTTAAAGGATTGATTTACTACTTTTTATCTCTCTCTGTGTTATTTTAAGGTATACATACGCTCTCTCATATAAAAATATTAGTACATCAAATCTCCTCTGACACTTCCAAGAAGTGTCAACAATTATATCCTATGAAAAACAGTATACTGAAACAAACATTTAAACAAACTCATTTGCCCAAGGGAAGAAATGAATGTATGAAGGAAAAGGAAAGAAAAATCCTGAAGTGCTTCGAAAAGGAAGAAACTGACATTTCCAGGTCTTCCACTCATTTATAATTTGTTTGCTAGAAATGTGTCAGCTCATATTTACCAAGGCACATTTCAGAGACACACAAAACCCCTTAAATAATTAGGTAGAAAACTTGCTCTCTTTTTCCATGTGGAGCCCGTTTCCTTTCCATGGCCATACAACTAAGTTTTTACAACACACAATTTGCTTTTTACTTGTCCAAAGCATATAGAAGATTCACTCCAGTAACAAGGACAACTCTCTTTGTAGTTTATTCCTGCATAACATGTAAAGCACCCAAGTGTTCACACTGCATTAGTTATGTCCCAAAATTACATATAGCCAAAAAGGCTGATTGAGATCCAGATATGAACAGATCACAGCAATTTTCTCCAGTACCAAAAAGAAACAAATCAAAACCCCCATCTTACTGTATCTTTCATTTGTTTCTAAAATGACTATTCATGCTCCTATTATGGCAGCTCATCCTGATTCAGTAAGTTCCACCAACATTGTACACCAAAAGGTTTGCTTTCTCAGTCTCACTTTCACTGTGGAAATTTAGTTTCTGCAGAAGAGGCTGTTACTAATGAAGAGGAAATTGGAGATTGTGTAGGACTGTAGCACTGAAAGCACTTTAGGTAATAGAAGAATACAAAGTTCATTTGAGCATCCACAATGTAGAATGGAATAAATAGAACTCAGTTGTGATTTGATGGGAACAACTGAGTTCCTCAACCAAACCGAGTTTCCCCTTGGTTTAACACCATAGAAATCATATTAAATGCTATATTACTTTGGAATAGTCTATGCTTACAGCCCCAGGATGTTGCAGGGGTGAAAAGTAGGAATTGGTTTTAAAAAATTAGACAAAGTCATGGAAAACACCAGGAAGAACAGTTAAATAGATAGGAACAAGCACTACCTCAGTCTCAGAACCCTCCATAACATGTAGTAGTATAAAGCAGAAGGGCAGATCAGGACAAACTGATGCTATAATTACTCTACTTCTGTGTGCTTTCTGCAAGTATTTTCCACTGGTCACAGTCAGAGACCAGGGCAGCAGCCATGTACTATCGCATACTCTGGTTTCTAAGCACCACACCTTTCCTCAGTCCTCTAAAGTTCAAATGAATCTTGTGCAGAAATGATAATATAAAATTATTTTAACAGGTAAGTCAGGTCACAGACTCCTGACACTGTGAGATATGGCAGGCACCTTATCTACCTGCCAGCCCCGAGAGGCCAACCACATCATGGCCACAGCACAGCCATTTCCCTCCACCAAGGCTGCTCCTGCTCCTCACCACGGTCACCTGTCACTTCACCAGGGCAGGTGACCGTGTCCCCAGGGCTCCTCTGGAAGGACCCCTCAGTGCAGGGACACGGGGGATGGGGTGGGCGCTGCCCCTGAGGGCTGAGGGAGTCCTGCATTCCGAGGCTCTGCCCTGCACGAGGCCAAGGGCATCAGTGCTGCCCGCGCCACCTGCGGAGGGCCCAGGTTAAAATAAAGTTTCGATTGCAATGACAATATCCTCCTGTCACCAGAGTCGCTAAAGCACCTGCCCTAGCACTGGGTGACACTGCCCAAGAGCTGATGCTACAAGTCAAACACCTTCCCCAACACCTCCTCAGAAACGAGCTGAGTGCTGGCAGGCTGGGGGGCAGAAATCACAGTGCCCAGTGCGGATAAAGCCCCCAGATCTCCACCTTATACGGAAGGATCACAAACAAGCGATTCAATGCTTCTGTCAGCTCTCCCCCCATGTACCTGCCCCTCTCGTTCACCAGACAAAAAGGTTCAGCACATGGAGACACACTGGCTCCTCTCCTCCCAACTCCTGCAGCAGAGGCACGAGAAGAGATGCCAACACTGTGCCCCTTCCCAACTGTACCCACACCAGAGCTCTATTTCCACACTCTGAGCCTGAGCAGGGCACAGCTGCAAGCCAACACCTGCAATACAGCCTGGCAAACAGCTGGAAGAAGGTTCCACCTGAGCCAGACCACATAGGGCCAACACCTGCCTGAAAAGAGGAAGCCTCTTACTGCTGACATTCTGTGAGTGATTTCTGAGAGAAACTCACAGTTCATCAGTCTACACCCAGGCGCTGTTTTGACAGATTTAAAAAAAACAAGGAAAATCTATTTCTTTACAGTATGGAACACACCAGTAATTAAGCAACACTATCTAAACTCCCATTTTTTACAGAGTGTGGAAAGGAGATGCTACAGTACTCCCTGTGGAGGTAGCAAAGATGTGATGCCTTTCCTTCCCAGTGAAATAAATAGCCATTTGTTTCCTAAAATGTTTATTTGGGAGAGAACTCTTCAAGACCACAGCTGCAGGAGCATCTTATCAGTAGCAATTCTAACACAAATACACTGCTAATCAATCAAAGTATTATAAATATCTTCTTCAGCCTTTCAAAGGAAATTAATACAATTAAGGTTATGTAAATTAACTACTCAAAAATAATTCTCATAATTGACTTCTCATTTCCAGTATGGAAAATTCTTTAATTGTAACAGACTGCCAAAATCTTCTGATTGAAAAGAATTTCAGGATGCATTAAGAAATCCCCACAAACATACCAATAAAACAACACCACTGCTTGCAACATTAGTTTACTGTAATATCTATTAACATTCTACCAGTTACATAGAAAACCAATAAATTATCAAAATTTAATACTTATCCATAATTTTTGATTACTAAACTCTCTCCACTAATACTGACATAGTCACAACACAAGGCAGCAATAACAAACATTTCCATTTTATTAGCATTTTTGGTGGTATCTTACTACAAGGGACTGTGATGCAGTCAAATTATAACTTTGTATGCTGCCCTATGGTACAGCTCTTCCAATACTTTACTGATATTTCAATTGCAAAGCTTGCAGGAAAGTAAAACAAGATTATGTACAAATTATGTGACTCCATTCCCCAACACACTCACTGGATTAAGATCCAGCAAAGGGCACACTGCAGCCACACCTCCCTCGGCATGGGGAGGGACACCAGACACACAAGAGGCAGCAAAAGAAGTACTTCCAAATTCATACTGCAACAGTTTTGTTTTTATCCTTGCTAATTAAGCTTAATTAAATAGAACTTCATGGAGTTTCAGAATTCTAAAGAAAAACATCCCCACCTTTGAACAAATAGCAGCAATTTCAAGCACTTGTTTGTTAAGTCAGAAACAGCTGACTTTACACTGCCCTATTCAGCCTTTTAAATAAAAGGTTTCATAATTATTTCTCATCAAACTACACTTTTGACAACTAAATTATTGTTAATAAGGTTAAAACCTGTATATTTTACTAGCTTTTCTGTGCTGAATTAGAAAATAGACACCACTACTTCCCGTCTGACCCCAAACACCAGGCATTTACATGAAGTACTAAGGAAGAAATGGCAAAATACAAGCTTGTTTGCAATTAAATTAATCAGCTTTCAATTACTGTCAGGATAAAATCACTAAGAGAAGTTCTCAGTCATAGGCTAGCATTGGTACATGATTGAAAAGATACAATTTTCAACAGCTGAAATTATATACTCAAAACCACAAAAAGCAATTAAATGCTCAACTTCTATTAAATTTTTCATTCAAGTTGGATGGAAATTTTTCCTCTTAATTTTTTTTTTTTCACATTCACTTTTTATCTAGATTCTCCTCTCACTTAGGGACCACCAGAGGCAGTCGAATTGTGGACTTATTCCAGACATGTTTGTTTCCTGCTCAGGTACTCTCTCTGTCCATGATTTCAAACGCCCATTTAGGGAAAAAGACTTTTTTTTCACCATATCTTTACTTCTGATGGCCAGTGCTCCTGTGAGAGCGGTTCTCAGTTGCTCATAAAATAATGTGGCTAAAAAATTCTCCCTTTTTTGGGTTCATTAGGAAAAGACTTTTCACAGAAAGCACCTGCATTTTAATAAAGAGGTGTCAGGAAGAGTGAATGAAAAGCTCAGTGACTATTTCATTGAGCTTCATGGCATAAGCAGAAGTGATGGCTTAAGCTTCAACAGAAACTGATGTTCACCACAGGACCACATGACCTTGTTCTCTGGTCCCTCAATTTGGGATCTGTAGGACTCATCATGCATTTATGCCTACGCATACATAACAAAAAGATACAAAGATATACAGTGTCTCTGTATGTGACACACTGATACCAGAACACAGCAATGCTCAAAATAACATTTAAAAATAATTTTAAAAATCAGAACTTCAGTGAGTTATACTTTTAACTTATGCCCACAAAGGGACAAGAAGACTTTATATTGAGGCAAGAAGACTGAGAGTAAAGTGTACCATATGTTGAACCAAAAAAAAAAAAGAAAAAAGTCTTCACAAAGACACTGTGAAAGTTGCTTCAGAACTCCACAAACCGATTAATGTAAAATCAGATTTTATATATTACTTATGAAAGAATCCTGTTCAAATGGTTAAAAGATGAAAGCCTGGTAACACTGCAACATAGATCTAAGGTAATTAGAGTACCTCAAAATGGATGAAAGCATTATTTAATTTTTCAATTTAAAACTTTCCTGGAGTTCTACAACCTTTCTTCAATATTCTTTCAAGGTATTCTGGTATATACTTATGAGTGTTTGAAATGGCATTCTTGCATAAATAGTATGCCTCGGAATTCCTTAAACTTAAAATAAAGGCTGTCAAGGAAAAATACCAATATACACACCATATGGTGAGCCTTCCTTCACACCTACATATGAAAACAAATTACAGATATATTATATGAAATTATGGTGATTAGCTCATCTTGTTTACCTACATGCCAAAATGACATACACCAAAGCTTCTTCCCAAAGACCACCTGACACTCTTCCTAGCCTTGGTATTCTGGTTTTTTTGGTAATGTCCAAAAGCAGCCAAGAACAGAATCCTACTACACACATACAAACCCTGGTAGCCTCTGCTCTGAAAGGCTTCCAAGAATACAAAAATATTAAAGACGACAAGCAGCATGCCTAGCAGCTGCCAGGCTCAGCTCAAGACCCAGCTATTTCAGGAAAAAGGGAAAGGAGTTCTTGAAAGGTCATTAAAAAAAAAAAGAAACATTGCCTGATTGATAAGCCTTTCTATAATTCTTCTTCCTGTCCAACCTATTCCTCCGTGGGCACACGTGACTGTACTTCAAACAATGCAGATGATTGGGTACTTAACGTTGATATTTGTGGCAAAGTTTGATGAGCCCTTCAAGCGTGACGGAGATGTAATTTTTTAAGCCACTTAGTAACTACTTGAGAGCTGTTATGGAGATCCATAGTACAATACAGATATTCCTTGAGGGTTGACTTCGGGTAGCTTCCCTGGCAGATATAAATGCTAGTGCTAAAATGTCAAGGATTTATAATTATGATGGCGGATGCATAAAACACATAAAACAAGCCTTATTAGGGTTGATTGAAGTAAATATACCAAAGGACATTTCTCCTTTCTTCTGTAAAAGATTCATGTTCAATGCTATTTGTAGGCTGTCACACTCATTATGTTTTCATGTGAAATAGCTTCTGAGTTTTGCTAGATAACAAATGCCCTTTGCTTTGATTCTTCCTCTATCCAAGTGAAAAAAACAAATTGAAGAAGGACTGTGGAATGCAAGACTGATTATTTCCTTTCTGCTTAGCTTGAAACTGAGTACTTTCACCTATATGGACTTCACAGAAGATGAGCTGATTTTGGAGAGTCCATTTAAAATGGCACTACAAAAATGTAGATAATTAATAAAAAGACTGCATTATTTACTAGAACCATGCTTGTCAAATGCACTTATTGGAATCAGTGATTGAAAAGGAAAAATTTACTGTGCCATGAAATAAGTCTATATTTAAAAATGAAAGTGACATCTTAGTTACTATATTGTGAGTAAGCAGCAACCAATGTTCACTCTCATAATATGAATTTTAGCAACTTCATAATATGAATTTTACCTTAGAATACTACTTCAATGATAAACTAACTGCTTAGTTACACAGCAACACAAACTCCACCTGACAGAAGAAGCATCTTTGTTGAGAGAGAACCCACAGTAACTCTGGATACTCCAAGCCACACACTGTCAATCAAGGCAGGGGGTGGAAAGTCATATGAGGAGAGCTCAAGCTGCTCCCCGTTCCTACTGCAGCACAGGCATTCCCACTCCTGCTTTTAGCAGGCACCTTGCCTGGCATTCAGCAGACTTCTCCAGCATTGACCTCTTCTCACACCTTTCCACATGCTTTTCAAGTCTTGAGCTGGCTTCAAATAACCTCTGGATTATATAGGCATGTGAAAATCTTCAGAAATTTAAACCAAAGTAAACTGTGGTGAAGAAACATTATACCACTTCAACTAAGACCAGAGGGCATAACTGAAATTCTTAGGAATTTCCATGGGTTTCCATACTCTAGGCAATGATTTATGATGTTAAAAAACAATTTGTGTTAAGCACTTCAACCTTCTTATATTTTCCAGATTACAGTTTAATGAGAGCCCACAGAACAATTTAGGTTGGAAGGGATTTCTGGAAGTCACTGGTCCACTCTTTCACTCAAAGTAGGGCCATACTGGCACTTGGCTCAAACTTAAAACTTGACTCTGGTTGCTCAGAGCCAAACAATTTTTGTGCATCTCCAAGGATGAATATTTCACAAGTCTCTGGGCATCTGTTTCAGTGCTTGACCACCCTTGCAGTGCAAAAGAAAGTCTCTCACATCTTAATAGAATTTTCCTCGTGACCATTTAGTGTCCATTACCTCTTCTTTTCTCACTGTGGACTTTCAAGAAGGTAGGAGGTAGTCCCGTCTATACTCTCTCTTATCCTACGAAGTTCACTAACCCTTTCTCCCCACATCACATGTTCAATCCCTGATCTTGCTGGTGATCCTGTCTGAGCTGGCTTCAAATATGTCAGCATCTTTCTTGCATCAAAGGAGACCAAAACTAAATACAATAGTCCAGCTGTGGCCTCACAAGTGCCAAACAGATGGAATTGCTTCCCTTGGCTACTTCCTGAGTATGTATTTAGCTTTCTTAGATGCAAACCTAAGACAAACCTAGAACAAATTCTACTACTCACTCTTTCTTATTTTCTCTCTCATTGATTTGACAATATGCATCATGTGCAAATATATGCTTTTGCATTAGCCCCAATTACTCAATGACAGCTTATGAATTAGCTGTTTGTTTGGTTTAAACAGCTTTGATCTTTTTAGAGGACATTACAGGATGGGGCAATGGAACTTTGGAAGAAAAAAAAAAAAGCAGCACAAAAAATGCTTGAATTGTAAAACCCATCAGAAAGTGTAAAACCATCTGTACAGCACAGCACACACAACTTCCATTAGTACAGACAGGCTTGATAAATCTTGGGATTTTGCCACACGTCATGCAGTTCTCACACTGTGTTTCTGTCTGTGCAGAAAAACATTTCAGTATTTACAACTGCCAAGAGTCCTATTCCTACTGATGCCTTGCTTAGTGAGACTGCATTATTTGCCCTGTCTCTGACAGTTTATATGTCAGACTCTGGAAAGGCAAAAGTAAGCTTACAAAACTGGTTGTCACCTTGATGAGGAAAGGTCTGTCCCTAATGATAAACTAACGCTATCAGTCTTTCCTAGTTTGTTATTAATTCTGTCAATACACAGTATTCCTCGGCACTTTCCAGTGCATTATAATAAAGTATCCACAGGCCTTTGAAAAAACTAGAAAATAAATACTTTTTGCCTTTCATATAGTGACCTCATTTGCAGAAGCAGCATGACCCTGTATGCTTCAGTAGTAGAAATCAGCTGACCTTCACCTCTAGCAATCATGTCTCTAAAGAAAGCTTCTACATATCGTGATACTCTTATGCATAAAATTTGAGAGAGAGGACCATGAGGAGAGGGGAGAGACATTTGAAAGAAATGCAGCAGGAGTATCACCAAATTCCTCAGAATGGATTTAGTAATTGGCTAGCTCACATGAATTGTTTCACCACACTAATTAAAAGAAAACTACAAAGTCAATCATTGTCACTCACAGAAGAATTGTTTTTCTTTTTTAAGGAGTTTATGAAGACTACAACAACTGAAGAAGAAACCTATAAAGTTACGCAGTCTCAGAAAATCAAAAAAGTAACAGGCAAAATTGTGAAATATTTAGGAACTTTAGAAGCGGCGCGATGGTTCCAAACACGAACACATATTCCCTCCCAAATGAATTATCAGAACAGAAGGGCTAGAAAAAAGTTATTTTGACTTAACACTGTAATGCACCATTACTGTGAAAATAATGAAACCAAAAGTAACATTTCTAGAGATAGTCACATCCCTGGCAATAACAAAAATACTCTTCAATAAGAATTACTCATTTCGGCAATCAGTTCATAACAGACATCCTACTGCTGCCTTGCTCATTATCCTCCTTAAAAGAATGATCTACATATTATAAATTTCAGTCATTTTTTTACCCTAATATTAGCTGCCCATAGCATAATTGCATAGGTAAGTTTCTTAATTTCTTAGTAAACAAATTAAATGTTGACATCATGTCCAAGATCCATAGTAAAATTAAACATAATTTTAAGGTTTTCTGAGCATTAAAATTTGGAATTCAACTGAGCAAAATGATATATGCAAAGTTAGTAGCAGGTATGTATGTACACATGTGTGTTATGCACATCTTGGACATGAATGTGTTTGCAAGCCAAGAAGACATCACATAAATATCCTTCTACTACCCATGGAGTGATCTTTGTTATTCATATATTAACATATCCTATTAAAACAGAATGCACAAGAAAAAAAATAACACTCAAAAAAATTATAATAGCAGTAATGTCCTTGTCCTTCCATAACAGGGTAGGATCCAAAAGGTAAAACCAAAGCATATTTTCTGTAAGTGATACTATAATTGCTCATTAGATGGATTTTGACACAAACCTCATTTCTAAGGCTGAATTTCAATACCCTATTAAGTGCACCATTGAACATTTACTTGATGCGAAGTTATGTGTAACATTTAGCTATAAAAATGTGGACTGCAAGTCTAACTCTGAGCAATGATTAAAATTATCTTAACATTTCATAAGGAGACTATTTTCTGGAAGAAAAACCTTGAAAGAAAAGGGAACTTTTCTGTGGTACTGAGAATACAGCAATATACTGAGCATTGTTTCTCACCTACCCCAATTAAACTAAAAGTTATCAGTAGATAATAAAAAACAGTGAAGAACACATTTAGCCAAGATGTAGAATTCAATTAAGAGAGTCCTATCACACCGAATTACTGGTTTAATGTGATCTAAAGCTTTATTTTTTGGGAAAAATAATCTTCATGCTTAGGGCATAGTTTAATTTTGATTACAGTAGTTTGAATATTCTGCAAAACAGTGATATGTCTTGGGAATAAATGACTTGGAGTGACTTGGAGACCATTCAGATCATTACTCAGAAATTTCAAACGTGATTTTTCAGCGAGAAGCTTGTTCATCCATTTTCCACTCCTCATTACAAATGATTAAATTATATTCATAAAGTAAAGCACTTTTATATAAAAACCCTCAAAGTGAATGATATACCAGGCTCCACTTTCCAAAGCAAGCTAAACTACTTAATAAACAACAGGAAAGGCAACAAATACTTTCAGCTAATAGAAAATTCTCCTGAAATTTTTCAGTTGTCCTACATGTTCCAAAATCTCAAACATCACAAAGAGTCATCAAAACTGAAGGCAAACAATCAACTCAGTATTTTAGGTACCTCCAGAAAAGTGATCATGGCTATTTCCTGACCTATCCATGCTAAGGTCTCACCAGACCTTGTAACAAAGAATTCATGTTTCTGCGTATTTTTACTGCTACTGCTTGAAAAGATTCACAAGAGAAAGATTCACATTTGCCTTCCTCACTGCCACATCACCATGTTGCCCAGCATTATTCAAAGGGTCTGAAATACATGACCGTTTAGGTTGTTAGAAAAAGCGAACAATATTGTTTCAGTTCTTTGTCAAGTTTTATGGAAGTTTTCTTAACATTTTTCTTCCAGTATGGGAAACAAAACCAATACCAATGAGAATGACATTGCTGCTCTTCTGACTCAGCTCTTGCATGCTGATGGCTTTCTGTTCTGCTGTGGCAACGTCACACTGAACATTCAGTCCTCTCCAGGCAAGCCCCACTTTCATAATGGCACACTGCTCTTTGAGGCTTCTGAGGCTTTAGAAAACCCAAGGGGAAAAAAAATCCACACAGAAAAATTCCAGACAAGTTAACAAATATATTAACTCTGCCTTGAATCCTTATTCTCCAGTCAAATTATTTTCTGTCCAAGAGACTATAAGTGTTTTTTCACAGTTAGCTGAAATTAAGTCTCAGGGGTTTCCATCCAATATAAGTTAAATAGCTTTTTATTAGTAATTCACCCACACACACTGCAGAACTTGACACTGGTCTCCACACAGGTCCCTGAAAGTACCTTTACTTCTGATTTAAAGATCTATGTGCCGTTAAAAGAGAAACCAAGCCAAAACCATACCTACAAACATACAAAAGAAAACCCCAAACCAAAACACGATACACTCCATTCATAATGAA
Organism: Leptocoma aspasia; assembly: GCA_013399835.1. NCBI lineage: Eukaryota > Metazoa > Chordata > Aves > Passeriformes > Nectariniidae > Leptocoma > Leptocoma aspasia. The sequence goes on from VXAX01006967.1 coordinate 314,786, forward strand.
TGGGAGCCGCAGCTGGGAAACCCCAGGATGTCCATTATTCACTTCAACACAAATTGGAGAGAGAGATATTTAAGACAAAAAAATGCCACTCCTTTCTCTCCCAGGTGGTACTTTAATCTAGAAGTTAAATCAGGGCACCACACAGGCTGATGCTGCAGCCCGGTGCCCAAAGGCCAGGCTCAGTTTTGCTGTTCTCAGTGGGAGCTCCATGGTCCAGCACTGACACCACACCAGAATGGCATTGCTGACAGCCTGGCCCAGATGGTCAATGCTCAGGAGAAGTGCATCCCCCATGTATCCCTTGCACAGAGATTCAGGGATTTCAGAAAAGCTGAGAAACAGAAAACAACAGAAATTCATCTACTCTTCAAGGACATTACGTGACAAAGTAAAATCTGCCAAATATCCACTACATGGGATATATCAAAACAGAACTGAACATTGTGCACAGATAAAAGACATTTTTTGCCTACATTTTAACTTGGAATTAATTTTAAGTAAGTTTGGCTAACACAAGTGAAACACAAAGACATTATAAAAAATGTGACAAGGGATACATACTCTAAACAGAAGTTCTGACCATATTTGTGGTAAGATTTTTTTTTTCGCTCTTTGCATTTTCCTATACATGCTGCTTGGGTTACATGGGAATAGCACACAGTTTTGAATCAAAATGAAGTTTGCCGAGTTGTGCTTCCAAGTCTGCTGGATCCCTGCCTCTATCAGTAGCCTACTAATGACTCCTTAGTATTTGGCCACTTGGCCTTCAGGACTTCAGTACAGGGAAGAGGTGAGGGGGGCAGCTCCATCTTCTACCCTGCGCTCCAGTCCAAAGTCACCACAGTAATTACTAGGATGCTTCATTTTGCCTCCTCTCTCATTCTGTGCTTTCAGACTATTAGGAAACTCTACAGCTTCTCTTGACTCATCTGAGGCATCAGTCTTTGGACGTGTCACCCCATTCCACCAGGATTCTAACTGTATACTAATAATTTCTGATCTACACTTCAACCACAACTTGGCAGCATGAGACAGGTAGGCTGCTGCACCATCTCTACGGTAATGCAAATTAGACTAAAAAAAATAGGAGGATTCCACAATCAATTCCCACCCTCCAAAGAACTGCTCACAAGAAGCATGCTCCTGTGCAACATTTGAAGGAAGCTCACAAGAGGGGAAAGCACAGAGCTAACCTCATGGAACTAGAGCCTTCTGAAGAGATAAAATGACCAGCTCCTGAGAGCAGTAGATGACAATTCTTGGCAAAGAGTATATTTTAATTTCAGTTTATCTAGCCAATTCAACTCAAGAAGAAGCACATCTAATTTGAAAAACCATCTGATCACTGCAAAGGAGGGAAACTTACCGGTCTTACTTTTTTACAGCCCCTGAAAAACAACTGAATGCAAGAGCTGAGCTCCATTCACTCCAAGACTCTGTGAAATTCCTCCTGGTCTCATCTCCTCTATCAGCTGCACAGTCTATCACCTGCTAACTGCTTCTCTTCAATATACCACCTTTAAATTCAAAACTCTTCCCAATACACATCTAGAATGCTTCCCATTTTTTATTAACTAAAATTCATTTTAGTTCTCCGCAGCTTTAATTGAACTTCAATTACTAAAACTAGCTTGATACAAACCATGAAGAAGGAATCAACAGTCTACTAAATAAGAACTGTCACTCAGCATTTCCTAAGCTAAATGTAAAAATTAAGACTCTGAATAAATGTATGCTAAGTATCATTGCATAAATATGCATATAATGCATTTTCCTCTTTTTAAAAAGTGTTAAATTTAATGTAAAGACATTTGATTGCACATCAACATTTCAGTGGTGATCAATCACTGAAAATCAATGATTCTTTTAAATAAATGCAGAAATGTATTTAATTGAAATCCAATTACTTTAAATACATTTTTGTTTACTTTTCAATCACTTAAGACTTCAGGCAGTTCACTGTATGGTTAGGAAACAGGATCTCAGGACATAACCCACTAACTACAAAGCTTTTTTCCCTTCTGCAATCAACACACTTGTTACACTGACAGTAAAATACACCAACAACCCAAATTTCTCATCCAAAAGTGCATCACTGAGAGTTTACCCAGACTCAATCTCTTTACAGATTTTTTTATGCCATTAAAAGATTCCAATCCTATTAGAATGCAAATATAAAAGGGTAGAGAGAGCACACATAATACCATTAACATTCAAAGATTTCTTGCTCCCCATTATCAGATATTAATTCTCACATTAACTGATGTTTCGTTAAAAGAAAAAACCAACAAAAAAAATCTGAATCCATTAGCAGCTGCATTAAAAGCGAACAAAAGAGGCAACAACTGCTGATGTGATTATGCACCTAACCCTTTCTGAAAGTTTCCATATCCAAGAGCACCAAACAAGCACTGCTTCAACTTTCATTTCACACCAGGTATGGAAGTACATGTTACTGAAAAACAACCCTGACAGGGTTCCCTGCATACCAGTATTTTTAGCAAGCTTTGAAAAACAATCACTCATTTTTAGAAGTCTTTAGATGGTTTCCTTTAAGCTCCTTTAAAGACACAATATGGCACGTCTGGGGAGAAGAAGAAAAAAAGCTATTTTTTTCATATGAGCAGCATGTTTCAGTTTCAACTGCACCAAGGTGGCAGGTGCCAGCCAGGAGCCTGCCAGCAGATGGAATAGCCCAGCTCAAGCAGGCATTTGGAATGCTGTCAGCCACCAGACCTGGTGTACCCCTCACTTTACATGCTTCTCTCTCCTGCATATGATGGCACGTGGTGCTGTTAGTGGGAACAGCCAGAGCAGCCTGACACTTCATATAGGAGAGAGATCCCAGCAAAAGGGACTTACACCACACAGGCATACAAACAGCACTTGTCCACCCCAGCCACTTCATGCCCAGAAAAACATCAGCCAATGAAAGGGGACCCTAGGTGATACATCCACATCACACCTTGCATTCCCTCTTTGGAAATCCACGAGTCCAAGATTCTCAGATCAGTACTATGTAAACAGAAATAATGTAAATTGACAGCACATCTCTATTTTAGTCATATCCCCACTCACATCTGCAGGACTCTACCATTACTCTTCCTCATTTTCAACATGTGTCAACTAACTTGATTAGTCTACAAATCTCCCCAAAACATCAGCAGCAATGCACTAAGATGTACTGCACATCCACCCCACTAATATTTCCTCAGGCATTATTAAAAAACACAAGTTAAATCATCTGAGTCACTAACAGTGAGTGACTTTTCTATATTGTGGGTACTTTTTTCCACATCATATGAACATGAAGCCTACCAACCAGTCATAGCCCCTCTGAAAAATCTGGCACTTCCACTATTCCCTCACAGATGTTCACATTACCAATTAATCATCACTACAGGGAGTCTCAGCACAGAGGCTAAGGGTTGAATACACTCACTTCAATCTCACTTTGGAACTCTTTCAGTGTTTTACAAATCAAGAACAAAATATAAGTGAAATAAATAAAAAAATTCACATTCACACCCTAATATATAATGCAGCACAATGAACTATCCTATAATTTTAACTAAATGGGGTAAAATGATTTTAAGATACCACAAATCCCATCCTCAGTTCTAGCTCCCCTATCATTATATAGATTCAGATGCCTTTGACTACATAAACTAATATTTTAGGAAATTTAAAGCATATACAAATACTGTTGAACCATTCTAAAAACGAACAAGAAAAAAAGCCAGCAGCTCTGCTAATAAATAGGAATCATTATGTATTGTATTTGATTATTTAAAAAAAAACCCAAAATGGTGAACCCATGTCCTACCAAAAGTGTAAGACAATATGAAGAACCTCCCCATATTCTCAGTGGATGATGCGTTAGTGTCCTTAAACATTTTCCATTTGCATGAACAAAAAAAATCGTAACAGCTACATTCCAATTCCTTAATTTCAACTGGAGCACCTGAACCCTACATGTCCAGAAAATCGCACTGGTTTCACTAACCTTGTTACTAACAGCACACTCTATCTATGAACTCACAATGGAAGGTCACAAAAATAACCAAATACAAGAGGCACACTGTGTATGTACATACATGTGTATGGTACATATGTTTCATGAAGACTTGTGAAATACAGCAGAATTATCCTTCCTACTCCACCAAGAGACATAAACACACAAAGAAATAGATTTATCCAAGATTGTACATGACATCCATGATAAACATGGAGTTTAGCCTACTTCTTTCAAGTCCCTTGCAAGTGAAATGAAATTATCTTTTTCCTTACTACCATCTTCTGTTAATAGCTCAAGTACTTCATGAAGTCTTGATATTACTTTTCCATACCAAAGAACTGATGTGCTACATCAAATCACTTACCCACGACTGGCCACAAAACCAATGAAACATCTCAAAACTGAAGGTCCCACTCCCTGTTATCCACCAGGCCACATCAGCCCTGCAGGTCAGTGTGAGCACTCTGACTGCAAAACCAGAAAGGAATTTTAACCTGTTCTTTGTACAAGGAAAGAATTTCAACATCATGAGCCATATGTTGCTTCAAGCAAATATAAGCAGATTTCACATAAATAGAAAGGTATTTGAAATTAGAATTCTTTATTCAGGGTTTCAGGTGAAGCTGCAGTTTTCAAGAATCCAGAGCTCTCACGAAACAGACAAAACTGCCAACATAAAACAATACTGTTGTATGAAATAACTTGGATAGAAACCCCCACCAGGTAACTACTTGCACTTTAATTACTTGCCAAGATGCTTTACTGGGAGCACATAAATTCTGTCTCCAGAGACATGCAAATATTGTTAAGTAGAAGTCATGTGCTCTCCATAAAGCTTGTTTTCCAGCTTTGGATTTCTTTGTGTGGGAACAGAATTCCCATACCAAGAGATGGAAATTTTAGAACTGCTGATTCACTTCACAGAAGCTCTTACTCCTAACATCTGTACGTAATCTAAAGACTCTGAGCGGCAAGGCTCATCTGTAGACAGTGCTGCTAGAAAAAAAAACCTTGTCTATGTGGCTGACAAGCACACATTAGTCTAAATTTTTTCATAAACTATACATCTCTCAAAATTCATCCATTTTATGACAAATCAACACTACCTCCTTTCCCAAATCTCATATTTAAATGCACTCTTTCAAAGGGAGAATAGATTTGAACAGCCTCTACAGCAGTTGAGTCTTTCAAAAGCCATCATCACTGTTTCTCTATACAGCAGCAAAGGAGTACATAGCAGGATTTTGGAGTAGACAAAAAACATACAGAAACCAAAGAACATGTGTAATTCACTAGGTAAATACTAACAAACCCAAATTCCTGATATGCACTATAGGGACCTATAGTTTCAAGGTATTCCAGAAACATACTCTTTTCTTTGTTGGAAAACAATGATTTCAAAACATACAAAAAAAAAAACACTACCAGGTAACCGGAAAAAAACATACTATGAAGTATAATCTCAATACAATTAAAGCAAAAGCATTGCAAACCTACTTTTGTAGGAGTTAGGAGAGGAACACCTACAGCATGCACTAGTTTTCAATAAGAGACTACTGGATCTTACTGCAATTTTAAATATTCAGTTCAGGGCTCAGTTAATAGGAGATTTGAAAACTGCAGAGATGTATGAACAGTTTTAACAGTTTTAACAGGAAGTTAAAATTCCAAATGAGTAGCTGAAAGACTTGAACACTCCCATTAAAAGTCAGCATATATGAAGTGTGTCCCATGACTTAAACAAAAAAAAACCAAAAAACCCAAAATAAACCGTAACAAGAAACACCCTTGTATTTAAAAAATGGGGAGTGGAAGGAAGAATAGAAGCAGTTTCTCATAGTTTGATAACAAAGAAGCAATTAAATCATAAGTGACACCATTCTAATGAACCAGAATTGATGATAATCTTTTTTTAGGAAAAGGTATGCAAAACCAAAAAAAAAAAAGCATCAGAGCTTGATATAGATCACTACTTTAGCCTCAATGTTATCTACTGCACATCTGCCACACTACATTATCTTACTACACAAGCATCATTTTTGCATTCTAATGTAGTAGCTTCATCAGATTAATGCCTAAGACATTTCAGCTGTGCTTCAAGTAAATAAGTGGACATACAGGAATATTATGCATGGCCTGTACCACTGACACTAAGCAAAGAAAATGTGATTAGCACCAAATTGCATCTGACAGGGGAACCAGAAAGCTGTCAAACACAATGACATGGATTCAGTATTTAGAAGGTAAAAGGGGGAATAAAGAAGCTGGCCAGTCTGGCATTGAGACAGCAATAAAACACAACAGCTATGATAAATTAATTCATTTACTTATGAAAAATTAGAGGCTTCAACATGCAGCTCTCATTTATAATCTTGTCAATCTGGCAGAATAAATAAAAAGCCTATACAATGCACAGTGGGACCGAAGGGGGAAAAAACAAGAGAGGGGGGAAAAGAAAAACAGATTTTTGCATTTAGGCTAACAGAATAATTTCTTACATTAAATCACACTGGATCAAGTCTTTGATAGCAGTGACTAATGCAAGGATACATTACAGCAGGGATTACTGTGTTAACTAGAGACACACCATGCTAAAACAACAGGAAGGCTTGAGATCCAATACTCAGTAGCCACATAAAATGAATTTTTCACATGCAAGAGATGCAATGACTAGTAGTCTATCAAAAGGACACCAGGAAGAGCTAACAGGCCAAAAGTGGAAGTAAACTTAAAGGACTGGTCCTTGGGACAAGAACAGGCACTGGAAAGAGGCAATGTCCTCCTAACAGCTGCCTGGTGGGGCCATTAACACCAGTCTGCCTTGGAAATCCTTCCCAGGTAAAAAAAAGCTCTGCAACATCCTGCAGCTCTGTCTCTGCAGTGATTTCCAGGATGTTCTCCTGGGATCCCCAGGTGGACACAGCAGCTAATACCTCAATAGCAATATGGATATGGTAATTTTTTCTACTGAGATCACTGTCATAACTAGGAGATTGTCTTTCAGAGGAGTCTTTCAGTGTCTGGCAACTGCCAGTAGGTGAGCTCAGATCAGAAAACAAATTTCCTCATAATGAAAAAAACGCCTATCCATACCTTAACAGAACATGACGGATCACTACCATGAAAGCAGCAGCAAGGCCAACAGTCACCACCAGCGCAGAGGCTGGATTTTAACCCCCCAGCATTTCACACTTTGACTGATCACTGCAGATTATTCAAATTTTACCTATGCTGAGCCACATATCTGGACCACAAAGTGTTTAGGGTACAGTCTGTTCATATACTGCTCTGAATACCGGAGAGATTGCTCCAAAACCCAGCGAAAAGAGTTGCCCCTACCACTTGCTAGACGTTTACTCTGCAGCAGCCTAGAAGGACCCCAGGATATCAGGCTACCACTGAGCCCCAGAAATCAGTTTTGATGCCCACTGCAAAGGCTGGCATCAAAACACAAGCTAATCACTAGCAGCATTCTCCCACTATTAACTGCATGTCCAGCTTACAGGGGAGTGACAGACCAGGGCATGCGAGGCCTTTGCTGACAAGCACACCAAAATTCTGTGGCAGCACACGCTCTGGGGCAGAGCTGGAACTTTAGTCCATTCTCATTTAAGACTAGGACTGATGGCTTAGTCCAAAAACACCCTTTTCCCTATCAAGTGTAGTTCAACCTACACAACTTTTATTTTTATCAGCACATGCGTGGAGTGGTGGAAGAAAAGAATGAGGAAGGAAAGTGTCACCTCTAATTCAACAGACACAGCCGCAGAGAGCCAGGTCTGTGGCACACAGCAGTTCTGTCAGCCTTGTGACTAATGCAAGTGCTACTGCTTGTGTCCTCACTTCCACACTTAAAAACAATTAGAGCTGGTACAGGGCTGTCTTGAAATCTGTGAGATACTTGAGAACAGATATTTTCTAGTTCACTTAGGAGAATCAATTAAATTAACCTATTTTCATAAAACTATTAGCCCTCAAGGTTCTGACATTTTTACCTTTGCCACATATCTCTAACCACTATGATGATTTTTTAATATGCATTATTTTAACTAAAATATTTTCATTTTGGTCTACAAAGTACTCTGTGTCCAATTAAATATATATACAATTCAATGCACATATACATACTGTTTGACACCTTCTGTTGCAAAACCACAGATTACAAGTGTTGCAAGGCCAGCTGGGGTTTACTTGTGAATTTCTGCAAGATTCTAATTTTTCTTCCCCTCATCTAAACTTAAGTATGCAACCCTTATGTTTGAAGGACCAGCCCTCCAAATCCAGGCTTTATCCTGGTTATAGAAAAACATAAGGAAAACAGAGATGGCCATGGCTTAAACACCTAAGACAAAAACAGTTAAGCAGGACTAGAGGCATAATTGATCTACCTGTTCACATTTAGAGGCCCAGTGAAAATTACATGTTACAGAAATAACCATTTATTTTCCCAGTGTTCTGCACCTCCACAACAAAACCAAACCAATCCTGTAGTATTCCTGTAATGGAATAATTACTACATTATTATATGGAAATGATTTTTTTTAATACAAGAGTACAAACAGTGGGGGTTTATGATCAGCTAGTACTTCAGCTTCTCTGCAAATCTGTGGCCTGCTTTGCTCTTCCATCACCAAATTTTACTCAACCTTTTGAGAAAGACAATCTTCATGTACTTTATGATCCCAACACTCAAGGCCCAGAAGAGGGCACAAAGTGACCCTGAGGAAGCCATAGGTCAATCTACCCAAGAACATTTATTAACTGACGACTCAACCTTTCATCAGTCAAATTCACAACCATAACCTCAAATGAATTTTTAATTATTTCATATCTGATTTTTACAAAGCTTTGAGAGAGATGATTTAAAAGGCTGCACTGCATGCATTACTTGCAATACAACCAGGGGAAAAAAATACAATTATTAAATGACAGCTACATCTAAAATTTTAACACTGAATTTCAAGATTTCAGCCAATTTCAAGCCTTAACTAATGAAAAATGTGTATATATAGAAGTTTACAGGATCTACATGAACTCAGAGCATAACCAGAGCAGGGAGAAAGGGAAAAAAAACCCTGATGCATCTGTGTGACACAGAAGGAAATACTTGGTGCCTGGCTCAATTCCCATACCATGTAACTGCCCTTTAAAGCATGTTAGAAGTACACTTTTCAGCATAAATACCTTCTTATTTTGACACTACCTGCTCTACTATGAAAATGTTGTATTACAGCTCAGAATCACACCATAAAAGTCTGGGTTATGATTAAATTTCTTGTACTGTACTCTGGACCAGAGATTCTGTGTTGTTGTTGCTCTTAAAGCACACTGCTAAAGAAAACAAAATACCTTACTAAACAAGTAAGTTAAAAAAATAACTTCTCAAAACTTGTATAGCTGCAATTGCAAGAAAGCACAGACCAGATAATTGCAGTCCCACTGTCACCGAGAATTTGAAGTTGGTCATGATACAAAACATCACCAGCTATAATATGTTGTTTGAGTATTTGCTGCTCAATCAAGACAGATTTTGGAAACATTTTCCTATTTTCTTTTCATCTGCACTACTGCATGAAGGCAATTTTAACCCACAGCGCTGAGAGAAGAAGCAGATCATAGACAATACAGCATTACTGGAACAAGCATTTGGTCTACAAATTCCAAATGCCATGGATATTAATGTGCACTGCAAAGAAGTACTGAATTGCAGTCTGAGTAAATTGTTTTCATTTCTAATCCACAAGTCCAAGTAACTTAAGCAAACATTTAAGTATTTTGAAATATTTAAATATGAAAATGGTATAAAATTTCTATGTTAGTCCACAAATTTCTATGTTAGTCCAGTAGGCACAGGTCTGGTCCTGCAGTACCTGGCCTATTCAGTTGCATTTGGGGAATTTGTCCTGACCTACAGGGGCATTTCGGGAATGTTCTACATCAGAGATGGCTGGGGATTGCAGCTTTTCAAAGTGCTGCCAAAACCACTCTAGCAAAAAGGGCTGTGTAATTCCCAGTAAGATGTAGCAGAGCACAGTCCATTGTCATACACAGCCAATCTCAAACCTGCCAGCCCACAGGAGGAAAAGTAAAAGCACTTGGCAGGTGACTTTCTGCAGAGGGTCCGAGACCTTTGCTGCTCACCAGGAAGCAAAGTAGAGCTGCAGGGTGGAGCTGCTCACTGATGCTGTCAGAGGGCATGAAGAGCATCCCTGTGGCACAAATGCTCATCCAAGCTCCTGTGCGCTTGAGCTGCAGCTGCAATCAGAAGGCCAGTGAGGGCAGAGAGGACTAATGGCATCACTAGTGCCCCAAACAGCTTTAACCTTATCTCCAGCCCAACTCAAAATAAATTTCCCTGTATTCGTCCTAAGAACCACTTCTTACCCATCCTTGTCCATCAATGACTGCACCCACTGTCTTCCCTCATGTTTACTCAGCACTTAAAGCGCAATGATATTAAATAGATGCCACTGATGAGGAATAGGAAAGAGAAAACAGGGAGACTACAGGTGTATCTAAAACTGTAACTCAGCATAATCCCTGGTGATTACATGGAAGATTAAACAAAACAGATGATGCCAGCTTTGGGCAACTCTGTAAGCTAATAAACACCTGGTACTCTAGAAGTTTAGGATGTAAGGTGGGCTCAGTGGGGTATGAACATGGCACCATCTTTTTCTGCAGAACCCACACTATTTAAACACACAATTTTTCCCATATTCCCCAATTGTTCCAATATTTAGCATTATGGTACCAAGGGTCACCTGCACAGATTAATCACTCTGCCCCCAATATAAATGTCTTAAAATTTTTATTCCAGCAAAGAATTTAGAATTCATTTTACTGAAGAAAGGCAATGTGACAGTTCTTTTTAGAAATGCATGAATACAGAAGTAATGACAAGGAAACTGTTTATCTTGTCTGGTTTGGAAACATTTCTTTATATCTAATACAGTATTAGCTAAGAAATTACTGTGATAAAAGTATCTTTCAGTGAAATCACATGTATACAAAGTGACTGATAAAATGGTAGCCAAACCAAATATTTAGCTTTAAAGGTGAAACACCAGCTGACAAAAAAAAAAAAAA
>VXAX01006967.1:325929-346568 GCA_013399835.1 Leptocoma aspasia
CAAGTAAAGGCTCTCTATCTTCACTTTTCAAGTAACATCTAAACTTCAAGCAGAAAATGTTGCACCACTCTCCATTACAGTGAGCATGCCAAATACCTACAACAAAACACAACTGTGAGCACAGCATCAGCAGTACCTTTTCATTTCTCTGCTTTTGTCAGCTTGCATCCAAAAAGCAGCACAACTTTGCTGTTAATTGGCTGTCTGTGCCTTCCAATCTCCCTCTACCATTGGACAGCACCTTCCCTGAGCTTTCTCCGGAGTAGAGGAAAAAGTCCCATTTCCTGAGAAGCAGTTAACAACTGAAAATAAGTGTTGCATAGAAGGGTAAAAAAGCAGGATCAGATAAAGACAGAAAAGGTCAAACAAACTGTTTTTAAGTAGATTTGAATACGCCAAAAACATAATTAAAATTTTGATTAATTTTTTCATAAAATAAGTTCACTTTGTCTTATAAAAAGCAAAATTTTTGACCCTTTTTTTACCTATTTGGAGCAACTGAGCAGATACAAACATCCTCAGTGATAATCATCCAACACATAATACAAAGAAATTAACTTAAGAATAATTCCACTTCACAAATCTGGAGTACAGAAATATTTTCCAAACACATTCAGATATTAAAAATCATTTAAATGGACAAATCTGTCAAAAGCTATCCTTAATACAAACACAGCTATCATAAAACTTAAATACCAACAAGAACAATTCACCAATAAGCACTGGCTTGAGAATGGAATTGCAGGTCAATAACTTTTGAGGGCACACTGGGCACCTGCAAACTTTGGATAAGCTGGTTTTCAACACTTCTTATAACATTCACTGCAAATGAGCTAAAAAGTCTATATCAGAACATATATTGACCTAGCAGACAATATTGGTTACTTAAAAAAATAAAACCATTATTGTAAAAATCTTTGAAGTATAAGCTCTCTCTAAAAAGCTTTATTATAATTTATCATTTTTTAAAAAACTGGCCAAAGCATCAGTTAATTTTCAGGTTTAGATAAAGTTTAAAAGACTAAGAACACAGCTGAGAAATCACACGAAGCACCTGAAATATTTAAACTGTCAAAATCAGTTTAAATGATGTTAAATGTTTAATGTTAGTACCCATGTTGGTACTAACAGTCTTCTGTCAATTAGAAATCATTGAAAAACATGCTCAACATATTCATGCAGATGAATCACTTCACCATCTAAGGAAGTGTTACCTATATATTTTCAGCAAGTTAAGTCACTTCTCAATCAGACAACATTTGCCCAGTCTCTACTGCTTAGGTAAAGCTACACATTTCTGTCACAGATTACTGATTTCAAGAGTTTCAGGAACTTGTTCTTCTAAAACTCACTGGAAATCTGAGAAATTAGGAAGAGTTTAAAAAACTCTGTCAACAGCTGTTTCTATAGAAACAAATATTGAACCTGCAATAGCAAGGTGAAAGTTATTTGCTTAGTGGACTGTGAGAACTCTATTTAAAATAGAAAGTTCACAGGATCCTAAAAATCACCACTTCTCAAACCAGAAACTGAAATCCAGACAGTTCATTTTGATTTTCATTGAAAATTAAAAAAACAAACAAGTGCACCTTATGAAATAAATCCCAGAGGTTCTCATAATAACAACAGTTTACAAACCAAATGCAAGAGGTGAGGGGCGAGGAGAGGCTCCCACCAGCAGCTGAACCTGGTTTGCAGAGTCAGCAGCAGACCTGCAGAAAAGTTAACCCACACTCATAGTTTTATTTTACTATTTGGGGTCAAGCATAATTATTTGAAAGCAAACACACAAAGAAAATGGTGATTTAGAAACTACCCTGACAACAAAATCTGTGACAAATCTATGGCAAGCAAGGTATTTCAAGTACAGAGTATTTTAGTAGTTCTTCGCACAGAATAAAAATCTGCTCTGAAACAAAGATTAATTGTACCAACTGAAGAAAAATCTCAGACACACACAGAACGTGCATTAGGTCAAGCATCAAAACTATATTTTAAATAATTAAAAAAATTTCCAAGAAAATAAAAATATATTAAATATGCTAGCTTTAAGTCATTAAACCACCAGACCAAAACTTGTGACATGGGATGGTACAAAACCGTAAAAAAAAAAAAGTCATTATCTGGGTGGGGAAACTGTGAGTTAATAGAGAAATTGAATTTTCACTATTTAAAAGAGGACACAAACATTCTGCTTTGGCATCTGTTCATAGGTTCCACTGCAGCAGACAACCAGAAAACCACCAGAATTTTAGCTGTCAAAACAAATCCTCAAATTAAAGAAAGGAGGAAGAAGTAAGCACTGAACAATTACACACTTCCAGCACCACAAGTCTAGCATTTAGTCAGGAAAAAAACTATGCAAGAAGGACGGATGCAGTCTTAACACTCAGCCAAATGCTAGGAGGATGACTAAATTGGAAAGGCACTCAGACACCACACACCCAGTTTTACAATAACGTGCTGAGATCTATGAAAAAACCTGGACTCTGACTCAAGTGTTACTCATCACTGCCAGGGCATCTAAACACATGCTCAGCTTCAAGCACTCCAACAAAATTCCCTTGGTCTGGAGACAAGGCCCTGTGCTGAGCACCTTCTTACATGGCTCTCTGGACCGGTCAGTACAAGGCTCCTCTTCTGATTTATAACACTGAAACAAGGTGGTGATGTTGAAAAATGATTACAGCAAAGCAAAGAGACACTTTCACTGCAGGAAGGTACAGAACTCCTTTAAGAAATGTTCATGATATTGCTGAATTGAAAACCCAGCTTTATTTATCACTAAACGCAATTGTTTCCTCTTCACAGAATTTAACATTTACATTTCTAATGGTCCTTTTCAGTTTCAATTACTGCCTGCGTTGTAACCATCTCTTTATTTCCAGTGTTTGACAAATTGCAATGTTACACCATTGACTCTTTTATTTTAAAATAAAATTTTAAAATATTTTAAAAATACACACACACAATGTAATTGCCTTAATGAACAATCCATATGTGGGGTTTAACAAGTTTCTTCAAGGGGAGAACATGGGGAAAAGACACTGGTGGAAAGGTCACAGCACCGTAAATGAATTGGGACAGAAGGTGCCTAACTACCATTTAATGTCATAGTAAATACTGAACTGGGATGCAAATTACAAATGCATCTCACTCTCCTCCAAGCTTTTGACATCACAGAACCCAAGACCATCACACTGCCTTTGAAGATGGTCACTAGAGACCAATTTGAAAAGAACCCCACTGACTACAGCTCTAAACAGATTTTTAAACTTTAACAGGTGATGTTCCTGTCATCTGAGCTGATCTGACTTCCAAAGAAGACAAGGACATCACTGCAGTAGCTACTACTACCACTGAAGAGGTCAGAGATTAGAGAATCTACATGCAAGCAAACAAACAACAGTTTTGGAATCTGAGCCTGCATTCCATCCTACCAAAAAAAAAAAAAAACAAAAACCCACACAAGTACAATCTAGATTTTCAAAATATTGTTCAAATCTTTCTTTTGATGTGTCATAAGCAATATTTGAAAAAGGAAACTGTCAAAAGTATAACTGAAGTGAGTACGAGACATTGGAAAAACCACTTCTCAAAGTTTTCTAGTTTTCAAGCAGCATGTAAGAAATGCAGTTGATATCTGAGGAATACAGCATCGAGTCACACATCAATATCAGGAACTCCATAAGGGCACATGACTAATCAGACCATCTTGAAATGAATTTTTCCTTCTGTAGAGACTAAAGAAAGGAAACAGTTGTTGAAGGAAACAGACTCTTCTACCAGTGTCTATATTTTAGAAATAAAATACTTTCTGTTCATACAAATGATGAACTTTGTGTATATATACATCCTTTCATACTTTTGCTATGAAGTTGAAAATTTAATACTGTCATGTTATTAATACCCAGCAATACCTACAATCAGCAGTTACTACTGCATGTGTAAACACGTGCAAGGCAGTGCATATTTTTCCATATTTTATGAAATACATTCCATGACACTAAGGCAGGTGGGTAAATCAACTGCTCTTCTTCACAAATTGAATTTGATACCAGACTGCTGGCACAAATTAGGTTGTGATCCAATCCAAAATGTTTCATATTAAAAATGGAAAATTCCCTACAGTACTTCGGTTTTCTGTATAACTGAACCATACCAAGCAGACAGGGAAGAATGCTTTTCTGTTTAACTGATCAAATTAAACAAGCAAATTCAGTCTGAAAATAACCTGAAAAATAGCCTGAAAAGTGTAACAGCCATTCCTTTTTGCTTCACCATGCAACACATCTTCGCCTATAAAAAAGGGAAAATTCACAAATAAGAAGCTCCAATTCATAACCTTGAACACAGAATAACCAGTCATTAAAGAGAAAGCTTATTTAATTTGAAATCATGTTGCATTCACAAAGGTCTGAAGTGAGTGTTGGACTTAACCATCTCTTTCTTCCCCATAACCATCCATTTAGAAAACCTCATCCAGATTCTAGGCCTAGTTCTGCAGAACTTGTAACTTGCTGATTCTTCCTCCCACTGCTCCTCTTCACTGTAGTCTTTTAAGAGCAAAGTTTTAGTCCACATCAGTTGTTAGGGTTATTTGTTTGCTGGTGGCACCAGGAGTAACACAGAATGGACCCCATGCAGCAGACAACGAGCCATGTCAGAAATCATCCTTGGCGGCTCGTGTGAAGGTCCAGCTTTGGGAGCACATCTTTCAAAGCACACTGAGGGCATGTCACTGGCACCAGCAATGCCTGTGCAGGTGGGAGCAGGCAAAGCAGAGGTATAGCCAGAAGCTTGTTAGTTGGGACAAGCTCAGGACTTGACCCGAGAATGCAAGTGATTGACATGTTGGGCTTTGCTTTAAAGGTGCAAGTTTGTCTTTCAGCAGTGTGTTTCCAAACTAAGTGCCTGCTCCAAAAGGCTGCCTAAGAGGCAGGATGGTGCTGGGCTCTGCAATGCCCAGTGCAGCAGCAGCAGCTCACTACCCTGAGCAGAGGCACAGCTCCTCTCTGGTAACCTCCCTGGCAGGGGGGACATCACAGCTCAGCACCAACACCTGCCCTCTTAAAAGGCTGAGCCTTGGAGCTCTCCTCATGACACACCTGAGGCAATCACGGGGCCTGCACTAAAACAGATACAGCCAAACAATTGTTTCTGAAGTGGGGGAAATTTGATTTAAGTACTTTCTTCCTTATGGAACTTCAATACAGCATTCTGCTCCCTCATTCATGGTAATTTCCTATCAGCCATTCACTGTAAAATCCAACAAAAACACTTTTTACTGCACTTACCTACATCTCTTCCCAAGTTACAGAAAAGGGATTATTCACCATCAAGTCAAATTATCTAGCGATCCAGATTTTAATAATAGATGTAGGTAGCCTTTTTATCAAAAACAAAATTGAAAGAACTGTTTGTTTTCATGTCTAATAATACTGCAATCTTTACCACAGTTTTGGAATTGACTCAACATAAGGCAGACTATGAAACCAAGAGTCAGATCTGCCTTGAGGAAAAAGATGTGTATTTCAAAAAACAATTAAAACAATTTATGCCAACCCATCTGACCACCCTCTTCGACACTGCAATGTCAAACTACCCATAACTTGCTGTGAAATTTGGCAGAAAAATAACTTAGCTCAAAAATCTGCTGTATTTGCTGTTTTCATTATAGAGACCTTTCCCACAGCCTATGCAACATCTATGTTTACCCTGGGTGCCCATATTACTAAACATCAATACAATCTGTGTTTATATCATCTCCACACTAATCAGATCGATTACTTCTGATATATTGCCCTGTCACACCATCATAATACTAATCAAACAAATGGAGCTGCAGGGAGATGAAGCTGATATATAGGTCTTTAATACTGCTTATTTCTTCTTGGTTTTTTTTTTTTATGCTCATGAGTACCACTGCTATAGGAAACAACTGTCACAGAGCTGCCAGCAAATCACAAGCACTACATAAGTAGCACTGCACAGTTTTGTTAAGGGCCATCCAATCAGAATAAAATCCAGCATAGTACAACAAAAACAACCTTGAATGATAAATGAGACTGCTGGTCTCGCTGCAGTTCTGAGAGAAGTAGAACACACTATTTGAGAACTCCCCAAGAGTGCCTTAGGGTAACAGCAGGACGCTGACTAACAGCCATTTGCCTGGTCAATCCTTAAAGAACTTTCTCAAAAGACATACAGAGATAACCTTGCAATAAAAAATGTCTTTATAAACATTATAGCTTTGCAAATTTTTATTACAGCAAGACTCTTTCACAGTTAATCACTGTCTACTGTAGTATTCCTGAACAAAGAAATTTAATTTTCAGAAGTCATTATCTTTTGAATTCTCTTTCATCTCTAGAAGCAACCAACATTATTTCTAGAGCATTATTAATCTCATTTACAGCTAGCAAACCAAGATATAAACTGCATGTATCACTGAAACATACTTTATGTATTACAGAGCTGTTAAAAGCATTCCAGTTCATTTTTAGGTCTACTGAAGCCATACTCCATCTTAACATATAGAATGAAAAACTAGCCTACAAAATTTTCTTTCCATGCCCCCAAAATGGACTGATAAAGATAACAGGGAATGTAAATACATAATTGTTTTTGAATGCTCTGTGATCTAGCCTTATTGCTTCCTTCTATGTGTGGAAATACTGATTAATAGTATTTTTTAAGAAATTGGTTTTTTCAAAGGTTTTTTGTGTTTGCTTTTTTCTTTCAAACAAAAAGAGTTCTTTGTAATAAAATCAACATTTACACAACATTTTCTGGACTCTGACATCCTGCTTCCCTGATGAGACTGGGGTGAATTCTAACCACTGGCATTCCTGGAACAGTCCAAGTCTCAGAGGACTAACAGCCTACCAGCCCATTATGACACAGAAATAGGTTATTCCATGCATAAGTCAAAAACTGTTCATAACTTTCTTATCTTCCATAAAGATAGATGGGTGTTTTTCTTATGGAGCTACCATCAGAGCTACTATGCAGGCAGACTGTTCTCTTCAAGCAGAGAGAATTGTTGACCAAGCTGCCAGGACAGGTTACTCTATACCGCTGGCTCACGTTTCAGTCCTCTCTGAGCTGATGATCAGCACATCCTCCACCTGACCAGAACAGAGAGCAAACTCCACTGCATAAGGTCATTCAGGAGAGGGCTACCATGAGCACACAGAAAAGAGAAGGAGTTGCTGACCAGCAACTCATTCAAGTTCCAGGGAATGCAGGGAACAACTCTAAGCTGAATGACTTGTGCTCTGTGTATGTTAAAGTGGCATCTTTCAATGAAAATGTAGCAAAAGGAGAAAGGAAAGATATTCTATAACATGGACTAAAAAAGCCCTACTATACCTTCTATAGGCAAAAGCCATAAATATCTAACATGTTTACTGTACTGAGTACTTGACTTCATTTAAAAAAAAATGGGTTTTTCGTAAGCATACATTAGTGCTGTTACAAAAGTATTATTACTAATTTCAAAGCACTTGACTTACTCCATCTGAATAATCTTCCCAAAAAAACCCTCTAAGCAACCATAAAACCTGAAAAAAAGTTTGGTTCTAGTACTGCTTTAAGCTAAATACAGTATGACAATGAAAATCCAGAACATTATTCAGAAATTACAAAAGCTAACCTCGATTTTGTAAAAACACATCTACAGAAGCTATAAATAAAAAAAAAAAAACCCTAGACTCTGTTCGTAACTTTTTTACATAAACGCTTCCAAATTGATGGAGCAGTCAACAAATTGACCAGACACTATTCATTTGGGCCAGAGGAGTAAAAAACACTCCAGAATACTTCCAGACCTCAAAAGGGCAGTAATATAGAGAAACCATTCAGATGAAGACAATATGTATGTCTGAAATCATAAATTCTTCCAGTAAAGAGCTAAAGAAAGCCAACTGCACCCCATCTAATACATGTTTCTTAAAATGAGAAGGGACACAGGTCTGCTGGGAATACCAGAGCCAAACATGGACAAACGTGCTACAAAAAAGCCTGTAGAAAAGGAACCATAAAAATTCTGGGCTGCTAAGGGAGCCACAAAGAATCAGTAAGAAATTAATATAAATGCATGAAAATTCTGCTACTCTGGATTGTATTTTAGCAGTGTGTTTCTGACTCTTCCCTCCCCTTTATTTTTAACACTGATCACTTGAGCATAATGAGACATTTGCGGCTCAAGAGCTGATCTACTCCTGCTGCTTATTCCTCACCTAATATCTCAGCCTACCACAGGACCGTAATTAGGGCCATGGAGATGATTAGGTTCAGTCATTAGGACTGGAACAGGGCACAGCCTGACAGGCTGGGGGGAGACAGAGGGAGCACTTTATCATGAGTCTTCTGTTCTGCTTTGCCACATACAAAGCCTTCCTCTGTCCACAACACTTCATTTTGAATCTTGCCTCAGTTACACACCAAAACATGGATTAACACAAATTTAAGATGATTAAACAGGGCCTGAAGTTTCAGGTTCACAGGAAAGTCAAGCAAATTCCTTCTAGCTCCATTGTGCAATTGAACACCACTCTAATTACACTGTCAAGCTGAGGATTGTGAACTCCTAATACACAGAGACCTGTTTTCATGCAAATTTTGTTAGTAATAAAAGGCTATGAAGAAAAATACGTCAGCAGAATTGTTCCAGTAAGCAAAATGTTTTTCAAATGCTTTCCTGAGTTGTCAGCAGCTCTAAGTAAAAACAGTTACCAGGGTAAAATTTTGCAGTAGCAGCTGAAAGTTTTCAGTCAAATGTTCTACTTGAGACCAGCACAGTGGAAAGCCAAAGGTAACAGCTATAAACACAGCCACAGTGGTCTGTGTGCCAGACTCACACAAAAGCAACACTTACACATGAATGGCTGTATTCCCACTAAACTGCATAAACTGGGGGCCGGGGAAGAGCACTTACAAACCCAATCCAGAGCACACATTCCTTCATCCATAAGGATCACCCACACTGAACACCTTCACGACCTGCAGGACATGGCAGAGGGCAACGCATTTCCAAAGCCAGTTCTCAACATACTTACCCAGCGTTACTAATGAAGAGTGGAGCTACAGCAAAGTAAGTGCACTCTTAGAAGACAAGGGCAAGACTGCCATAGAAAAGTCTCATATTTATTCCAAATAATTCTCCCACCACCATAGCTTAAGCTGAGGATGCCAAAGCATTCTCATTAAAAAAAAACTGAAATAATTTGGTTTTAGTCTCTTGCCTTCTAATTTAATCTGTGGCATCTAGAACACACAGTATTGCAGAAATTAATGCAATAATAATCTAACAACAGTTTTGGTTTTACCCAGAATTAATAACAACTTACCCTAATTTAACAATGAACCTCACAAAATATTAAGGTACAGATCACCAAGTGGGACCCAGTGAGCCTGCAAGTCTCAAGGCTCCCAGCTGCTCTAAAAAACAGCAGCGAAGAAAGCATTTACCTACTGCACAGGGGTGCAGTGACAATTAATTAATGTTTGTAAAGTGCACTGAAGCTGAAAATTACTAGATACCACGCTAAATATTAATTACCACAACTACAACATGGAACCAGAACTGTCATAGCGCTCTCATTGTAAACTTCACTCATTGAACAAGCTGAACAAAGTTTTCAGCAGCAAGCTGAGGTGAGCACCTTCTATACAGACACATGAACACCTCTGCTAAACACGCTGCATGTGGCACCCTCCCAGGCAGGCCCCCTTCTGAGCACAATCACACAGGCCCATGTGCACGGCACGTGGGCTCGCTCCTGGCTGTAGCCATGAACAGGCTGACGCACACAAACATGTGGCTGCAGTTCCTCATCTGTGCCTTGCTTCAGGCCACTACGGAGTCACCAAGAGGCTGACGGCAGTTTTCCAGGGTGCCAGTGGTTACGGATCCCAATGGCCAGAGCAGTTGCCAGAGCGCACTGACTGCTCACCATCCCCTCTGCAGAGGTGTTTTCGGAAAGAAGGTAACTTTTATAGACAAAATAGTTCTAATTCTGGTGGAAACGGTTTCATCACAGTTTTACAACTTCATCATCTTTTTCTTTTCTGATATATAGATCTTTCAAAGGGACTAAAATAAATATAACAATTTAAAAGCGAAGGAAATGGCATCTTTAAAGCAGATAATAAGCAAGCGATGCAATACACATGGAAAGAAAGCATCTATTGAAATATTTTGCACTGTCACCTGTTTGGAGTACTTTAAACAAAACCAATTCAGAGGGAAGACAAGAAATGCCCCCAGTCTGGATTGGTAGTTACCACATGTGCTGCATAAAGGATGCAGATGATGATACTCAACAAATCCGAAAATTCTAATCCATACCATATCCATCTCATCACGAGCTTTCAGCACTAAAGGAAATGCTGCAACCTGTTTGTTCTCAGCCAACCACAGGCATAAGTATAATCAATAACTTGCAGTGATATGAGGTCAACTCATGCAGCAGAGATACTTACACGGAGGATTGAAAAAAACCACTTAACCATTCTTGTTCAGTAAGTGAACAGACTACTTTGCTTCTAGCTCAGTCATTGGGTATTTTTTTTAAATAGGAAGATGATAATAAAACATTAATTGAATGTGTCAGAAGAAGGATGTCACAAGAAGCATATCAATACAGAGAGACATTGCAGCACATGTGCTTTAAAGTAATTGCAGGATGCTGGCTCTGCTCCTAAGTAATTATTACATCAGTTATCTTATTCCCTATAGAGTTATGCAAATTTATTTATTTATTTTAAAAGATAACTTGCCCATGGGAAAGTAATTGCTGTGCAGCTACACAACAGCTGTAAGTTTCTGAAAAATAATGATGAGTTTTACCTCATTGGTTGTAAAACATGCATTTTGCTGTCTTCCAAAAATGCTGCATGTAACGCTCAGGCTACTAGTCAAGAAGACAACCAAAGAAGATCCAACTCCACTAATGTCCTACAAGTACATTAAACATTTTAAAAATCTCCCCCAAGTCTCTCCCTCACAGTAAGAACAGCACTCTTCATTTTTATACCATTTTGAATGTCCTGTAATAAAACAGAACAGGGGCAATGAGAAAAGGAAAAAAGTCTCAGCTGGAAATGACACAGAAGAGAAAAGGAAGCAGTTTGCTAAAGGGAGGTAATAGCCCACACCCTTCCTTTCTACAGAGAGAAGAATTTCTTTCCAGATGGGATTTTCTACTCCACATAAGAAGTGAAATGCATCCAAACAGTTACACAATCACCACATCTTTTCCTATTAAGGCAAAGAAAACACTGTGCAGTTTAACTGACTGTTGCAAGCAGACAGACTTGTCACTCCCTCTGCAAACAGAAATCCCAGCTCACATCAGTATGTGTCCAATTAAACATGCACTGTGCCTGGCCTTTGTATATGGCTGGCAAACATCCTTCTCCAACTCGTCTGGTACTGGCAACCAAGAAGCCCACGAGAGCCACGCTCCAGAGCTCAGGCTCCTGAGCCCCACGATGCACAGCAGCCTCTAGGCAGCTCTCGCATCTTCCAGCTTTTAAAAATTAGTAGGGGATACTCTTCAACACAGACCCATAGATCATCAAAAATGCATTGTAATCCTATCAGGATTTCATCAATTACAACTGACTGGCATACCTGGATACCTACCAGATGGTCTTTCTAGCCTTGTGACAAGCCAGTAATCCTTCCTTCTGCAGTGCGAGACACATCCCGCAGGGAGAAACCTGTTCCCTTATCTAAAGCAACTTGGTTGATCCATTCCTACAGATCTCTCCTCACTCACCTCTCTTGAATGCCCTTAGAAAATATGTATTTAAGCAAGCTATGAAACCACAAAATATTTTTGTATGCATTTGAACAATACGCAAAAAATGCATTTCACTAAAAACGGGATCTAACACTGCTAACATTCATATACCAGAAACTAGAACCTAATAATCACAAGGGACAATGTTTGAAATTGTAAAACCTATGTGCTATTGAATAGTTTTTATTTCCCTTTTAGGATATTTCACCAAATATGGGAGGCTTTTTTAGATTCCCACCCAGCTCCTCCCTCTCACTGGAATCTACCATAAGAGACAGACCAGAGTCTTTTACTCAAAGAGTTGCCAGCTCCCAAAACACATTAGTGAATATCTCACCGTAACTGATCTTATCTCCAAACTGCAGCTGTGGGACGCGTTTTAGGAGATGAACGTTTCAGCTTTGACTTAAAGGAAGCTTGTTACTTTTTGCAATCTGGAGAAATACTTCCAGTCATGAGGGCATATCCCATCAACCAGCAAATTTACAAAGCAAATGAAGACACTGCTTTCCTCTTTTCATAGTATCATTTGAAGGCACATCAATCTCATGGCCAAGGGAGGGATCAATTGCTGAAAACAGAAAACTTTAAGAGTAGGTGACAGTACATTTTCTAAGGATGCAAGTTAAGACAGAGCAATTGCAGGACACAGATGTATGCGTACATTCACACACACACGCATTAGAAAGACATTAGCAGATTTCTTCATCTCAAAAAGAAATAAACAGCACAAATAATCACAGTAACAATGAAGCTTGACAGTAGGAGTACACAAAATAAAAGCTAACTATTAATAAAGTATCATTAACTCTTCTTCTGAGCATCTTCCCAGCCCTAGACAGCACATTATCACTACATTAATCTAGGAGTACTCATGCAGCAGTAAATCACTTTGCTGATTATCCATTTTTATCTGTTCTCTATTATTTCTCTTCCACAATGGAAACAAATAGCCGATGAACAAATTCCAATTTCCTTCTTTTCTAGCCTTTGTATTTAAAGAAAAACAAGCTTAAGTATCTTGTTAAAATGATACAATGAATTTCCTTCATCAATAGACATTAAAAGACTCACTGCCCACTTAACACACCACCCTATCCACAAGTCTCTACCAGCATCTCAATCTTTCGGCTTTTTCAGACAATGCAATGACCAGCTGTGCTCCTCTAAGCATCTTGGAAAGCTATCTGACATTGTATCATAAATTTTGCTCCAGTATGAAGAGAGCTTGCAAAAAACCAAGCTTCAGGATACCCAGACAGAATGTGCACAAATGCATAAAATGCCACACCTAATGTTCCTTCTTTTCTCAGTCAAGTGCCATTTAGGATATTGCTAAAGAAGTAAGGAAACACAGCTTCATTGCCTCTCTCTTTTTATTTTGTGGCCAAACCACATCCCTGCCCAGATTCTGCTGGTAGAAAACAGAGCAGCAGCTGGGTCTTCCTTATCTCACACACAGTTGCTACCAGCCCAGAGGTGGCTTTGTGCTGTACTTTGCTCACAGCCCAAGAGAAAGTGCTTAAACAGGGACTCTAGCAGCTAAATTCAGTTAGCCATGTTCAAAGGGCTTGGCCAATCTTACTAAGGAAGATGCACTTTCGTGAGCATGTGAAAGGTAAAGAAATCTCATCTGTGAAAGAAAATTCAAGTTTTATTTGTGGTTTGGATCAGACTATTCAAAACACACTTGCAGACACTACCACGCTGAAATTTACAGCAGAGCTTCTTGAATGGCTTTTTTTCACACAAGAGAAAACATGGGACTAGCTGAAATTTCTCCTATATTAAAAATTGCAGCAGAGCTCTGTTCTAAATCAAGCAAAATAAACATATAGTAAAGATGCTCAGTGTTGTAATATTTGCTTAGAGTAACCAACCCATATACAGCAATTATGTATAACCTACAATACTTTAGTGTTTAATAGGGTGTTACAGAAGTTTGTCAAATTTCTTCATAAGTTGAATAATTTTATAGTCCATTCATTATTATAAATACTTTTAAAAAATCTAACAGCCTAACTTCAAAGTGGAATATGAAATATGTACAGATGAAAAGAACTGTGGTTCCATTGAAGAATGAAAACATGTAATGAATACTATGTACATTTTAACATAAACTGAGCACTACTTACAAAAATTATTACAAATACCTTAATCCAAAACTAGGGAGAAAGAATTGCTTGATTAGGATCAGGATATAAAAAAAGATCCCAGAGAGCTGGCTTTTGTTCAGTGTCCTGTGACACAGTGTCCTATGCAACTCCAAGCCTCACTTTGTCAACAGCACTGCATGCCCGTAAAATAATGGCAATATGTTGCCACAGTGCAGCATTGTCAGGGAAAAAAAGCATTAGAAACTGTACTCTTGTGAGCTATACAAATCTTAAGAAATACAGGAACAAGAACAGGTAATCCAGAAAAGTCATTCCTATCTTCCAGAAAGAAACTGACAATTTCATATTCCAGACGAGCATAAACACAAAGATGCCAATGCTGATGGTTCTCTGCCAGCAAACCTACTGCAGACTGGAGATGGAGCCACCTCATTCAAGGTGGTCACTTCAGAGGTGATGATCACCTGGAAAAGATATAACTGCACTATTGTTCCCTGGAGTGCTGCCTGTTTTCTACAGATAGAAATTCAGCCCTTGGGCCTGCCAAGATAGCATCTTTTGCAATAGTCAAACCTCATAAATTTGAAATGCAAAAAGTATTTTTCTATTCCTGTGCAGTCCCCATGCCTGTCCCCAGCAAAGTCAAAATGACAACCAAATAGAAGGAAAAATTAAAATAAATAAAATGGGAATATTTTTAAGAGTTTAAGCAGTTAATAAACTACCTAATTGATTCCAGTGGTGTTTGAAAACTTAAAAATTGTGGTGCTCACTATCATGATTATCTGCATATGTTAACAGCTAAGGACCTGAGCAATCCTGCTAGAGTATCCAACACAGTAATTTATTGCAATTAACTACTTCAAAGGTGACCTTTATTGAACCATCTTACCAATACACAGGATTCTTACTTGAACAATAAACAAAAAATTTAGTACTTCGTGTTCTTTTCCTATCTATCATGAATTGGCACCACAAAGCAACAGCACAGTTATGACAAGAGGAGACAATAATGGGGAAAACATTAAGTTAAAATACTCAGGCACTATTAAAAACTGGGTACTAGCTATCACATCCATACATTTGTGCAGAACTCAATCCTGTAAGCTACGTCGACCCTTCTACGACTACAGGATCTTCAGCAGATTTGCCAGGTTCATCACATTTACAATCCTTTCCAGTATCATTGACACCTTATGCAGAGTGTCCTCATGATACCTCAGCTGACAGTTTTAATAGCACCTTAATGGCCCAGAGGAGCAAATTTCAAATTCAATTTGTGCCTTTCAAGTAAGGCAACAATTGGCTACAGCCACAGTACACTCAGATACCAGGCCTTGGTTAAACAGTGCCACGTCCCTTACCAAGCATTTATGTGCTCACTCTTCAGAACTCCTCAACAGACAAAGGCAGCCCAAAAGCTAACACAGAAACTTGAGAACTTGGAGGAGTCCCTAGCACTGTACCTATTGACAGAAGATCTTATAGCTCCATCTAGCTCTGTACAGTGGAAATCACTAGAACACCTAAGAAAATGCAACCAAAACCCTAAGGAATCTCAGTCATCACACAAACACACTGATGTGGAGTAACACTGCCTGTCATATACTAGTTCTTAATGGGTACAGTAGTGACTATTCTTAAAGGTAAATGATTTAACCACTCCTATGCATGTGTCTCTATTGTCCATTCTGACCATTCTCTTCTCAGCTACATAGTTCATTTAGTGGAACCAGTGTGCCATCAACAGATGAAACAAAAGGGCTGTGGGGAGGCAACTTTCTGACCTAAAATACCTCTCACTGCTACTGTTTCACGTGCATTATAGCTACAGGCTATCACTTGAAAAGAGGCTTCAGCGCTTCCCCAGAAATCCCAGCCATATGGAAACAGAGGCGCAGCAACCACCTGTAGCCAGCCACAGGCTCTGTCCTACAGACACCTCTCAAAGCAGCTGCAGCCTGCAACAGCAGGAAGAGATTCCTGCTGGTCCAACAGGGGCGTCATCCGCAGGGGAGGACAGCCAATTTCAATGGATAACTCCTCAGTATTGTTAAATAAGAGGGTACATACTCATTTGCATTGGGACAAAACATTAGCAAGAGCAAACGCCAAGTCATAATTCCCTTCCCTCTGTGAAAAAAAGCTTAACTTTTATAGCTGAATAACTTCACAAACTTTGTGCCTAATGTAAAGTACTATTTTGACTCTCTTGAACATGTAAATAAGACCAGTTATAAAATACACTGTCAACGGTTTTCTTCAATTTATGTTGATGATTATTTAATTAACAGCATACATTCAACTATTTGAGTTCTCACGTTAGATTCTTCAACAAGTCATCACAGTGTGTACTTGTATCAAATTTTCCTGCCACAGGAAAAACCATATCCATTACAAATCCAGAACTCAAATTCAGGATCAGGATAGAATACCAATTAAGATTAGGTCAAATAAAAAAAGGAATAGAACTCTGCTAACTTTCAGTAGGACACATGGCAGGTAACTGGGTTTTGCCAACTACACATAAAAAAAATACAATAGTCTCAGCAATTAAACAAAATAAATTCTCTTCATTCATTGATATGTAAAATTTCAATTCAAGAAGAGCAGGCTCTGCATTTTTAAGCAAATCTTTGTGAGGCTTCCCGTTTCATAACTGCTATTAAATCTTAATAAAAAAAACCAAACATAACTATTAGAAAGAAGAATCTTTTTAAACATCTTTCATGACAATTCTTGTGATTCTTTTAGATTGTCAGAAAGACTTTCTATAGCATCTTATAACTACAGTTTCTTTAGGATTCTCCATCACTCCATCTCCATTCCCCTTCTTCCGTGTGCAGTACTTTGCTGAATCATCATGAAATAGCATCAGACATTAAGATGTTGTCAATTCAATTTTATTTAGGAAGTTCAATACTTCCAAAAAAAAGGAAAATCTCCAGCAGTATTTTGAATTTCACATAGATTACCTTAGATTTACAGAATATTTACTCTCAATCAGAGTAACATCCTTAAACATTCCAGTACCAAGTATCTCTAACCCCATTTGTAGAAAAGCTTTGATCACAGATTAAACAGACAATATCTGACCACGGTGCTAGAACAACACATCAAATGTTAAGCAGAATACAGTTAAAATTACTAGTCCTCAGGTGGAAAAAAAAAATGTTTTTAGTGCCTATTTGGCTCTCTTTTCTACCATCTTTATAATTTGGATTGTTCTCATACTTCCCAGATGCTGTGTCTAGAAGAAAAACAGTTCTGCTAAGCCAAATGAAAGAAATACTGATCTTCACAAATTCTGAGAATGAGCTGACACCTCACTGAATTTTGTTCCACTGTAAAGCTTACATCAAATTTCTGGATGAGAATTCTTCAATATCCAAGAAGACAGTGCCTTTATCAATACAAACTGAGCTAAACAACAGCAACTTGGCCATGACAAGACCCCTGCCTGTAAAGAATGGCTGTAAGTGCTACAGGAAGTTTCACTGAAATACTCCAGTGTCCCAGAGAGATCCCATGAGCACCTACATGTGACCAGTTCATCTTCATCTCACATTACAGAAAGTCTTAGCACAGAGGAGAACAACTTATTTTGCACCACCAGTCCAAGCAAAACCGAGGAAAACTAAAGACCTACTGAAAACATAATCTGCTTTAATACCCAAAACTGCTGGCTTCTAGAATTCGATACTGCTGATGGTGCTGTTCTCAGTCACAGGACAAGGAAGCAGGGAAACCTGACCTCACATTACACTTAGCTCTCTCTGGAACAAAGCCAGAACAGGAAGGAAACTGAAAGCTACTATTCAAAAAATTCTTATTTCTGACCATGTACTCCTGAGCCAATTACAGAGAACTGTCCCACAATATCTTTGTAGCCAAGTTCACTCAGTTTCACACATTCACCTGTAAAAATCTTCACAAAATAAAGGACTCAGATTAGATTTAATTTTCCACAGTTGTCAATATTGCAAACAGAAATACAACTTTCCTTTCAATCTTCCATATTAAGTTTCTGAAAGAACTGAAGCTACCACAAGATGCTCACATGCTCTCACTATGCAGTGTGAAACAAGTCCTTCCATACTTTATTATCTCAGTTTTGGGGATTTTTTTCCCCGTGAACTCTAGAAAGACACCTAACACCTTTCACCCTTCTTTACTTGCAGGATTCCACATGTGTTAGCTAAGCAACTGCCACCATCCAGAGCTGAAGGCACTAGGAAAAAATAATAAACATGTGCTTTCTGAACTACGTGTCTCTGCTTAGCATTAGAAGTGTTAAAGTACTTTGACTAAAATGTTAATATTTATTCCATGTCATATCTGATATCCTCAGATAGCTGGGTTTTGTTCCTTATCTGTTAGAAGAGAAAAACAAACGCACTTCACTTGAAGTAATAACAAATATCAGTGTGGACTTGCTCTACTGCAAAACCTGATGGGACCCAGCAGAAGACACACAGGATAAACAAGGGAAGACACACATGAACGTATCGTTTTCTTAAATGCCAAGGAAAGTTCTTTGAGGGATAGAGTCACTACTGAAAGCAACCTTTATTTGCTAAAGCCTTCTCACTCTGTCTGGGTTTACACTGTAAGAACCAACACAATGCTGCAGCGAGTAAGCCCTGTGGTTCATCTTGCTTTTCCCCAGCATCCGAACTGGGGGTAAAAAAAGAAATTTGATGCAACAATATCACTTAATAATCCATCAGCACTTTTCATTTGTAAGCTACATTTATGTTCAAGATCTAAAGTAAATTATTTTTCCCTGCTACAATTCTCTTAATTTCAGTTTCTATTCTTATGACTCTTTGCAAGTCCTGTGCACTGCAAGAGCACAAGTTAATTGCCTCAGTAGAATACATCCTTTTCTTCAACACATCCAGTGAGTTTTTGCCCAATAGCACACAGCATCCTGCTGCACTGTTCCCTTTTCCCAATGCCGTCTGCTAGTCTTTGCATTTCACAGTCCTCTTCACCCTGAGACCATTTTGTCACTCTAAAAAGTAACTAAAAACCCTGCAGAGGTGGGAACACTGCTCAAACACAGCCCAGATCAAACAGGCTTGTTATTTCTGATTTTCAAAAAAAAAATAAAACACAATAAACCACCACAATGCACAGAAAGCATGTTTGCTTTCTTTATTGAAGATCTCAAAAGAATTTATGCAGCTTTACTTTGCTTTTTTACGTAAGTTAAGGACAAACACTTGGCTAAAACTACTGCTGAGGTTTAATGTACATTTTACCAAAGCGAGTGACTTTTACCTAAGAATTAACTAGACACTGACAACACCATAAAACCTGATTCAGGTTGAGCTCTGCTAGTCTTCATATTAATCTTCTTAAAATTCCTGACTTTTAAGAACAAACAATGGTTACATTACAGGCTTATAATAAGGTTAAGCTTGAGAAGTTCTATTAATATCCTCCCTAAGGCTTCCAGAAAATTCCTTAAAGCAAGTGATTTTTTTGCTTTGCTGTGGATTATGCTCTAGGGTAGTTTATTGAAGCTCCCATAAAATGATGACTTTATCTTATGTCTGCATCAGCAGCCCGTCTCTTTTCGGGGCTGAGATGCTCATCAGGAGTCACAGAATAAGTTAACAGAAAAATCTGGAATCCTGCCATATTCACTCTCTATATCCTGCACATAAATTAAGTTTTAACTGACTGTCAAGCATCTGATTCATTTGTGAGAAATAACAGTTTCATCTGTCTAAACTCCAAATACTCAAGAGCTGAAGTCCTTAGAAAAAAAGTGGTGATCTGTTGTAATGGATCCATGATAAGTGTCTACACACAGTTAATCCCCTAACACATTTCCCTAGTTTGAAAGGAGTAGAATCGGGGTCACCTTCCTTAACCAGTGCTTTTTGCATTTATTTCTTTAATGCTTTTTCTCTATCACAACCGTGACATTTGGAATTTTAATCAAAAAAGTTGCTGTAGATATACAACTCTAAATGAACCTGAAAACTGAGGTACCAGCTTACTGTTAAATAAAATTAAACGCCTTTCTTTTCAACTGCTCAGATCACTGCCTGAATCTCAGAGTTACTGAAAAACAGCTCCAAAATAATTTATTTCAGCAGGGTTATTAGCAAAATCCAGAGCAACCAAGAGAATAATCTCAAAAGCCTGTAAATAAAACAACTGAGCAGAGCCTGTCAGCCCAGCTGGACTGTGGAGACACCTTAGTGAGCAACGCATTGCTATTTTAAGAGGTTCAATTTTGTGAATCCACAACTAGTAATTGTTTTGCCTTGTTCTGCCATCCAGAGGGGATGTCTGTAACTAATTAAAACGAAAGAATGGTTGTTGAAGAGCTGTAAAGGAGGGACATTGGGTGTCCACAAATAAAGCAACATTTACTTCTACTAAGTGATGAATGCAAAGTGCCGCTGTGCAGCTCCCTGCATCCAGGGATGGGAGTCAGCTTTCAGCCACACCCAAGGCTCAAGAAGTAACCTGGGGAGGAGAGAGGTTGGTGGCTGCTGGTTTTGGGGCAGGGGGGATGCCGAGGGTGGTGGTGTTTGTTTTTTAAACTAAACACTGCATTTGTGACTTTCCCTGCCTAATTGGTTTGGTCCATCATATTAAAGAATCTGGGCCTGTGATATGGCACATTTGTAATTTTTAATAAAAAGCCTACTCGATTTAGTCAATAGCACTTTCCTTCCCCCCCCCC
>VXAX01006967.1:346608-600035 GCA_013399835.1 Leptocoma aspasia
GTGCTAAACACTTGGCCATGATTCTTCGTTCTGAAAAGCCTGATGATATTAGAAATCTCTAATGTTCTGAAATGGTGATATTAGAATTGTGTTCCCAATAGAATGAACTTCTTGCTACAGACCACTGGCCTTAATTACTTAGTTGTGCAGACTTCCTAAGCAGTATTCAATTAATCCACTGAAATCCACTTAAAAAAAAATTTTTGCACAAGGGCTATTCATATAAACCATACACATTACAAATCTGCTCTAGCTACCCTAAAGGTATACCAAGTTTATCCAGGACACCTAACATTTTGTGTTTGTTTACTACTTGGAAGTCTATATTTTCCAATTAGAAATCAGTAAATACAGTAAAAGGGGAAATTTTCCATGCTAAAACAGTAGTGTAAATACTCCAATTAAGTTCTGCTCACTCTTCTTGGCTAGTAAATGCAGTGTTAACTAATGCATGTTTAAAACTTATTACGATTGCCCAAAAGAATTCACTATTTATAGATCATGTCTAGCAGAGTTATAATCCAATCAAAACCCAAAGAATCATGAGGCACTGTATATTTTGTAATATTAACACTGTGTCAAGAAGTATCAACATCCCCAAAGCACAGACCAAACTATAAAATACAATTTGCTAATACATATATAGTCCTGTTAAAAGGAACATACTGCTAATGTTTTTTCTACTTTTTTTTATTATTACTTTTACTCCAGGTTAGTGTTTTCTTCCTGGAATAGCAGCAGGGAGGCCATTTCTTTCAATGGTGGTTATTTCATCAATATTTCTATTTGTGGTAATTTTGGAAATTCTATTCAATTTAAGGCACGTCCAAGTAGCTGTC
This sequence comes from Leptocoma aspasia, assembly GCA_013399835.1. Taxonomy (NCBI): domain Eukaryota; kingdom Metazoa; phylum Chordata; class Aves; order Passeriformes; family Nectariniidae; genus Leptocoma; species Leptocoma aspasia. The sequence continues at coordinate 347,448 of VXAX01006967.1, forward strand.
AATTATTCCTCACTCAACACTGCTTTTTCAAGATACCTTCTATATTTAAGCTGTTGATTAAATAGTTTTAGCCAAACTGATGAAAATCCTAGTATGCCTGTTCTATTGGGAAGCAGTTACACAGGACACACTGCAAGAAAGCATCTCCAATATCCTTTTAAGCTAAATGTACATTCTACAGTTAATAACAAAAATTATCAGTGCCCTTTTTCTTTCAATAAGATTATCATAATCATAAGCAGGTGTCAGAAAAACTTCAGACATCTCTGCTTTGAGTCTTTGAAAGCTTCTACACCAGAACAATTTTGAGGCACGTGTAAGAGAGAGGCCACTCCCCCAAAACCACAGAGGCTCACACAAGAGCAGATGTGGTGAGGGTATACAGACTCAAAATCATGACATCTCCCTTGGCCTCAGCTTTCACATTACTTTCCAGCCTTTTATACCTGGGCTTGTGGTACCAGAGGCTCTGACCAGCTATCAACAGCCAGACGATCTGAACACCTTACTCAGGCATAATTTTCAATACTGAAGAGCACTGTTTTGTTAAACTGTGTAATGTTCACTGAAGCCTTGTTAAGCGGCTGTTGTAAGACGCCATCTCAGGAGGAAAAGCACAGTACAGTAAGGGAACTTGCAAACACTGCAATAACAGTATGATTTTAAAAAACAACTATATTTTAGCAAGTGAAACACTTACTCTCTTCCTTTCTTAGCATGTCCTTAATTCTGTGTTTTTAAGTAACACTTGTGAGATTTATTTGCTTCATTTAGATTCATCCAGGATGTTCATACCACAATTAAGTTATATGTACAACTTATTTAAGTTAGTACTTAAAAATGGAACAATTAGAACTTTTATACAATTAAGAATCAGGATCCTCTAGAGGACAATCTGTCTGCAAAACTACTACTTGTCACTGCTACATTAAGGCAGAAGCCAAAGGCAAATTGACTTCGCCTTCTGGGAAATTTAATGATCCCCAGAAATTCTCTGCTTAGAGTTAAGTCAATTTTTGTTCATTAATTCCTTATTCCTGAAAAGAGGTTCTGCTCTAGCTTCACCTTTCTCTTCTGCTCATATCATCCTCTGATGACAAGTTAATTCCCAAGATTTAATTTTTAAAAACAATATGAGTGGGTCAGAGTTCTACAAAGATTTTCCAGGTTCAAACAGTTTCATATTTAAAGGGACTTTTTATGGCACTTCAGTTGCTCTCTCACAGACAGGGTGCAGTACATTCTGCAGTAAAGCTCTTTAGCTTTTACTTTTTAAGAACTGCAGTCGTAAAAACTAGTGACCCAGTTTTAGTGAAGCTTTGCACAACTGAATACAAATACTACATAAACTGTAGGGACAGCGATGTCAACTAAAAGCAGCACTAATGTGAAAAGGAGAATCCCTGCTTTAAGTTTAAAGGAGCCAGTTTGACAGAATGCACAGCAGCCCAGCGCTTCCACAGAGCTGCAATGCTGAGAGCTGTGGTTTCCTTCACTGTTGACAGCTCAGTATTTTCATAACCATTCCATTTTATCACTGGTTAAAAAAATTAAGAAATCTAGTTCAGGTTCATTGTCTAGTAAGCTGTGTTTCTGTCAGGCTGCCAAATATTATGTCAAATGTAATGGGAGGCAGAAAGCACACCGGGAACGCTTACATGGGAGCAACTGAACTGAAATTTTCAATTCATTTCAAACATAAATCTTTCTATTAAAAGTCAACTCAAATCAAAAACTGTTTCAAAACAAAGCTTAATACTGCACTTTATGATTGCAGGTTCTATTCCAACTTTTCAAGGCAACATCATTAAAAATTACCCAAATAATTTCATAATTTCTCTCTTACTGGCTTCATGGTACAAATAACAGTGATCCCTTTGCAGCAAATCCTCTATGGAAATGTACTCTCTCTTCATGACCCAAGATCACAAAAGTGATCTTCATCCTACCAATAACTTGTCTTTCTGACACGTAAAGTGGAGTTTGCTGCTGGAAAATGAAATGTAGGAAGATATTTGAAAGGTGTTGAACATGTCTTGTCTCTCTAACACCACAGCATTATATTCTATTCATTTAAATAAGACTGTACTTTTTAAAGTTCCTTCTTATAATTCAGTTAGCTCTGGAATGTGCTTCCCCAATTTTGCTGAGTAAATCTGAATTATAAACAGGACGAACTGCAGGGTGATGAGATCAGGCTAAAAGCATAATTACAGGTCCATTAGAAAAATTGTGATGATGCTCAAAAACTCACCTCCACAGCAACTGAGCAGCTCAGGCCCTCAGTGTGAGCTGAATGAATGGCCCTCGAGCCAAGGCACCAGGACATACTCTGCTCTGTCCCAAGGGACCCTGTGGTGCCAGCTGCCCCTGAGCCAGCCTCCTGCCTGCACTCACACTGAAGGAACAGCAGGAACCACCCCAATATTCACACACAGAGCACTGTCCTGAGCCATGAACCTTGAAAGCAAGATCCCCCATGAGAATACTGCTTCTCTTTAACCAAGTATACAGTTCATATTGAAGCAATAATATTAGAATAAATTCTTCTCAAGATCCAGATATGCAACAGTTCTTCTTATAGAATTACTATATGAATTATAATTTATACAGTAATTCTATATGTTTTAAGATCCTTTATTAATCTTTAACTACTTTTATAAGATTTTAAAACTTTGCATTTACAATAGCCAACATTGTTCCTTTTAGCTCTACACAAATTATTATATTTTTTGACATTTTTGCTTGTCTCAGCTAAAAAAGGAATTTCACTCTATTATCCTAAAAGTGATGCCGATGAATGCTTCAATCAGCAAAAAGTAGCTTTGAGCTTCACCACTGCTGGAGGTCCTCAATATTCTGTCATACACAGCCCAAAAATTAGCCAGGGGCAAGAGCATAGAAACAGTGAGGAGGTCATGACACCTCTGGTTTAATCCCTCCACATCACAACCTGCTGCATGCAGATCACAAACTGCTCTCACCTTCCCACGCATTAAACAAGAACATCTGCTACTGGAACGTGTCTTGAGTTCTCTTACTCTCAGGCTTCTAATGCACCTTATCACTACCTTATTTTTTTTGAACATTCCCATTGCTCTGGTAAGTTGTTCTTCACACAAGAACACCACAGGTTTATCCAGGGGCTTTTGTTTGGTGAGAGAGTCTCTCCCTCTCTTTTGGGAGAGTCTAGAACTAAAAGCAGCATCAAAACAAGCGGTTTATACACAGCATTGCTAAGCTACCTGGATAAATCACAGTATTACGAGGTTTTGTTATCTTCATATATGTAAAACAAAAAAAGGCTTTTTTCCACAGAAAGGATTTATTCATTTAGTGAATAATTCTTCTCTTTTATAACAATAAAATCATTAGTAATTCAAAAGTACAGCCCCTAGCATTGCATTCTTAACCTCACCTTGAGACCTTGATTTTGTTAGCTGGACTTTATTTTTTTTTCTTAAACCTTGCATCAGCCATCCATCCTCCAATTTAAAATAACTTCTACAAAAGATGTCAAACTGAACTCTCTCAAGCATCAGAATTCAATTCTGTCCATTTAAAAGAATACTACTGGCTTGTTTTTAAAGGAAAAAAGAACAAACAACTAGATCTACTTTAAATTCCACAACATATAAAGCAGAGATACACAAGCTTTCAGGCCTCTTCCTTCTCTGCTAACTCTATCAACATAGTTAAAAATTAAGTAGCCACCCAGAGGTTCTGACTCATGTTTTATAACTCCAGAGACTATGTTTAATAGGCAATGAGAAAAATAAATGGTCTATTATTTACATTTCTGAATTATGAACATCATAGCATGGAATCTCTCTGCAGCCTTCACAAATTACCATAAAACTTTTTGAAGTAATAATTTCTAAGTTTTTTTTGTCTTCACAGTGAGTTATTCACATATTAAATTTCCTATGAAATTAACATGACTTCTGGAAATGCAGCATCTTAAACTATATTACTTCACTTATCTATATGCCTCACTGTGCTTTATGCATTATTCCTAACAACTTCAGAATATAAGGAAGTTAATTTCTAAAATTATTGCATTTTATTATTAATGTTGCTACACTAAAATCAAAAGTATTTAAGTGGAAATATGGTTCTCTGTGCAGTTTTTCAACTCTCTGAATGGACTGCAACTGATAAAATTAAATCTAATGCTGGTCCTTTTACTTTAGCTGACCTGGCAGCCTTTGAAAGGCAGGGGACTGTCAGGCTGAAGCCAGGTGGATTCAGGCAGGTAACTCCAAGCAAGTCTTTTCCAGCATGCAGGAGACATGGTCAAACACGTTCCCTCATACCTGCTAGAAAGTTAAGAGCTCACCTAAGGAAGCCTGGCCTCATATTCAAGCCATATCTTCACAGAAGGATTTGTGTCAAGGCACTAGGCTCATAAAACAAACACACACCCCAACCCTGAAATCCTCAAAAAGCAATCACAAAGAGTAATATCACCCCTACTCCTGTTTTGAACTATTCACAGAATCGTCATGGGAAAATTCATGGGAACAGCTATGGCACCAACACCAACCATAACACACTGACCATCTGACACATACAAATTGCACGTGCATGCTGAGGCTACTGCTACTACTGGTGGCATCCTGCAACTACAGCAGGACTATTAAACTTAGTGAAATTTTCCCAGGTAAAACTCTAAACCCCAGCAGATCTTAAAATCATCCTTATTGACAACATCTACTGTTGAGTACCAATCTGAAGCAGAAGCATTACAGTGCAATCTAATGAGCAAGAGCTAAAATCAGACAACGAATTCAGGAGTGACAGGAATTTCAGGCTCAAGTGTTCTCTCATTGAAACAAATGTGGCTTATCTCACGCTTAACACTGTGCAAACATGTCTGCTGGATAAAGACCAAAGTTCAGAATTCAAGGAAGTTTTGAGTTCTGAAGCCGCTAACAAATATGCAAGGTTTACTTAACATTGCCAAATAGCACTTCAAAGTTTGGTTGTGGACTACTTATTGTAATTGTCCATTCTGTAGCACGAGCATTGAGTTAATCCAAAAAATCATGTAATTGCTTCAGTAAGATGTTCCAGGCACATTCAGAAACTCAGGTTTAATTTAACAAAAAATGCTTTTTGACCTTTCTTTTGAAAATGCAGCAGATACATTTTGAGATAAGGGTTTACTTGCTCCTTACCAAGCTTGGCACATATGTAACAAGTCTTAACCCAATTAGTTGGAAACTGATTTATCTATATAACATACAGGTGAAAAACAGAAGAAACTATTGCAGCCAAGAAACATGAAAGGCCTAGGAGGGATCTCACCAAAATGTCCACTATTTAATTTTATTTACTCACTTATGTAACAGTAAAGGACTGACCCACCAGAATTCCAATCAAATTGCCTCCTCTGCAGCCCTGCTCATCTTTAGATGTCGATTTTTATCACTCACTGCATCTTAAACTCATACTCTTCACTGAAGCATTTAATTCAATGCAAGTGTTAACTCTGATCCAAAGAGAATAGGGGAGTAGGGGAAGTATCACTGGTAAAGCACCATGTTACTTATCAGTAGAAAAAGAAATGGAAACAGCTTGTAACACAAGCAAGCTCACTGGTGTTCTGAAAATCTATTTCCTTGCTATTCTCTCCACACTTCAAACACAGACACACACAAGGAAGCTATGCCAGAACTGCTTTCTGATGCAGTGCAGAGCTCCCCCACCTAACAAAAATTACATCTTTTTCCTTGCTCAGGTTTTCCACCTTCGCCCTCAGGGCAATATCATTTGATAGGGCATAACACAGCATAAAATACATATTCAAATATCAGAATACTTTAATGCTACAGAATGAAATGCAGGATGTTACTTTATCTCTTTGAGAACATCCGTAATGGACTTAAAAAATTAAGACCCACCCTGCAATAGTAAATTTGTCAGCAGTGCCAAAATCTACCAATTCTGGGTCCACATTGTCCTCTGACAAAAAGAGAGCTGAGACTGTGAAGTCAAGACATTGTGTTGCTGCTCTGAGTAGATAACACACTATCTGGTCTTCCAGTTTGAGAACACTCTCAATAATACTGCTTCAAGAAATTTTTGTCACAGATATGAGATACACATGAAACCAGGATCCTGAACTGGGAAATGTAAAGACTGTTAGTATTACTTTATTGGCTTTCATATTTTGATAAAGAAAATGTGATGATTAAACACTAATACGAAAAAGAAAATCAGTGGTGAGAAAATTAGGAGCACTTGCAACCTACTCTTTTGACAGGAGCTGCTGATGTAAACTCCATCACACCCTTGCTAACTCAGACATCCCACAAGACACCAACCTACTAAAACCTGAAGCATGGCACTATTAAGAAACCAGTGTCCAGCAACTGGAAATAAGACACAAAAAACCCTTAAACATTTAAAGAGTTTGACACCTCCTCCTTTTTTCCTTTTCTTTCCTTCTCCACAGATTTTTTTAGATAAACAGCGTCCTTTTGATAGCTGCATTGCAAACTCCTCAGTCAAAGTCTCCAGACCCAGGGATTCACAAGCACCTGTGAATTCTCTGTATGCTGTGATCCAGCAGAGCACAAGTGAGCCCTGCTGAGGAAGCACACAGGCACAGCAAGGGATGACTGGCTTTACAGGAAACACCACACGTGCTGAGGAGTATCAGCAAGAAACTCCACAGAGCCCTCAACAGCGAGAAACAAACACACACCATCTTCATACAGGCTGCCATATATACATGTCTATAAACTGATACTCACTGATGTTACCATGAAAAGGCAAACATGATGCAATTGTGGAGAAGAACTACAAAGGCAATTATAAACATTAGTAAGGAAGGAATCAACAAACTGAGTATTCTCTCTATAATGCTATAACCAAAAAAAATCCCAGAACAGGATCCAAAGGCACCAGACAGAAAACAAAACAAAAAATTTCTATTGTAATGAACATTCCATAAACCATGTAAAAGAAGCAGTTTATGTATTTACTGTATTTGATTTCTACAACATCCTCCCACACTAAAGTTCGTGAGCGACTGAATTTCAATTAATTTCCTTTCATACTGTGATCCCAGAACCACAGAAGCCCCCAGACAAGAACAGCAGGTATGAGGAAACTGGCACCTCCAATATAGATGGTTTTATTGCAGAACCCACAACCTGCTCTCATGGAACAAGGGGAGCACAGTGACTGCTAACATGCAAAGGAACACAAGATGGACACATGCTTCTTTTAAACTGATTCTACAAACTATACCCCCATAGAAAAGCAGGATACTGTCATCTAGTAAAGCAGATACCTTTATGATCTATCATAAGAGACATTTGTGTTTCAACAACACAAGTAGTGAGGAGACAAAGAATAGCGTACAGAAAGTATAGATTTGGACAGACTCCTTTAAAAGTGCTGTAAGGGATGTATTAAACCTAATGCTTTAGGGGGGGAACAAAGCCTATAGTGCTCTGTCATGTTAGATTTTTCTCTTAAGATGTGAGAACATGACGGTTAAATTAACTAAACAAAAATATATGTGAATATTCAAACATTTCAAGTGATGTTCCAGGAGTACCTTAGACACACTGCAGAAAAAGAATATATTCAAAGACAGTATGAAGCTACAAATAAGCTTTAAAAACTAATATGTACCATTTGTCAAATTGACAGCCTAAAGTGGCTCACTTGTGAGAACTCATGCATACTGCACAAAAAGCCAGAATATTAAAAACCAGCGAAGATTCAAACAATAAATTACAATGTATCTCTACATCATATTTTTGCCCTTCTATCAAAGCATACTATCTGTTATGCTTACTCCCCCACCCCTTACAACAACGTTTTAGAGATAACATCTGTACATGCAGACTAACCAAATGATTAACTACCAGTGGGAAAGTTAAAAAAAAAAAAAGAGACAAGAAACGGGTATGATGGTCTTTAATTTCCTAACCCAATAGTATTTTCCTACTTTGTGAAGCTTTTGAGAAATCAGCAAAGCATTATCTACACCAGCTATGATATTGAACATACCATGGGTCAATAACAATTTATTGGTAAAATGAAAATTTTGAGCTTATATGTATCATGTATTTAATTTATAGTCTATAAACATTATTAATAAGAGCAAAAAAACATAGAAGTACTCTGTATCAAGTGAAATAAAAGGAATTAATGGGGAGAGAATATGGATTTTCAATCCACACGGCAAGAAGTTAACTGAATTCTTCTAAATCAAATGCCTAAAGACAACTGAGAGAGAAAGGAAAAGCTAAAAAGTCTTAGCAGAAAGTTCAGTTTACATTTGTAAGAACAGACAATCACAGCTTGTTTCCAGGTATTCTTTAGTTCCTATACTACCACTCCTCCTGTTGAAGATAGACGTGAAATTGGCTACAAGGAAAATCTACCACTTAATGCTGATTCTAATAAGGAGACTCTGCTATTAGAATAAACCTGATCTTATGCTGATTACAGGCTTGTGTGGTCACCATGATAAATCTTGTAACCTTTTAAATAATAATATTCTCATCTATGATGTCAGAATCAAATAAAAAGAAGGGATGAGTGCCTTTTGGGGAATGATGACTTCATAGCTAGAAAACTTCCTTGCCTAGGGATTCATGTGTTCTTATGTGCCACAGTATTTAACTTTGCTTTTATTGGAAAAATTCATGTCCCCTGTGTAGACAGAGTCCCAAAAGGCCTGCAAGACTCAGTGCCAGATTACAGATTTTTAAACAGCAAGTAAGCATGATCCTAAACTCATTTTGTCTTGGGGAAAACCATTACTGGACAAAAAAGCTTTATTATGAATGAATTACAGTCTTTCCTACAACTGCTGGTTAATGCTTACTTAAGTGGGAAAGTATGAAGATGTACAAAAGCCAGTATGCCCTTCCTTCACAACTACAGGTCTATTTAATTCTTCAGAGAAAGTCTGAAATAAGTATATGTCATGGCCTTTTGGATGATTTGTGTTCCTAAAGCAATGCTTTGCTCCTTTCCCCTTTCTTCTTCTTTCTTCTTCCCCTCCACTGCCCCCCTCCTAACCCCCCACTCCATCTTGACTATAAACTTCACAGAATAGGAAGAAACTGATATGAAGTGTCAGCAAAATTTTACCTTCCAAACCAGCAAATCACAATCTCCTTCTCTGTAAAAATAGCAACCTTTTTCATAAGACTCCAGGTACTTATGGGACCATGCCAAAAATCCTTACTTGGGCCAGTCCTTACCAACACTTTATGTAGTAGTCAGCTAGAGTTACAATCTACTTGGGATGGTATCTGGGCAAACACAATGAAATCGAACATTCTCACTGGAAGACAGGAGCCATCATTTTTAATTTGTTTTCACAAACTCAGAGGGCTTAAAAGCAGAGTAGTACCTCTACCATAAATTCTTGAACTGGTTAACACAAAAAAGAGCTAAAAATTACTCTTACAGGTATAAATACATTGGCAGGTATGAACTGAGCATTCTCTTACAAAGATTAGAACTTAGACTAGCTGTAAGAGACCCTGCTTTGTGTGTGAGTGGCTACATGGATAGACTGACAACACAAAGGTGGAAAGCCACTTGTTCCATTTCCCATTAAGGGCAGAGGAGAAATCAAGGAAGCTACAATGGTAGTACAAGAATAACTAAAGATTTTCTGTATTCAAGATATACTCCAAAATGTACTTCCTTCTAGTATCAGGTTTTGAAAAACATTGCATGATGGTATTATAAAGGAAACCTTTTGCAGAGGCCACAATTACATAATGCATTTTAAACAAACTGAAGTCCTTAAAAAGGTTTACTGTTGACTTTTTCAAAATACAGCCATAATAAACTTTGAAATTATGTACTGGAGCACTTGAAAAGTATGCTGAAACAAATTGCAAAAAAAGAAAACATGGTCATTCTCAGGTAAAAAAAAAGTCGAAACAATATCCTGAATCTGATCTGGTAAACAATACAAAGTTTATGAGTCACTAATAATCTGCCAAATAAAAGTCATGTATGTCATGTAAAAAGTATATTTTGAACAAGTTCACTATATTCTCCAGCTAATATACACACCCATTTTGACCAGATGGAATTCCACCGTCCCCAGAGGTACCTATACACAACTGTTTGCCAAGCATTCTGTTATGAAAAAATTCAAAGGCATACAATTGCTCACAACATTTTACAGTGAGGAGAAACATTATTCTTAGTCAGAGCTGTCTCTTATCCCCACTCAACAAGTAAAAAAAGTTCTGATCTATGTGATTTTATATGTAAACTCTACATATAAAAATATAAACACTATAGAACAGAGGTTTGTAACAGTCACTTGCACAAACCCCATGTTTAGCAACCTCATTTCCTGCACAACAGTGAACACTTACTGGACTTCCCACACTCCAAGTATTTATTCCAGCTACACAGAGAAGCCTGAAAAAATATTCTAAGACATCATTAACCTAAGATTGCTTGCATTAGTTTTAGATACAGTAACTTATCAATAACAGTAAGCATGGATCATTGCTTCATTCACCAGTTACTTCTTTAATCTCATCTTTGTTCCCAAGAAATAAACAACCACTTAAGATAGTTACTAGCAAAACTAATGACCCAAATATACAGACAAGGAAAGCTATAAGAACTGAGATTTGCACACAAACCAACCAAATATGAAATGCATCCCTTAAATTACATTAAAGCATCTACACATTGTCAAGACTGCTCGTGTGAGAAGGGTGATTTCTCCCATTAATCTAACAGCCTTCCTCCTTCAAACGAACAATGCCAGCTCTCTCACCCCCATCTCAGTGCCTCTTCACTCTACCATTTTACTGCCTGGTATCAAATCTCTGTTGTTCAGCTCTGAACATCTCCTGCCAACTGAACTAAGTTTCACTGAGGTGCTGGAGCATGTCCAGAGACAGGCAACGAAGCCAGTGAAGGATCTGGAGCCCAAGTTCTTTGAGGAGGAACTGAGGGTATTTAGCCTGGAGAAAAGGAGGCTCAGGGGGGACCTTGTCACTCTACAACTGCCTGAAAGGAGGCTGGAGCCAGGTGGGAGGTGGTCTCATCTCTCAAGTGAGAGGCAACAGCACAAAAGGAAATGGCATCAAGCCCTGCCAGGGAGGTTTAGATTATAAATTAGGCATTGGATAACCCCAAAAAGGTTATAAAGCATCGGAACACATTGCTCAGGGAAATCGTGACATTACCATCCCTGCAAGTATTTAAAAGATGTGTAAATGTGGCATTTAGGGACGTGGTTTAGTGGTGAACTTGGCAGTGCTGGGTTAATGGTTGAGCCCAACAATGATGGACCTTTTCCAGCCTAAACAATTCTATCATACTATGATCATCTATTTCATCCCAAAAAACACTTGTCTATATGACACATCTGCATTTAATATAACACAATTTAAGCCAGAGTCTGAATAGTGGAATACTTTATTAGAAAGAATATCAAAACTGCATTAAGAAACCAATGTAAGTATTTCTGTATCTTGTAAGTATCATGAAATCCTCAGAGCTATACAAACACATCAATGAACCACCTCTCTCACTCAAGAAAGTGCTGACTACATAAGTTACAAACTGTAAAACTTCAAAGAAAAATAGTCTATGGGGAAAGCAATAAATTCAACATAAATTTAAAAATAAGGAGTGAAAGAATAACTAGCTGGTGAGACACAGGCCATTTTCACATGATAGAAAACCCAATTAACAGTGTTTTTCATTTATTTCGAACACATAATTATACCATCTACTTACACTTTCTAACCTAGTTCTACATCTGTTTAGTAATAAAACTTTCCTCCAACACAACACAATTTTCCATAAACTGTAATTTACATGGACAGGTACTTGTGACATATTTTTGACAGCTATTTAAATGGTTAAGCTTTTCTTAATAGACCATGAGCTTATTTTTTCAGAAGTCCAAGAATGAATTGAACAACCCTAAGTAACAAACAAGAAAGGAAAAAATAATGTCTGTACTTTCCTGAGAGAAAAAAAAGTCTGGACACTACCATGGCAAAAACTGAACATAAGAAATATATCCCAAGGTAGCAGTGAAATTAAAAGAACACTAAATAGACACAATATAGGTATATTATCAACTTGAGAAAGTGATACAGTATTTCCAAACAAGATTCAAGTGAAGGACACTGGCTATTAAATGCAAAGTTCTTTCTTATTATTTTAATGAAGAGAAAAGAAAAGCTCTAATAATTCACAGACAAAGCCATGTCTTTAACAGCCTAACACATTGCAAAAGATTATTTGGTTGCAGTTCATGGGATAAGGTCAATTCACATGTACAGCTAATCTGATATCGATCTGTCACAGCCAGCTTTTCCACCCCATGTCACCCCTTCAACAGATCAGGGAATCCAAGCCATGGAAGTGCAACTATTTAAAACTGCCTTCTTAGAATGAAAGCCTAGCAGAAATCCTTTGGTGTGTGGAACCAATCCTTCAGTCTTAGCCCTCAAAGATGCTGTGTTGGAACACACAAGTCTTTCAAAAACTTCAGCAAACTTCAAAAACTTCAGACTATCAAAATCAAATATTCCATGTAGCAAACCCTAAAACAAGGATTTTTACAAAGGGAAGTCCTCATTAAAGCAGCAATCAGAAGTGGCTAGCCCCTTCCTCAATCAAACTATGCATTAACCACAGCAGTCAGAGACATGACCTTTTTTCTTCACACGACCTGGCTACTTCTCACTCTGCCAGATTCACAAGCAGCAGAGGTGCTACACCCCAATTGTAATATCCAACCTTGACTTGATATTTATCTCCAGGGAAGAAAATAATTGGATGTCACACCTACTAACTCAATTTCATTCTGCTAATTACTCTTCAGTGAATTTTTTTTCTTTTTCTCCCTTCATCACTACATTCTGAGTAGGATTAACAAAGTCACTGGTGATATTATCTTGAAGACTATTGATCACATACACACAGTGACTACCCCCTCAATATCTCTTCAGAAAAAAAGTAGTATATAAACAGATCAGGTTTGATATTTATATTGTAGTCTTCAATAAAGATCTAACACATCTCACCATCTACATTTTTACTTTAAAAATGCTTAAGACCTAGTTATTACATTTTTACAGCACTGCAAAAAAAACCCAAAAACCCAACTGTAAAACACCAATGAGCCCACTTCAATTCAAGAAAGCCAGCATCACTCACTTCCCCACTGCAGCACAGGCTCCTGCATAAGGCCTGTTTTTATTCAGCGTGGCTCTCCAAGAAACCCATAGAGAATGAGTGCCAAAATCTTCAATGTCCTTTCTATTACTGAGAAAGTGTGTTCACAGAAAAATACATGTAGCATTAACATTCTATGTCAAATATGTACTGGAATCAGCTTTTAGAAGTAAGAATGTGATTATTTTGTCAGTTAGCCTGGTGCTCCGAAGGCTGAACTGAGAACAGAGAACATGCCTTAACAAAGAAAAGATAAATTGCTGTTGTTTTGTTTTGGGTTTGGTTTTTGGGGTTTTTTTTTAAGTAAAGTTTTACAGAGGGTTATAACATAAATAAATCTTTGCACAATTCTAATGACAATCCAATGCCAAAATGCTATAGAATATTTAATATACATACCCAAGTGCTAATTAACTGCTGCAACCTTCAGCTCCAGAAGGGCTGAAAGGCATAAAAACCAGCAAAACAAAGACTTGTTGTTCAGACAATGTGGACATAAGGAGGGCAGACTCAACAGTTAAAAGCTACATAAGAAATCAGTCTCCTGATTTAACAAGCTAGAGGTGCACACACAACAAAACACACATGCACATCACTGTAGATTTGCAATTACTGTATATCACTATCCTTCCCAAGGGTTTGACAGGTCAGTAGGATAAAAGGCTCCCAGGTGGACTCTCCTGGCTGCTGCATTTCATTTTGGGCAGCCTGTAAACTCACTGAGCAGTGGGTGAGCTGTACAGAGTACAGGAGAGGGCAGGCAGCTGACACAGAAACTTCTCTGCCTCCCTCTCCCCTGTCCCCACAGAGTCCCCACCATGGGACATTCAGAGGCTGAGCCTTCCCAAGGAAAGCAGGGAGAACATACACACACAAGCCCTGGAGGCAGCATAAAAACTTTCCTTTTGGCACTCAGGATTCCAGAGTATTTGGCATTACCCAAGAAGCCCTTAAGGGCTGTTGAACCAAAAACAAAGCTAAGAACTGGGTGCAGCAGAGTGGAGTTTAGGGAACTGCTCTACCAGTCTTCTTCACATTCTGCCACACTCCATGTTTATATTCATTTGTTTATATTCATTCATTTTAAGCACCTTCACTATTCCAGGTTATGTTGTAATAAAAACACAGCTTTTGAGATCCACAGTTCTGACAGACATTTCCCTTAAAATGCTGGGAGAGATCAAAAATACTACCTGCAAACTTTGCCCAACTTAACATCCCATCTCACACTTATACATGTTCCAGTTATTAAAACATCACTATGAAATTAACATATCTGTAAGGATTGTCTCCCTCAACATCAGTTCAGGGAGGCAATCATTTCATACAAACTATTTACGTGAAGGTAGCCTGGAGACACACCAGCTAAAGGGACAGCTTTGTCAGCAGCCAGCACTGTCTCAGTGAGCCAGTGGCATCCTGCCAGGAAAACACCTGCAGACTGAACAACCTGCAATATAATATGAGATACACAGAGAGAAGAACAGAAAAACAAAACAATGACAGCATTAATTACTTGAACAGCTCAATGACTCACAAGTGGGACAACATTTATGCCAAGTTAACGCAGGCGTTTCTTCCCACTGGCTAGTTTCAACATTTTGATCCTGCCATCAAAACAAATTTTATTTCTGCCCACTGCCTTGCTCTCTGTATCCCAATTACTCACAAACATAGAGGTCAGTCTTGCCCAAATCATTTATCTGGCCCAAAGCACAAAGTTCAGGATTTATTTCCTTAAAAACACCACTGCTGAAACAAGGTAGTTTCTCTTTCTCTCAACTAGGACAAAATCCATCCTAACGTGTTTGAGCAGCATCTTCATTTCTTGTTAGTATGTTGTGGTACACTCTCCCCTGCATTTCCCAGCTCTAGCTGGGAACAGAGAAACCATCATGATTATCACTGCTCTGTTCTAGTAACCTACCTCCCCACACAGGCCTGTGCTATAAGTATCATGAAACAGTAAGATCATCTTTGAATACTTCTACCCTTCAAATCAAGTTTCCTTCTACACTTCAGACAAATTATAAAGCAATTTAAACCATGAAGGACTGAGTTGGGTTCGCCCTGCCACAAAAAAGGACCTTTATTTTTCCAATACACAGGCTGGTAAAAACTCAGTCTCACTAGTTGTACAAATACACAATTCCTATTTTCAAACCTGCTATTCCTACAGGCCCTAATGTTGTACAACAATGTTCACATTTGACATTTCTTCTTTTCCCCTTCCATTTCAGCAGTACTTGCTCCTTGCAAAACCACTGTTTTGCAAACTGACACAATTTCTTTCAGTACCTCAATTACCAGTGTAAATCAAGTCTAACATTAAGAAATAACATGCATTAGAAATACACTGAAAGCAAAACGGAAACACTAAAATCATTTTATTTGCTGTTTCAGTAAATTTTACCCTTTAACTCTGAATCTGGAATAAAGGGCATGGGCATAATGTTTCTACACAAAAGCTTTGGAAAGTATGCAAGGTTTCTAAGGGCTTTTTTTAGTGTTGTCTAGTAACTCATGCAAGTATTCTATAATTCTTGAACTTGTGCAAATTTGTAGTCCTTTTATCACATTGCTACTCAAAATTAAATAACCAGAATTTTACAATCTTCATCATTTTAGACACCAAAATTATTAGCCACTGACTCTGACCAATATTCTTTAAAAATATGAACTCCATAATTTAAGCTAATAACTACGGGTGGTGAGGTTTCTATAGTTACTTGTGAAGGGGTCATAGCTCTCTGAAATACATGCAGGCTCTAATAATAAGCTCCACCACAGTATGCTAACAACCTTTAATGATTAATTAGGCAAAGACCAAGTCCCTGGTAAAGCAGAGAATCCCAATATATTCATTACCTAGAGAAGCAGCAAGCAAAACGACTTGGAGTTTTCAGATAAAACTGTGACTTTAGGTTGCATCTTTGCATTCTGGCAAGAGCAAAAACCCCATGTCCATGAGCTGCCCAGTTAGCCACAGCCCACAGCAGCAGCCAGCACAGCAGAGTTCCCACCTGTGAGACACCTCCTCGTTTTCCCACTTTTCCTTTCCGATGCCTCCATGGTGAGTGGGATCTTGCATTAGCCTCCCTAGAACTTTCCTGAAGAGATGACAAACAAAATAAGTATCTGTAGTGTGCAAAGCACTCGGGATCAAACTGCTAGAGTAGGTAAAAACTAAAGTTTATCAGCAAAGTATGGGACTATACCAGTCAAGAGAGCTAACCCATGAAAAAAAATATACAGTGCACCTCACTAAATTGCTGCTCTCATGTTGGCATTGTGATTTTCTTGTTTTTTCTTGTTTTTCTTTGTTTTCCATTTAACCAAACCACATAGAATGATACATCACAGTAATTACCATTAATCACTCCTAAGTATTATACGTTCCTATTGGCTTGGGAAGAAAATGGAAGAGTATTGTAGAAAACATTTAGGTGGGTAGAAGTTTAAAAATTAAAAAAAAATGCAGTCAGGCTATAAATCTAACAAAATACCACTTTAAAGCCATGTAGTTCAAAAGATAACACTCCCTTGAATGTTTGTGATCAATTCCTGTACATTTGCCATGCTTCATGTGAGTAAGAGATCCCTTTGGTCTCCAAAACTCCCTAACTTGCAAATGCATTTGTGGCATTATGGAAGCTGCTTATGTGTTAACAGATATCACTATGGGAAATGAAGACCTTTGTTTCTCCATGAGTTAAGAACTTTCATGCCACTTAGAGGGTGTTACCCTTACACATGCCAGGCTTCAGCCTGCATGTAGATCAAGCTGATGACTGATACACTATTGCATTACCAATATATATTTATATATCAATATATATAATATATATTTTGCTGTGTGTATATCTATTTGGATACCTATACACCAAGATACATAATGTAATATATTTTATGTATTATTGTATTTAATTCTGATAATATTGGGTTCATATATCTGTGATATACATATCATATCTAATATAACATTCTGTATTACAGAACTGCATTTATATCTGTATTTTTTTATATACAGAGATATATTACCTATAATATATTAACATATCATATAGATGTGTTCCTATCATTAAGTATGTTACATCTAATATACCATTATATGCATTATAACTAAGAGGAATTGCAGCTTGCTTTTGATCTAGAAACTAAATTATAGAGCTGGAAACAACAAAAATAGATGCAAGAGCTCAAATATGAGCCTAATAGCCGATATTCAGAATTTGCAGATTTAAAACAAATGCTAACTGAAGTGAAACCACTCTAACATTTTGCTGGATATTATGACACCTCTGGCTTCCCACATCTCCAACAATGCTATCAAGTCAAGGTCAAATGAACCCTTGAATTCCTTGCTGGGGGGCAGACCAATTGGGGGGCAGGTTGGTTGGGTTTTGTTGGGTTCTTTTACCTACTGGAAGTTTTCTGGTCTTTGGTTTGGCAGTTCTACAACATTAGTTTCAATGAGTTTCAAAACTTTTGGGGTTTTTTGTCTATTTCTTAAGCTGAAAGATTACATATCTAGTTAAAAAGCTGAAAACGCAACAGAACAACTTTTAGCCTGTCAATAATACACTAAATTTCAAGTCAACAAGAGTTAATTAATTAATTT
Organism: Leptocoma aspasia; assembly: GCA_013399835.1. Taxonomy (NCBI): domain Eukaryota; kingdom Metazoa; phylum Chordata; class Aves; order Passeriformes; family Nectariniidae; genus Leptocoma; species Leptocoma aspasia. The sequence continues at coordinate 365,281 of VXAX01006967.1, forward strand.
CTTAAATCCTCTGGGGTGAGGAGGTAAGTTTGCTTTGCCTATGACTTGCTCTAAATATTAGTTTTTTGCTTGCTACTGGGACTAAATCAAACACAGTTAAAATGGTTACTGTGGTTACAGTGATGGATCAAGAAAAAATAGAAAAAGTTACTTAACCCTCAAAATACAAATGAAAAGCCTGCAGAAAACAGCAAAGCACTGGCATTTACACAACAAAGAAAAATACAGATCCACACCTCATGCAATTTCAGAAAAAACAAATCCCAAATCCCTGAGAGGCTGAGGTTTTTTTCTCTAATATTTATAAAATACAAAACATTTACCTGTTTTTTCCAGAACACAAGCATAAATATATTATTACATCTTCTTTCCAATCATTATAAAGCAAAAAGAAACTGTTTATCCAACTAGTGAGGGAGGGGAAGAACAATGGCAAAATGGTTACATTTTCTACTCAAAAGGTAGAGGAATATGTGAAGGGGGACAAGGACCATACAATAGACACAGTTTTTTGTAAACCTGCTGAAGGCAAAGTATTATTAGTAGAGTTTTCAAATGAAATTACACTGTGGCAAAGTAGTCCAAATGAACAGTTCTGCCCAATTAATGGCATTGCTCACACAAACAGCACTAAGGATAACAGCACAAATCCACAGCTGTGGAGCAAGTGCTGAAAAACAAAAACATAGCACCCTTGAAAGAGTTTCTTTATAAATGAAGGAGCAATACTAAATGGTTCTGTAACAAACTGTAACTAACCAGTAACTCACACTTAAGAGTGGTAAGAGAACAACTCTCACACAGGGTTGGTTTCCTGGTAGCAGCACTGGCTGAATCAGAGAGAGCATGTGCAACACCACGTAGCACACAGGGCAAAGGCACCCCAGAGCTCCTGAAGTGGTAGCCAATCCAACAAAACCAAAACAAGGCAGGAGGGGAAAACTGAACTAATTTGAAATTACAGATATAAATCAATAAAATACTGTATCTATTTTAATAGGCATTACAGCAGTGACATGTAGCCGAGGCCGGATTTTCACACACACGCAGACTAAACTCTGCTACTCCTTATGAGTATCTAAAAATTCTACCTAATTCTATTTACTTACTTGACAATAATCTGGTTTACATAACTTCATTTTTTATCTATTGCATAGGTCACTATTTTATTTATCAAAATAAATGTCCTCATAAAAGCATTACAGTTCACATCTTCAGTAAAATGCAAAAAAATATACAGTGGCAAAAATCTGTAAAGCAGATTCTTTAATACAAAAATGTTCTTGTTTTCTGTGATGCATTCTTGCTTTAATTAGCATGGTTCAAGAAGAGAAAAGTCAGCATCCACTGCTTCTCACAGTAGAGCGTGTTAAATAATCGCCTTTTTTACACTTTGGGGAAAAGCTGGAGGACCAAGGATCTAAGAGACATATAATAAGCATTAAATAAACCCAAATACAGACAACCTCGTGTATATCCAAGAAATTTTCATAAAGATTTGACATAATCTTCTATTACATTTTGATTTCAGGGGTATTATGAGTAGCCATTCCCATTCTCCTGTAGAAGCTACCAGTTTCAGCTAACACACATCTGAAGCTTAGCCAGCTTCTCAGAATAATCTTGCATATTCCATGTACATATGGAACAAGACAGTCTGAGGAAGTATAAATATTTCAGTAAACTCCAGTCTTTCGAAATTATATGTATCATCATAATCATCGAAATTATATGTATAATTTCGTATATATGTATCCAAGGCTGGAGCTGCAGACAGCTATCTGCAAATCACCTATCCTCAAATTTGAACAGAGGTTCATCTAGCTCCTACTAATATTCTGCATGTAATAATCCAAGAATGTTGTCAAGTGTCTGCTTGTGTTTTATCATCACAACATAGCCTCATGCATCATGAAGCTCAAAAAATTCTCAATCTGCTTTCAGAACTTTACCTGCCTCATTAGTCTTTACTTTTTGTCTCTACAGACTAGCAGTGACAAAACTATACATAAATTATTAAATGCATGCTATAGAGGCTGTGGAATTGCACATCAAGCCCACATTTTTTTATTGCCTGATTATATTGAGAAGGCACTACTCTTAGACAGCTCTATATAGTTGCGTTTCTAATATTAACTTGCTTGTTTTGAAGATGAGCCTGCCTTCTCTTTTGCTATTGTCTAAAGCAAATATTGGACATTGAAATAGAATCTAATAAATTATTTCTAGTTTGCTAGTCTGGAGAGAGGAACAGATCCATTATTCTTTCATAAATAGGGAAACAGTTCTAAATTCCAATGTCCTGCTGCACAGTTATATCTAAATCATTGTCTGTTCCCATCTGCCTAGGTACCATTTCAAGTTCTTCTGAGAAAAGACCTGATGTCTTCAAGCAACTAGCCAAGTTCTGAGTCACCATGACAGAACATTCTATAGGAAAGGAAAATACATAAATCACTTGGCATAATGTGTCTTTTTGCTTCCGAGTTCATTTATTCCATATGTAAATGATGCTTATGGCTAACACTAAAATTTAAGTTGTTCCCATTGCAGCAATATCTACTATTCTTAGGTAGCAGTTATCATCCACAACACTCACCAGTCTGCAGGAATTCCATTAACCAGCGTATCTCCAAGAAGGGCAGAGGGATGTATTCATTTTAGACCAGACATTTTACAGACACTGAACTGCTACTTTCATTATTAGTTTTTCTGCTGCCTCAGGACAACTGTCAAGAGTTCTTTCCACCTCTCACTATTTCTTCTCGAAGTAAATACAACCTTTCAGTGCTTTTATTTTCAACAAAAATGGAAGTCTATGAAAAATGGGAAAATATAAAGGAGAACATCACTGCTGTCATTTTGAAGCAGCCCAGCAGCAGAAGGGGTAGAGAAGATGAAATTAGGTGCAACATGGCTTTTTGGGCCATCACTAGGGTAAGAGATTTACTGCATTACAATGGGCAAAAATATCTCCCCTTTTCCTATTCTTCCCGTGCTAACACTGTACTTCAAAGCCGTACACACAAAGGAAAATTTCCTACGGAATAACTAGCTGTTTCATTCAATAGGGAATGGTTGCACTTGGTACAACACACAATCTTCACTTTGTTCTCTAGTTGTAGAGAAAATCCAATGCGATTTCAGCACAAGTGAACCCACAGTTCTGGTTATGTAAAAGTCCTTTCCATTATATTAATAATTCTTAATATAAATACAACATGGAATATGCAGGTTTTTCAACAGATTTTTCAAAGGTAAAGAAATCCTACCCAAAACACAAAAGTAAACAATTGCTTGTCTCAGGGAACTATTTAATTGAAAAAGGAGATACTGTAACAAAACTATGTTAAAGCATTGGTTACACAAGTGCTCACTCAGTCTACAAAACAAGCTCCTATTGGGCTTTCCTTTATGATAAATTTAATGAACTGTAAGCAACCCAAGCGAAACAGAGAAAGCACATACATGGAGATGTACTAAACAAAGAAGAGCCCAGTTCATAGTCCAGCAAGTTTAGACAGGTAGGACCAAAGACCATGAAAAAAATCTCTTCAGGGACAGCAAAACCACACAGAACTTTCACCCTAAGATGCTGACTCAAGACAAGGAACAGGGCTAGCATATGAATAATGTAATAGAAGAGCTTTCAAAACTCATTTCATCTTGTTATTTAAAATACAATCCTAGGATTAAATATTCAGATTTTATAACCACCTGCATCCAAGTTCATTTAAACAACAGTTTATAGTTTCAGGAGATTTGACATTTCTGGGTTTTCTTGCAAAAGGGACAGATATGGAATTTGCAGGGTCTTTTGCTGTTACTGTAAGGCTCCACAGCAATCAATTGCCAACTTGTAAAATAATAATAACAGTTTCAAAGGTGAGTCCAATGCTCTTGTCATCCATCATTCTGCAAAGTGTTCTAAACCAATTAATCCATAAACAGAATCAGTGAAGACTGTATAAACAAAAACCCTCTTTTATGTTTTTAAGCCAGTGTTCTTTAGACACATATATGCCTGCAAGCTGTGATAAGCTACATAACATCTTTTTAAGTAGACATAAGGAGAAAAGAGCAAATACCTCAGTGTAGTCCCTAGGACACAGGGACACAGAATGGTAACACTGGACAAGACCCAGAAAGCAATGCTGTTCCCAAGGCAGCTGACTCTTCCACCAAATGGCAACACGCTGCCCTCCATCACAAACGGAATTTCCCCAAGCTACAGCTAAGACCAACACTGAATAGAAAGACCAGAGTTATGAACTGCTGCAACACTAGTAATCTGTTAAGCTCGTGAAAATTAATTTGAAGGATGAAATTAATTACGGGCAACCCAAACATCAGTTAACTTCTGTAAAGAAGACATCAAAGACCTTCATTAGTGCCCTGATTTTCCTTGAAGATTTTAAGAAATCTCTCAGGCAAATAACCCCCATTCAGCATAATACAAATCAGCTTTAGTAACACACTCCAATTAAGGGCCCTAAGTTCCCCCGATAACACTTTCAGTTCGGGCTGTGTTACGAGTGTTGAGTGGACAGAGTAACAGACTGGATCCTGCCAACAGCTTGTGATAACCCAGAGGAGAGGCAAGGAGAAAGATCAACTATTAGAGAGTCTAAGAGGAAGAAGAAGAAAAGGCTTATTTCTGATTCAAAGGAGTCTGACATACCCCTCTTTTCAGTGGCAACACTTTCTTTCTCTGATCTGCAGATGAAAGGAAAGCATGTACATAGCAGAAAGAGAAATCCAGAAGGAAGAAGAAAGAACTGAATCCACACAAGCAATTGCCTTTACACATCTTTAAGCATTGAGTCGGATTAGATGATTCTTCAAGAAACTACTTCATTTTCCAGGCTTGGCAATATACAACAGCAGCTCCAAAAAAACGTGTTCATTGTGTCATACAAGAAAGTGAGAAATACAACTAGGTCAGACTCAGAAGAAAACAAGTCACCAGTTTCTTCAAATTCCTACCCCGGTAGAAAATTAATTTGGCCATGCCTTCTTCAGCACAGATACAGAGCAGAATTTATTTAAGGGAAAAAAGCATAAACTTTATTTCAAAGTTATTTAGCTTACACCTTTAACTTCTTCCAAGACAAAAGAACATACATACAACAGTCCACTGCCTCAAAATCGAAAAAAAATTGCAATGACCATGAGACATTGGTCACAACAGCTGACAATTAGACACTACAAAAAAAGGTTTTCCTATGAAAAATGAAGTCTCTTCCACTTTCCATAGGATTTTCTCTCCCAATTCTCTTCTCATTCCTGTCCTTAAAGATAACATTCAGTTAATAGACATTTTCACCATTACCGAACTCTGACTAAACATTAAAACAAACTTCCTGCTGGATAATTTCCAGAATAAAACCTTTAAATGGTAGGTACCTTTCAGTCATGTGTTCTCTACATTAAATAAAGAAAACTTGCTTACAGAAAAAGTGAAAATATCATCCTTCCTGTGGAAAAGACTATTCCTGGATACACCAAGCATTTTATTATTTACATACACTGCTCCCATGGTAGAGAACACCATGTAGCCAGATATGACACTACAGCTTTTTTTTTTTTTTTTTGCAAATACCCTCCAACCTACATCAAATTTTATACACCTATCCTGCAAAAGCATTTGAAAAACTGGATGCATGAAGAATTAATTCTTTTCCTTCCTTTATTAACACAACTTCTTTGTCTGTCTTGTCTGTGCTTAAAGAGACATCTCACAGGAAATGCAACTCTAAACTCTGTTTCTGATTGTAACAAACTCTACAAAATTTCCTCGACTGCAGCTTTCCTTTGCAACTCTAAATGTTCAAAAGGTGGGGAGTAAATAAAAATGAAAAATTACAATTTCAAACCCATGGCCAAAGTAAGGAGATTGAACAATTCAGGAAATGCTTGTCTGTAAAAACATCTTCAGCTTGTATTTATTAGTCATTCTCAATACCAAGGCACAGCGGTGGTTCAGGATACTTGAAGGGAAATGGGACAGACCAGACTTTAGTTAAAACCTTGAGTTATCAACACATTTGATAGACTATCAACTCTATTCCAGAAGACCCAAGTAATCTAAACAATGTCACTATAATCTGGTAAATACAGGGGGTTTTTGCATTAAAGCTAAGTGAGCAGATATAAAATATACAGAATAATTATTTTTAACACGTTATCTTGACAAAAGTTTTCTGAGAGGCTTTCAGCTTTTTCTGTCTTCTCCTGTTCTGCTAGAAATATCTAGATACAATGGTATTTCTTTAACTGTTCTCTCATTAGGACAGCATTACAGGCATACATATTGGTTAGATATTCTTCTAGGCATGTCCACACACCTCTAGAATAGTGATACTATATGCAGTTACATATGGAAACTGTTACAGTTCAACAAAAGCTATGCTTTCAACCCATGACAGGTGTTGCTTCTAGAGTCTCACACAATTCATTTATAAAGAAACAAAACAGCAGGGTTTTCCCATTTCGCCATAAAATGCTGATTCTTGGAGGACAAAACCAGAAGAAAATGCCACACAGATGTCCCTCAGATGACAGAGTAAGGAACAACAGACAAGATTTCATACATGGGAGGGAGACAGAAGCCATTCCTAACTCATCACTTACTTCTATTTTCGACATGACCTCCTGTGAACTTGCAAAACAGAAGGGTAAAGTCAGCATATTTAAATATCATCCTCAAGGTGAAGACTCAAATGCTGAAGGCTAGGGGGCAAGGCTTGTATCAGGATGTACTGCACATTAAGAAAACTGTAGTTCTTAAAACACATGGCATAAAGCAGACGTTTTCCCTAAAAAGATCGAGATACCAGTACAAATCAGTCATATATGGGCTTCACCACCTTCTCTCTCCCTCCAACAAGCTCTGCCTATTCATTGCACAATAAGACATGTACTTTCCATACTTCTGTTGTCTGAAATACTGATTTTTGTTATATGTGCTTAACACCACAGCCTGCTGTCAGCAAAAATCAACACAGAACAGAGCAAGTTGTGCCTTCTGCTTCTGAAAATAAGTTGTGACATGCCTCACGTGATTTTTTTTTCCTTCTCTTAAACTGGCTTACGTGCAAAATTAGACTGATGTTTAAACAGTGTCAGGCTGTCAGAGGGAGAAAATGACAGTGCTACTGTGACACAAAACATGACAAGGAGAAAGATTAAGCACTTACTCGGAAGTGAAAAGTTGAATATAAAACGCATAACCATGTGTCTCAAATTTGTTATAGCAGGTGAAAGACTGAACGCTGATCCCAAGATACGCTTCATAAATTCCAGTTAACTGTAAAAATGAGTTTATTATAACAGCAAACACACTTTGAAAACAAAGATGATGGAGTTGAAGGTAAAAGTTCCCTAGTGAAAAAAACATTTGCTTCAGGGTTAAAATAGGTATACATACACCTGAAAAAAGTTAGCTTCCTGCTCGGTACTGAAAAAGAATTTCCAAACAGGAAACGTTCCACTGAGAACACAGGGGATAAGAACTCACCTGTAAATAAACCCAAAAAGAGACTCACAGCTACAATCAAAGTATTTCAACTGTTTATTCTACAACTATTTTACATCAACTGTGCTATAGCATGATACACACCTAAATGTGACCTCTGTTTCCATCACATTTCCATTTCTCCCTGAAATCCTGCATCCCTCTGTTGGGCACCTTTCAGAATAATTTCTCAGTTTTTGTGTATGGGGGTCATGCATTAGTTTACTAATAAGACATGTTTGAAGCCCGAAGAGGTTAGTCAGCATTGCTGTTAGTGAATAGGTTGGCAAACTGCTGGGGAAACAAAAAGGGAAACAGGAAAACTAATTAAGTGTATTTGTAATGATGTGGTGATAACTACAACTTCATGACTAAGGATTTTTAATTCTTCAGGTGAGAAGATACTTTGTTCCTAACTGCAGCACAGCTGAATTACTCCACTGGAGCTAGAGGTATAAAAGCAGATGATTTACTCAAAAACAATGCAGAAGAAACCAATACAAAAATATTTCCCCTTTAACACAAAGTTCCTGCCTCCCTGGCCCAAGCACATCTAACAACTTCTCTATGCGCTCTGTAGTTAAACTACTCTCTGCAAAATAGTTCCCTATCAAACCTTTTCCCTTTCACACATTTCAACCCAATTAAAGACAAGAAAGATTAGTGTGAAAGAGACAGTTAATTTTAGAAAATTTATGCATAGACCCAAATGTGTTTAATTACTTCACTATTTCCCACACGTAGGAAAATCAGTTTTAAGTAGGCTGCAAAACAGTGTTTTAAAAAGCAAAAGCTCTGTACTGGATTGCTCCTGTCATTGACATCAATGGATAACAAATGAAAATTTAGCTTCTTAAACACTTAACTTATTTTTCATCAGATTTTTCAAGAAAATCACAAAACAAACTCAAAATTGTTCACTTATGTGCTAATCATGAGGACACTGTAAATCTGTGTGGAATTTTACAATTGAATTATCTCCTTCTGTCCCTTTCCCTTCTCCCTAGAAACAAAGCACAAACACTGTGCTTGAGATTAAGCAGGAAAAGCCCTAGTTCAGCTCGCCCCCATCCATCTCAGTAACCAGTTCCAGAGCCCACAAGCATCCTGGGACAGGAATACAACAGAGGGGCTGAAGGATGCACAGAAACATTCAGACTTTTACAAAACAGACCAGCACTGTTTTTTTCTCCAGGAAACAAATAAGAAAAAGAGGAAAAGACAAAGAAGACTACACCCAAGCTCAAAGGGAAAACTCAATACTTCTAAATAAGGTTTGTTGCGCCAGAGACTTGAAGACTATGTATCCACACAAAAGATTTCATACGGAACCAAACCTGTGAATGTCAAAATTCATGTTCTTTGTACCTGGAGAACTCCACAAGTCTTGCCAATTTAATTACTCATTTTCCTACAGTTAAAATATGTACGCCATATATTCTCATACATGTAAGCATACACAGTCCTCTAAAGTTGCCTCAACACTGCAGAAAAGAGAAAGAACACCTTATAACAGTTCAATAACTGGGCTTAAATTACTGGGAATCTGGAGTCAGAGCATTTGGAAGCCTGCTTTTCAGCCATGTATCATTAAGACAATAAAAACTCATATTTTGTTCAAATCTGTCTTCATCCTTCCTTCCTTTATCACCAAAAGCACTTCCAAGGGCCTCTATGAGCACAAAGTCCCTCAAGTTACAACACAGTCCTTAAACACTTTAGAAGTCCTGCTGTGCACCACTTCTTTCAAATTTACCATTTGCTCTAAAACATAGGAGTCCACAATGTGCATTCAGAAACAGTACATTTAAAATCTGTGGGGAAAGGAGCACGTGCCGAGGCACAATGCACAGCACAGCAACTGTTCAAAATAATCCACAGCCATTATCCAAAGGCATCACACAAAAGGGTCAACTGATTCCATGTTCAAATGGGATCAAATCTAGGAAACAAAATTAGCTCAGATTTAGATTTTTTTTCTCCAAATGTTTCCACATTTTTCAAAGACAAATAATCTATTCATGTGTCATCCAAAAATCTCCCTTAGTTCACCTTATTCAGTCCAAGCTTTAGCTAGAGCAGAGGCTTTCAATTGAAATATATAGCACAAACTCAAACCAATATGTAATTACACTGCAAGTCACTGCAATCAGAATATCCTTCTCCAAACACTGAAGTTTATCCAGATAGATAAATGAAGAGATGTTGCCTCGCTATAAAACCTAGTAAAAAAAAAAAAAACCAAAAAGACAACATTATCTAAATTATACAAAGTATGTGATCACGCTGCTGAGCTGTTAAGTTTATTTACATTTTGCACTGCTGAAAGCCAATACATGCAGTAACAAACAACTGAACTAAATAGAAATTGTTTAAAGAGCCCTTTGCAATTAACAACTGGGAAGAACACATCAATATCTAATTAATAGAAAAGGCAATTCTTGTACAAGTTCAAAGACATGTCTCTTAGATCCACTATAAAAAACTTTGTTACACATTTCTCAGTACTAGCTAGCTAATAAAACACTAACTACTAGAAATTTTAAGAAGTGCTACATGATTCCAATCTGACAGTTGTTCTTCCTTCTCCTGAAAATATTTAATTGCTTAAAATGTCGGTGCATTCAACATGACAATTAATATTCTACTGCTTAACTGGCTTTTCAAGCTTGCTTTCACAGAATTTTCTGTTTGTACAAAACAGATGTACAAAAATGTACAAAACCATTTTAAAATATGATGCACCATACCTCTGCCTCAAGTACTACATAATCATTTACACTGTTAGCTAATGAAAGGAGCAAGCACACCAGGTTACAAAAGCATGGAAAGAGAACATGAGAGCAGGAATCTGCTAGAGAAAAAAGGAATGGTGGCCCAAGACATCCATAAGCATACAAAGCACCAGCACAAGCCACGTCAGACTCACCACACACTTTTCACAAGGGGACTTGATCACATAATCAGCAGCAGAGCTGATGTAGTTCAAAGACTTAAAACGATGGACCAATGCACTCCAGCAGAATCTGTACCCTGCCCTTGGATGTACAAGATGACAGAACTTTGCCACACAATTTAGCACTGCTCATCACTCAGTACCACACCATTACCAAGCCCAGGTCCCACTGCATGCTGCCCAGCAATGGCCGAGACCCACCCACGGCGCCCTGTGCTGCCCACACCCCGGCCAGGGAGGCAGCAGGGGAAGGACAGAATTCCTCTGCAGGCACGGTGGCAATGCAAAGACAGACAATGTCCCCAGGGGCAGGCTGGGCTGGGCAGGACTCATCCTAACCCAAGTGCAGTTCCAGGGCATGGAAGACCCACAGCTCTGCATGCTGTATTTGTGGCTGATCTTTTCCACTCACAGTAAATTTTATTATTATAAACACTCTCAAATGTATTATTCCAAACAGTCTCAAAAACTCTCTGGCACTTGCAATTCATTCCACTCTACACCTACAGTCTTCTATAAAGCACAGGTGACAAGGTTTAATAAATCTGTTGTTTGTGAAGAGAAAATAATAAATAATATCTATATACATACACATATTTTTAAGAACTTCCTTATGCGCTCCAGTACTTTGCCAAGTTTTAGAGGAGATTGCCAAAATAAAGCAATCTCAGTTTGGATAAGCAGTTGTTTGCCACTCTGGCAGAACCTCTCAGACTTTGTGTTAGACTTCTTTAAAGAAATGGTCTTGTCTGCAGTATGCTCATCCAACCAACAGTCCTGTATCTATTTTTCCTGGCAAGGCAGCAGCTGGAAACAGGGGAATTAATGGGAAAAAGTTAACAAGAATAAGGAATATGCTTTGCACATTTGGAAGTTCTCTGGAAAACATGACTTAAAGGGATTTAGCAATGGTAACAGACCATTAAGAGTCAAAGAGATAAGAGCTTCTACAGCTACTAGTTTATACCATGAAGATCATCTAATCTTTTAGGCTTTAGCTGTATAGAAGAGCTGAATGCAGGTATCTGATGCAATGAATATCATTTATACAATTAGTAAGATAAATACAAGTATAACACAGGCAGTTCTGAATGTCACACTAAAATGTGTAGGTGTAAGCCTGTATGTAAATGCAATCAGACAGAATGAAGAAAGAAATGGAAAATGGCTGCAGGTTAGAGTGAAGTGAGTGATCTGAGTTTAGCCCATTTAGCTTCTCCAAAAGTTCAGAGCTGATTACATTAATACGTGTTTTCTCAGAAAATTTAGACAATGCTTGCTTATCAAAAAAGAATCAACACTGAAAAAGCTCACACTGGGCATATCCAAACAGGAAAGTAAAATAACCCATTTTAACAAGTGACTGTAGCCAGTCACTTGCCCAGATTAACATACACTTTTCCAAACATAAATCAGGAATTTCCTACTAAGTGCACACTGAACAGAACCCTGGAGGTAGACGGGCAGGCAAAAATTGCAAAACAAGCTCTTGGGGCTGTAAGATTATGATGCAGAGATGTAGAACACTGAAATCACTCAATCTGCAAACCACTATCCCTTGGTCCAGCTAAACAAGTGATGCTGCTACTATTTCCATAGTGCAGTACTGGTTTGGGGTTTTTGCTTGAGGCTCACTGCTGTTGCTTTGGCTTTTCCCCTCACTTTTTGGAGAAAGGAATTTAGGGAAACAGGACATTGAGGAAGCTAACTGTATCCTATCAGTCCATACACTGGTTTCTAGGTATAGACAAACAACCAACCAAAAAGGCTGACTTTTTTTCTTGGTTGATTGGTTTTGATGTGGGTTCTTTGCTTGTTTGGGGAGGTTTTGGTGGCTTTTTGTTTGCTTATTTAAGTGGGTCAGGAGATGGTTTACTCTCTCCTTCACCTTCAGTATATGATTTTTTCACCTGTTACCTCAAACATCTTTTTAGTAAATTCTTGAAACAGACTGGCAGCTAAGAGCATCCTGTTTCATAATACTGTGGCTTTCCTAGATCTGATTCTGTTGGCACTTACTGTCAATCACTTTTCAAATCCCGCCTTATCCCTGATGACAAAAACCTTAGGTGCCTCTGCCCAATACAAGAAGAGACAACGAAAGGATCTGCTCTCATCCCTAAACAGTAAGGATATTCTATTCACTACCCTCTCCACACAAGGCCTAGTACTGCATCTTGTTCCTAATTTCCCAGAGAAAAAGTAAATCGTTAGGTCAAATGGAAAGGGTAACATCCAGTTCCAACAATTAAGAGCAGCACGCAACAGCACATAAAGACCATAGAGGACTAAAAGGTGTTTTGGTTTTTCTTGAGACACAAGCAGCCTAGGAATCATCTTTACAAATGTCTGCACTTCCAGAACAATGCACTAGAAATAAGCAGTTCCTCAGTTCTAACAGATAGTTCGATTTTCTCTGCATCAGATTCAGTCAATAATGTGTCTTCCATTAACTGAATCAAACTATTTCCTACTACTTGAAACTCTACCGCAGAAAAATTAAACAGGTAAAAAAACTAAGATAGTGTTTATAATGTGTTCACAGTACAAGTCTGGGTTTGTTTTTTTTCCTCTCCTAGGAGTAAGGAACATACTGGGGAAAAAGCCAAGTACTGGAAGTCCCAATAACACCCACAGTTTATAATGCAATCAAATGTTAACTCAAGATAAAAATAGTTCAAATGCAGTTTGTTATTCTTCCTCAATTCTATCCTATATGACTTGAAGACATTTAAACTATGTTTATATTTTCAGCTATCCTCCACAGGGTGGCTAGTGTTACTAAGTAGACAGCCAACAGCAAAAGGAGTAGTTGGAAGTATTTACCCGTGTGCTTTAAGCAATTGGGACAACTTCAAAATTTCACTTTTGAAGTAAAAAACAAGCCAGAAGAAACCACTTCTCACCTGAATTTCCAACAGAGTTACACCACATGTTTTTATCTGTATTAATACAGGGATACAGGTGTACAAGTAGGTCTAAATGGTGTGCCTTGCTTAGCCTACTAGGAAGCTGGACACAGTCATCCTCAACTTTCCTCTTCTACACTGAGGTTACCAGCCAGGTGGGTCTGCTACAATACTGGTGCACATTAACTTTCAAGCTCAGTTCTACTACCAGAATATGGTTAATTAAAGCAGAAAAGCAGGCAGCCTACAAACACCTGATGGCCAACGTTTATAATGATCCAGAGCATTCTCAACCTTTTGACATAACTCTCCCAGTGCCTGCTGACAGGAATGTACAAGTTTGGTTTTTTGAAACGGTCATTGATCAATTAAGTATCACAGCACAAGAACAGGCTTTTCAGTCTACCCACAGTCTCTATTTCCAGGTCTTGTGCTGCTTTTCAGACCTCCAAACCATAGAATTATTCATATCCTCATTAGTTTTAATGAAGGAAAGCTGAAGTTCCAACTGCTGCAATTATCACGTTTTCCTCCCCTATATGGTGACCAATCATCAACTTTTCTAAACTTTGACGCAGCACAGCTAATCAGCATAGCTACAAAGCCCTTTCTGCTGCAGCATAATATTTCTCCACATCTTTTTTTTTGGTCCAAGGAGGTGAAAAACAAGTCTTATGCAACATTTTTGACTTCATAAAATACAGCTTCTTGGTTGTCAAACTACATTTGGACGAAGCAGTATATAGTATAGTATAAGAGTTTTTTTTTAAAACATCCACACACCTGTCCTAAAACCTAATTCTAAAACATCCATTAAGAGCCAGACCTGCAGGGCAGGATGAGAGGCTATGCCAGCAGGTACCTTCTTCTGGGGGAAGAGACAGAACTTCCAAGCAAACCAGATACAAGAGCAACAGCCAGAGCAGGAAGGTACATGAAGTGGTATAGGACAGTTCTTACTACATATTCAATCACAATTTCTAGGTCTAAGTTATTATAGAAATCATTCACATATTCCCTGCCTTCCAAGAAACAAATGGAATTTCCTTGATCAGAGGACTGTGGCAAAAATTAGACTGTGAAATAGCAACAAAATCTCCAAAACCTGTGAGCTACCAGAGCAAAGAAAGCCAAGCACAACAAAGCAGCACAGTCAAAGGAGTGAAAGATGGTCCTATTTTCTCAAGGACATTTATTGTCCAATTCTGGTGCATTATTGCTTAGCAACACAATTTGGAACTGAAGTTCTTCCTGTAGTGGTTGCAAGCAAAGAACAGGACTCAACTCCCGACGTACCACAGCAGCATGACCACTTCATAAATGTATCAGCAACACCTTCCCCTACCCAAAACCACTGCCTCTCATCACTTCTGGCAAAAACAGAGCCCACAAAAGCAATTAATTTGGAAAACTGTTGTGGGTAAAAACTATTAGGTTTTATGCTTGTGTCAAATTAGTTTACATGTAGAACTGCTCCTGTACTGTTCAGAGGGCAAGAGCAGCAGGACTGGGTGGGGACAGACAAAATCATATCTTCGAAAGCAAATGCACACTTAGGCTGACTCAAGGCTGCCACCAAACCACAGCTAAGGCAAAACTAAGCCTAAGAAACATTTACTGTCTCTGAGTGCCTCTTCTGGAAGAGGAGCCTTCAGCTACCAAAGTAAAAGCCCCTTTTCCAGAGACAAAGGAAACTTAACAGGCTATGGAAGCACAGCTGTACACAACTGCTGCCATCTTCACTTCTGCATGAGAAGATCAGAACAGCATTCTAAAATGGTTATAGGGAAATGGAAATGTGAATCCCTTATGTAAGATATAAAGAGACCATATATAGATGCAAGTCCTTTGCTGTATCTCAGGTTAGCTTTGTGGGGGCTGGATGGAGCAGGGAAGGTTTTTGACGAAGGGATTCTAAACACAAAAATGTTGTATCTTTGTGGGCTTTCATCTTCACACACAAAAAAAAAAACCTTATAGAGAGGCCAAAAACCAATCTTTGCTGAAGTGCACTTCATTTTTTATTTCTTGGATTAAGTATTACTCTCTCCAAATGAATTTACTTTTCCAGGTTGTGTTTATACATGAGACTCAATAGTATTTTAGCTGTGAAGGTGTTACTTAAATAGCCATTAAGTGAATGCTGCTGCTATTCAGAATAACAAAATAGAAGCTGTTATCGAAAAGGAGAAATTTAAATTCTTCACTCCTTTATTTAACAGTTACTATAACCAGTTTGCAGGGAAGAGGCACAGAAATAAGGACTACAGTTCTATACAAGAATCACAAATAAAGCCAGTGGGTAGTTTTAGCTTCATTCAAGATCTGGTAACTTGAAAACTAAATACACCACACATGGTGATCAAAGCTCCTTACATAATACATGTCATATCTACCTTCAGCAGTTTAGCTCCAATGTCACAAAGGGACAGAAAAGTATCTTAAGACACCTAATTCCTGTTGCTGCATTGTTTGTCCATCTCACTATCATTATTCATTACACTATTCATTACATTATTCTATACTGACCCACAGGAACTTCTTGATCATACACATCTTTTCCTTGAGGCTTTGACTGCTACAGGGAGATATTAGATATAAAGGAAAGTTTTGGAAAAAACCTTACTTAAAGGCTGAACATAAAACGATGTAAGAAACATGTCATCTAAGAAAAACTTTCAGAAGTGTTAATATAAAATGCATTAGCACCATATGAAAGATTCCTCAGATTTTAAACACGTAAAACATTAAGATCAGGAAAATCTCAGTACTCTGAAATTCAGTTCTTTGATTTCTTATCAGTCAGTAGTCTTTGTGTAGTCCCAGGAAGGCAAGCAATCATAACTTCAAAGTGCCATTGGGTCAAGCCTAACCTAGCAGCTTAAGCTTAGGACCTCAATCAACAGCAAATGAGGACATTTCTTCAGCAAAAGAAGAGCAAGTCTTCGTCTTCACTAACGGAAGTTCTTCCAAGAAAATTATTAGCAACTTGATTACATGATCTACTGTGATGTATTTTTTTATCCTCTTGAGAATTAGACCTTAAAATGCATTGGAAAGGGTGTACTTTTAACAAAACCCTAATTACTATAATTACTATAGCCTGCTAAATAATTACATAAGAGTAGAACTTGAGTTCATGAGAAGTTAGTTCTTATTTTGTTTGAAAAAGCAAAGAAGACATTAAATGGCTTTGTCAGGAAGAGAATAAGCAAAAAAAAACCCCTATGGACTGAAAACTTTCTAGTTTTAATTAGTAAGAAATCACACACCACAAGAAGAAATGCAAAAAACAATGGTATAAGGCCATGGACTATTTGAATGCTGTTCTAAGAAACCACATAATGCACATCTGTATTTGGCTAGCTGTTCATGCATTTTTATCTTGCATTTTGACTACTGCTAGTCTTCAACTCAATTTTCAACAAAAAGCAACAGAAAAAGCATCCACAAATGAAGCCTTCAACCAAGGTAAAAATAAATTAACTTCATTTTTAGAACTACCCTTTGCCATGTATGGTTTGCAATTGACATTCCACGTCATTATTACTAATATAAATGTATTTCAAACATATGGGAAGTAAAGGCTATATTTTATCCAGCTACAATTATCAAGCATTTCTTTATCAAATGTTTTTACTCTAAGGTTTCTTCTGGCACAGGAAGCCAGGAAGAGCCTTGAACTGAACAAGCTAAAGGTAGCCTAGATGCTCTAAATTTTTTCCTCCACAGTTCCAGCATTCTCTCCTGAAAGAGGGAACAGTACATGACAACCTCTCAGAAGTCAGCATTTCTGCAGCTGCTCTCTGGCCACAGGAGAAATTGTGTCACTGCTTTCTGCTGTCACCTTAGGTGGTAACAAAACAGCAGAAAACAGCGACACAGCTGCACTCACAGTTCTCAGCCTGGTCTTCCTCCACAAACTCAGACTTTTGACAGCCAGAAAGGTCTGTCCCCTCCTCTGTGAACTCAGTCACCACCTACTGTATCAGATGCTCTGGAGATACATCAGTCCTTTCTCCACAGCAGCCCCAGTCCAGCAAAGCCAATGGTAAGCCCACTCTAAAAACCCTTTTTAACATCTTTGCTCTTCACACCGCTTCTTTCACACTTGTCCAAAATGGTTCCAAACAACACATAAATTCCAATGATTCTTAAGATTCAGGCATCATGTGTTGATTCTCAAATCTGAGTGATTTGCAAAACCTCTTATTTTCAGATAATGCAGTAAAATCCTGAAAGCCGGAAACCCTTCAGACCTGAAGAAAATATTGTTGACTTTCCTTCTTTCAAACAGCCACTTTCAGTTATATGAATAGACAGGTATACCACTAGAAAATAAGAGTTTGAGCATAAGCTAAACTCCAACAGAAAAAAACTAGACAATCAAAGATATACATAAAGGGAAAAGCATCATTCATTACTGAACAGCAAAAGTCAACTTAAGGAATCATCTAGCATCCTCTGTGGATACTTTTGCTACACAAACCTGAAGTTCGAATAGCTTTTATACACGTCAGAATGCACACTGCCTAAAAATGTTAGCATGTATTCAAAAAGTTTTTCTTTCTGCTCCTCAAGCACTTGACTTCTGGATTACCTGGCATCTCTCGTAACAGGGAAGAAATCTTCAAAAACAACAATGCCATTAAATGTCTCAAAAGTGTCTGGAGTAAAAAGCAGGGACTGGACTACCAGAACTACAACAATGAGAGAACAGCTCTTAATAGCTTCATCTGATTCTGAAGAAAAAAAAGGCTGGAAATCCCTGAAGAACTGCTACATGTGAAGCCATTATTGAATGAAATCAGTAAAAGGGCTTGTAGAAGGTGTCAGCACAGAAAATATTCTCATTCTAGAAAGTTTAGAGTATTTTAACATTACATCCTTTTTTTCTAACTAGACTACTTACTCCTGGATATCACTTCTTGTAGTATTTTCCTGACTGTACATTTTCATTTAAGGATTTTTTTTAAGTTTTCTTTTGCTAATTAGCTGAACTTTAACCATGTAGCAGCAGCATTATATCTTGACCCTTAAATGTGTAATTGTGAATAATTTTTTTTTACTCAAGTTCTTGAACTACTGTTCCATCTGTCTTTGAAGAAAGAGAGGAAAACCAAAATCCCTCAAGACTTGAGCCTTCAAATTACCCTAACTCAATTTTACTATTAACTCCATTGTCACAGAATAAGAGAACAAGAAAGAATTAATACTGAACAGAATTATAGAATCATTTAGGTTGGAAAATACCTTCAAGATAACAGAATCCAAGCATTAACCCAGCACTGCCAATTCTACCACTAAACCATGTCTGTAAGTGCCACATCTACACACCTTTTAAATACCTTCAGGGATGGTGACCCAACCTCTTCCCTGGGCAGCCTGTTCTAATGCTTGACCACTCTTCTGGTGAAGAACTCTTTTCTAATATCCAATCTCAATTTTCCCTGGTGCAACTTGAGGCTATTTCTGCTTGTCCTATCACTTGTTACCTGGGAGAAGACACTGACCCACCTTACTACAACCTCCTTTCACCTATTTGTAGAGAGAGAAAAGGTCTCCCCTGAGCCTCCTTCCAAGGTCAACATCCTCCATAAAACTTGTAAGCAGTTTATGAGCACAGTCAGTGTTCTAGTGCTTTGCGGAAGATGCTCCTGAACTCTCAAAAAGATGAAGGCATATTCCCTTATTTCTACACCTTTTCAGAAGACATTTACTGTACAACAGGTATATCAAAGGTCCATATATCTCTAACCCTACAGCCTTTCACACACATCAGCCTCTCCATCCTGAGAGGAAGGAACTAACTCACACTTACTTGGCACATTCAATAGAAGTCTGCTATGCTTCAGCCACAAAGCTGCCTCCTGAGCTGAAGTATGGAGCCAGTGCCCTTCCCTGCCTTTTTATAGCAGAGGGACAGTGGAACCATTGGCAGCACCAAGGAGAGTTGCAAGCTTCTACTTCTTCTTGCTCATTCTCTCCTGCACTGTTCTCTGGTGTCGCTTCTTATACCCTTGATGCTACACCTGTTTCACCTGTGTGCCCTTTTGTGACTGGTCAGTACACCTCAGCATTCCATGTCTCATCACCTTCAATACCAGACACCTGTCTGACACAGCTGTAGCCCATTGGGGATGAGGCTTGGCCACAGCCCCACTCCCAATTACCACAAACTGTGTGCCTACAACACCTTTTGAAGTTAAACTAGGGTAGACTTTCTGTTAAACCCCACATGGCGTACATCAAGAAGTTGGCACATGTGTGCAAGGTTCTATGTGTGCATTTTCAAAGGCAATTTACAACGTATTTTCCTCAAACATGTCAACTATGCCCTAAATAAAATAAGGTTGGTGTCTCAAATCTGCACACAAGAATTGAGTTGGTTTTGTTTTAATACTTGTAGGAGGTATTTGTTTTCACAATAACAGTGGTATTAGGCATCTCCCTAGTACACCACCCCCACTACAAATGGAGAGTGCCAAAACACAAATCCCAAATTGTTTGCAACTGCTAAAATATAAGTGAGATTTCTATGAGTGTTTTGAAACTTTAAACAAGCTTTAACTTTCTGGAGGGAAGAGTCACAGGACTTAGAAGAACAGAACTCGATACAGGAGTTGTGTACTGATCTAAAATAAGGAAAGCTTACTATACTGAAGCATTTTCCCAAATCTGTACATGGACCAACATCAATTCATCAGGCCAGAACACAGTCACTTCTGAAGAAGAATGAAATACCAATACAAAACTTCTCCTTCACCACTGGGAAACAAGGTACATCACAGCAGGTGTTTAATTCCTTGTACTGAAAGAATCTTTGGAGCCCCAACTGTAAAACAGAACAAAAAACCTTCCTCAATTCATATGCAATCTAAATAGGAGATGTGACATGGTAGTATCATCATAAATAGTTTTGTTTGCAAAGGACCTTTAAAAGGTGATCTAGGTCAAACCTGCTGCCGCAGACAGGGAGGGACATCTTCAGCTACATCAGGTTGTCCAGAAACCCATTCAACTTGACCTTGAATGTTTCCAAGGAGGGGGCATCTGCCACCTCTCTGAACACCCTGCTCTAGTCTTTTACCACCATTGTTGTAAAAACTTTCTTCCTTCTCATCTAAATTCGCCCTCTTTCAGTTTAAAACCATCCTCCTGTCCTACTGTAACAGGACTTGCTAAAAAGTTTGTCCCCACATTCTTACAGGTCCCCTTTAAAGTACTGAAAGGTTGTAATGAATCTCCCCAAAGCCACCTTTTCTCCAGGCTGAACAACCCCAATTCTCTCAGCTTCCAAAACATATCCTAAGTAAATCACTATATGGAAGTATTTAAGAGCTCAGCTTACTTTATATAGCAAGACAATCCACCAACTTATCTTACCACAAGGCTACAGCATTTTACAATGCATATTACTCCCTTGGTAAGCATTAACATGTGTGTGCTTAAAGCCACTTAAGCATCAACACGTGTACACAGAATTCCAAATATTTGTTACATCAATGAAAATCACTAAGAAAGAGTAACTCTTCCACCAGGTTATGCTTACACAAAGAGATATTAAACTTCTTTTCATCAAGAAATTTGAATGTTCATTCAGTTCATTGTGGCCAGATGCACTTAGAATGACCTCTCTCACTCCCTCCACCCCTCTGATTGTGCAAGGAACAGAAACCAGACAGCTTCACTAGTCAGATCACCAATTAGCTACAGTACTTAGTGCCCAGATGACAAAACACATTTTCAGGTCAAGAGAAAGTGTCACGGCTGTACAGCTGAATACTCTCCAAAAACTAAGAGATCCAGGTCCCAAACCTTCTGCATTGCTCTGTGGTTTTGGTATTCTGAAAAGCCAAAATACAGGTCAGGTGGAGGGATCAAAAGAACACCAAACTAGAAAAGCACAAGTTTCAGATTTACATGTCTCTTACATAAAGAGAATTTTAACTCAAAAAATCTCCCATTTAGCATTTAAAAAGAAAATCTTATTCCAAAGCTATCAGGAATTTTATTAGTGCCACTGATCTACTGTCATAGTTATTTAACTTTTTTTTAATCTGAAACAAGTAATGGAATACTTATCATAATTGGAAAAAAAATCTGGTGGATACAGATGTTCAGAGAAAGAGTTCACAGTTCAGAATGTTCAAACACAAACATTACACTGGAAAAAAATAAAACTGTGGAGTCCATCTGGTAGGAACCTTTATGCCCACACTACTGTTAAAGTAGGTAGAGCTGAAATAAGTAACCCTAACAAGATGTTCCAAGATACCTATTTTAAGAAAAATTACATTATACAGCACTAAATTTGTAAAACCTTATGAACTCTTCTAAGATAAACAGGAGGTGAATTTATGCATACAGCCACCATGTTACAACTCTTCATTATTTTCTTTAATAACCTAAACCAAACCTTGAATTTTCTTTAATAACCTAAGCAACATTTGACCAGGTGCCTGTTCTTAAAGCTACAAACTTACCTTGTAGCATATTGCTAGACCTGAAGTTTATAACAAGAATGTTTCCAGTAACTAGGAGCACATGATAGTGTAATTGCACACCCCAGAATGTAATACCATACTTAAAAAATTGTTATTTTAATGATTACGCTAATGAGTTCTGAACTTCCAACCCATGTGCATACAGTTTCATAATTACACAGCTTGAAATCCTCATCAGCAAATCCAAATGCTCCTGAAATCCAAATCATTTTATAATCTTGAATAATGCATGGCACCTCTGCAGCAATAAATTAAAACAAATTTCATAAAAATGCAAAGCTTCATAATCTGTATTCTAAAAGACAGTGCCTTACTGAAATAAAGTGCTGCTTAGTAAGTACTAAGAATGTTGATTTTTTGCCCACTCCCCCTGGCATTTACAGTTCAGACCCTATGTCAGAAATAAACAGAACTCCTACCAAAATATCCTTTTTTAAATATATATTTATATGTATATGGTGGCTCGCAGCATATCCTACTACACAAGAGTGAAATCAGACATCTGTTTCCTAAACAAGCACTGGCTCAAAATTAAACTTTTTCCTCCTGAAAAGTGTGAAAACATTTTTTTAAAAATAGGCTGCAGCTTGACTGGTTTGCATATTGTTTTGTCAATAGCCAAACCAAAGCTCCATCTTAGTTCATTGAAGGGCCAGCAAATCAAGGTCTACAGTTTCTCTGTAACAATGACCCCAGCCCCAATGCCTTTTATTGTTTGATTGATTTTGAACTATTGGTAAACCCTAAACAAACTCAGTGGAAATTCTTAGCAAGCATCAGTGCTGTCCTTTTGAACAAGTCCAAAAGCCTTGTCAAGATGACAAGGAAAGCCATTAATACAATCAATGGAAAATCACAGAATGGTTTTGGTTGGAAGGGACCATAAAGATCATCCAGTACCACCCCCCAGCCACGGGCAGGGACTCCATCCACCAGACCAGGATGTGCTCAGAGCCCCATCCAGCCTAGCCTTGAACACTTCCAGGGATGGGGCATCCACAGCTTCGCTGAGCAACCTGTGCTGGTGCCTCACCACCCTCGCATTGAAGAATTTGCTCGTGATATCTCATCTGTCTTCTCTTTTACTTTAGAAACCTTCCCCCTTGTCCTGTCACTATCTGCCCACATAAGAAGTCTCTCTCCCTCATTTCTATAATCTTTTAGACACTGGAAGGCTGCAATGAAGTCTCCCTGGAGCCTTCTCTTCTCTAGGCTGAACAATTCNCGGGCAGGGACTCCATCCACCAGACCAGGATGTGCTCAGAGCCCCATCCAGCCTAGCCTTGAACACTTCCAGGGATGGGGCATCCACAGCTTCGCTGAGCAACCTGTGCTGGTGCCTCACCACCCTCGCATTGAAGAATTTGCTCGTGATATCTCATCTGTCTTCTCTTTTACTTTAGAAACCTTCCCCCTTGTCCTGTCACTATCTGCCCACATAAGAAGTCTCTCTCCCTCATTTCTATAATCTTTTAGACACTGGAAGGCTGCAATGAAGTCTCCCTGGAGCCTTCTCTTCTCTAGGCTGAACAATTCCAACTCCCTCACCCTGTACTCATAGAATAGGTGCTCCTTCCCTCAAATCTACTTCGTGGCCCTCCTCTGGACCCTCTTCAAGATCTCCACATCTTTCCTGTACTGAGGAATCCTGTCCTGAACTCAGTATTCCAGATGGAGTCTCATGAGAGCAGAGTAGAGAAGGAGAAACACCTCCCCCAGCTTGCTGGCAATGCTTCCTTTCATGCAGCCCTAAAGGATTGATACCCCATTTTGTTCCTGGATTTTCTTGTGTCCCACATTTCTATACCTTAAGGTACTAACAAGGATAAAAGTATTATTTAAAATATACCCTAATACTTCCCTTCCTTGTGGACATATGATGTATCACTAACCATCAGACACCTGAAGAGCCTCTACTGGGATTCCCTTGACAGAACAGAAATGGCATGGAGCTGTTATAAAGACAAAACAGAATTGTGAATAACTTCACCACTCTGAACTGGATACGCATATTTAAATAAACAAATACTATCAGCAATAACAATTTCATATCCTAATAACTCTGATTATTGGAAATAACAGCTGAAACTTATTACAAAGAATTTACACAACAAAGAAATAGAGTACTCTAAACTTTGAACAAAGATGTTAATACTGTATTATGCTTTTGGAGGTTGTAAACATGCTATTCAGAATAGAAGTTAAATCTATTTTAATTTTTACAATTTAGGTTTGAAAGAAGAATGCACTATTAGTTATCCTTTCACTAATAAAATTTTAAGATTTCTGGACATCTGTAGTATCGCATTACAGAAATCACACAACACAAATACAAAACCAGAGGCAGTGGGGAAGAGTCACAAACAGCTACACTTATTCTGGCAGAGATACTAACCACAGTTTTAAAATTATAATGAGGGGGGAAAAAACCAAAACCACATTAAAACCAAACCAAAGAACAGCAACCCTTACATACAAGTTTTGCCAAATTTCTGGAACTTAATTTTCCTCATCTTGATCACATCAGGCTTTTTGATCTACTAATCACTTGGTTTACCTCATTAACAGCAAGGAACTAAACATCAAAACTGGCTGCCTCTGGACACCTGTTTTCCCAAAAAGGCATTCAAATTAACAGAAGCTTAACCAAGACTCTGCCAGAAGCACTAAGTGTCAGAAGTCTGAGCGTGTATTTGCTGCAGCCAGTTCAACAGCCAGCAAAAGCACATGCGTTAGAGCAATAATGGGCCATGGTATTAACCAACTAAATGTCATAAAACATTGTGGCAAAGCCCCAGTCCAGAGCAATATTAACCACCCTTTACAAGGAAGAAAAGCTGTGATTTTTTCTTCTTTGATTCTTTTCTCTTTTTGATACAGATTTTATGAAAGACACAAAGCATCCAAGTTATAACACACCATTTTGAACTATCCTGTGTCCATTGCACACTTCCAACGTTACCTCCATATTACATGAAACTAACATCAAACTGTTTTATGTGCTACCAGACACCTCTCTCATGTTCTTATAAGAAGGAGATTTTTTAAACTTCTCCAAGGGAAACTTGCCCAAATATGCAGTACTTTGTAGCGGAGTCTACATAAAACAAACACTGCTTCAATAGATAAAAATTCTCAGCTGTCATGAACTCTCACATCTCTTCTGTTTTTCCCAAACAAGTATACTATTTTACAAGAAACTGAAGAATAAAAACCCCTCTATTCTATACCCCAGTTATCGGAAAGTTATAAAACACTAGAGAGCTTGATTACACAGAAGTCTAGAGTTTGAACAGCATTTCTCTAACTTAAGTATGTATTACTTGCATGGATCATGTATTTGAGAATCAAGCCATACAACAAAAAAGCTGTAAAGCATGACATATACAGGCTCTGCTGACACGCTGGGAGGTAACTTAAATCAGCACTGAGGCCTCTGCCACTGACATCCAGGGGAAGCTTTTAAAGCAGCAATGCTGTAACTCCATGTGAGCAGAAACTGCCTCAGAATACCCCAGCCCTTTTTTTAAACTACTGACATTTCTATCCACTAGCCACGCTTCTCATTCTCACTTAATATTGCCATTTTTCATCTTGATGTAGAAATTTTCCTCACCACCTCACAGTCTTCAGTCAGAGCTTCAATATTTACCTAAGAGTTACTCTGGCTCTGATTTACTTCTCTGTTTCATGAGGAATTTGATGGTTGAATGGAATAGAAACTGATCAAAGGTGGAATTAGTTCATTATAACTTAAATACACATTATTGCACATTAGAGTATGCCATCACTTTCACAGTCAAAATTACAACCCTGAAGGGCTACAGAGTCAAACCCAGGCTAAAAAATAACTGCTCTATAGTGCTAAACCCAGACAGTCATCACTCCCAGTGACTAAATCTGCCTGCAAACAACAGAAAAGTTCCAGCTCCACTGACAGAAAACACGCCTGTCAGTATGTCTTTTTACCTGGAAAAACATTTCTTTTGTATAATTACATCAATCTTGAAGTTCACATCTGCTTCATTTTTCTTGCTTTGTTGAAAAATCTTCTCCAAACCAGCCTCACACTTGCAAAATCATCACTGAAACTAAAGCTACCTGCAAAGGCTTCTGTCTGAAGTAGGGCTTCAAAGAGTTACTTAGCATTTGTGACAAAAGCTTCATCCAGATCTTGAGCTTCTTATCAGGAGCATGCATGGGCCCAACAGCCATTTTGAACAGCCAGCAGCTGATTTCCCTAGCATTTGGAGACCATCCAGGAGACATGTTTTCTCAATATTGCATTTCTGCTGGTAGTGAGCTGAGAAGAAAGAACGCATTGAATTTCCTATTTAATATTTCATTAAATGCTTAGCTAAAATAGGTATCTGAGCTACACTTAATTCATACCATTTACTTGATATCATCATTAGAAACACTTAAATGACAGTTGCAGTCACTACAAATCTTGATACAGTGTCACTATTTCAGCATTTCATTGACAGTGCTTTGTGTCCTTCAAAAGCTTCCACTGCTGTTAAAAAAACCCTACGCATCTATATTTAACAAAGGATATACCCAAGAAAAAACTAATTTCTAAGATCATATTGGTATCCTGCTATTTCAGTGTCAGCACAATGCCCATCACAATGACTTACTTTTTTTATTCCTTCCACTCCTAAAAAACCACCCCACACCACAAAACACCCCCCACCGTTAGCAGCCAAGCTGCCAACAACCGAGTCTCTGGAGGGCTTAAACCCACATCACCTCCTAAGATGACATGCCTAATCTTTTGCCATCAGCACTCATCAGAAAACGTATCTTTACAAAAATGTTCAGCGGGTTTGTTGGCACAACTCTAGCTACTGCAATACTGCCCTTGCAACACAGTCTTACAAAAACAACACCCAAGATAGCCACAAAAACCAAAAAGTACCAAGCAACAGGACACAAAAGCAAACAGATGAAAAAACCTACAAAACAAAATCAAAGCAACCCAAAGAAAAATCCAGCACCCTAACAGCAGACCACCATCTCCTACTTCAGAAGGGCTCTGTTTAAAAAGCACACCTATAAACATGTTTTGCTTGTATTTAATCCTGTCAAAATATGAACACATATATGCATATAAAGTTTGATAGAAAGTGTATTTTCCCTGTAGACTTCTACATTTAGTCAGAAAGCAGAACTGTTCTGATCTAGGAAGCTTGTTGTCCTATAAGCAAAGCAAGTTTTAACTTAACACATGCTTTCATTACATTCTCTTAGCCTCCCCATGTGTTTGTGCGTATATGAAAACATGATTCCACATAAAAATCAGCAGGAAGTCTAGATGAGTACATTAAGTTTATGCATTTAAGACATGTACAAAGCACAGGGCTTCATGTACACAATGCTGTCAAGGGAAACATTTTGTACTTCATCTTTTACACAGCAAAGAAATTTTCTCAGAACATTTTCTCGCTCAAGAATTTATTTCAAGTGGGAGATCCATTAAGAACAGTATACAAAGAGGACTCCATTTACAACTTCAACATTAAAATCAGACAATATAAACAGCATGTTCTTGTTCAACTGACAAAATTTGGGGATTTTAATTAATTCATCATTCAGATTATCAGGACATGAACCAATTGCTGGATAACTCACTGAAAACAAGCTATTTTAAAGCTATTCTAAAACTGTATCAACTAGCTTTGACATCCAATTCAGGCCACAGATTATTGCTGAGGCAACAGCAGCAAGAGGGACTCTCGGCCAGCAGAATTTCCGAAGCATTTTCACATGACACGTTACCAAGGACACGTAACACTAATTTAGATATGTTTCATAGGCAATTAAAAAATGCCACTCTGTCCAGCATGCATAACTGTGCAGCTGACAGCTCTTAATATCGTCCACTGAACTGCCTATTTGTTCAACTTTGATTAATTTGGAGTTCAAGAGGAAGTCAGGAAGTTAACGTAAGCAGAGCTCAAAACCATGGCCACTCCCAGTGGACTACGCATTCCTGTGCCATTACTTCAGGGTTGGAACTTCACAGTTTATCCCATTTTTAGTTCCTTGTCATTTGCTCACTAACCCACCACAGCACTTGCTGCTTACCTCATGAGTAGTTACGCCTCCTTAACAGTCTATTGTTAAGGACTGTCAAAAGCTTTTGAAATTCCAAATAAATTATATCTGATAGCACTCTCCCTGTTTTATTGTCACAATGAAAGAATTCAATACATTAGCAAAGACATTTTCCTCTGAAGAAACTGTGCTAATTTACTGCTATCAAAGTATGATCTTGAGCAGATTATCTCTTCAAAAAGCAGCAGCATTTCCTCTGCCACTGAAGAAGAGCGTGATGGTCAGCAGTGCCAAACACACCTTTGGTTAAAGGCACTGAGGTTAAATGCAAGCTTATTTTTATAGAGAGTGACTGATTTAATGGAAAACTATGTCACTTGCTTAGATACACAGCAAAGGATGACAAGGACAATGGAGCAACAAACCCGTGGCCTATTCATTTACCATGTATACAGATAATCATAACCAAAGACTAGCAGAGCACAGATAAATGTATCAAAAATTCCTTCTTCTATTCAGAGACTTTAAACACCAAATAAGATAGCAGGTCAATCTGACCTGTGTATCTCCTCCCCTTTTTTGTAAAGCTTAAAGATCCCCTAGTACAGATTCTCAGTGAGAAATAACACTGGTGAAGGCTCAAAGACTAACAGGCTACAGTAAAGCTATCAAAACTATTTGTAAGCCTTTTATAGGGCTAGTTCTTTGATATCAGATCATATCAAACTTTGTAAGTAGGTAGTATGGACAGCTCCTTACACATGCTATGGCCCAATTCCACTCTCAAATGAAAGAATTCTTCAACCTCTCAGACCAGCAGATCCCTTACAACACTCTCTCTTACTTTAATCAAAAAAATCTGATTTTTCACTGCAGCTGCTCTGTTCGGCAAGTCTCTTATCCCTGTTTCACCACGCCACTCTGAAGAAAACAAGATGATAGTGATACAACCCATGTAATTGAGACATCAGAGGAAGAGAAATTGAGGAGTTTGCTGCATTTCTAAACCACACCAGACCACTTCAAAGAGTAAGATTCCAGTTTCCCAGCGAGTTTTCCCCAAGGCAGCCTCAGAGCCTCACTTACCACTGTTATAAATGAGGAAGCTTAGACCCACAGCTGTGACCTAGAACCTTATTCAGCTACATACTCAACCAGTGACAGTCACCAACATGGTACAGCAAAGGTTCTGGTGACAAGTTAAAAACTGCACGGCATATCTAATATTCTGCACATTGATGCTCATACTTCCACAAGTTTTCCTCCATCAGTACTTTAAATAGAGAAAATCCTGGGTAAATGTACTGATTTTCATTAACTAATGAGACCAGCAAAACATTTCTCTTTGATGTAATATCTTATTTTTTGACATCTTATGCTTATTGTCTTATCCTTTATACACAGTTGTTCAATTTCAGAACTCAGTTGTCTCCAAACACTCCTGGAAAAAAAAAAGTCTTAGGGTGTCTTAAGTGTACTTTCCATAAATATGGAGAAGCAAGAAACACAAATATGATAAAAAGAATATATAACAGAGTTCCACTGTTTTTAAAAATTCCCACACAAACCACCCTAAAATGACACTGAATTACACCCTAAACAATTTTCTAAGATACAAAGAAGCAGCATCCCATTAATCATAAGCAAAATGTTCTGCTTTGTATTAAGTCATTGAAGAATCCAACACAGCATACAAAACTAGCAATTCTGTTTGCAATATACTTAATTATTTTTTAAGTCATCAAGCATATGGCACTTTAAATAGACAAAGCAATTTGTCTAAAAGCACAGGCATAGCCCCTATTTGGATCTTTGGTTTAAAGCCATTAAATATTTTTTCCTTTGATTTTATGAAGAAAAAAAGAAAGATAAAATCAGGAAAGTTTTATAAATAATACCCCTCCCCCTCTATGCTGAATAAGTCACCAATAAGTTTCCCAAAACTTATTTTTAACTATCAGAAAAACTTAAATTAAAATATGCCTCTGTGCAGTTACTACTACCCAGACAGGAAATTTGTGTTATTCTAATTGAAATTTAGAGACTCACAGCTTTTAAAATGAATAAGCAGCCTGCTTAGACTTTCAGTAGCAAATCATAGGAACTCCTCCCAAAATTTAACAGTTGAAGTAGCTGTTCGTGTCATCACAGGATTTGTCTATTTCATCGCACTCAAACATGACACTTGAATGATTCTCAAAAACTTAATTCCATGCAAAGGAAGAGATTATAGAGGATATTTTAAGTGGCATAAAAAAGAAAAAAAAGTCTTGTAAAACTCACATTCTTTCACCATGCTATTTGAATTTAGAAATAAAAAGAAACAGAACTGCTTGAAAAGGTTAAGCCCTAAGTGAACTGCTAGGCTTCTCACTGCTTGGGTCATGCTTCCCACTCCCCCATGCTACTCAAGAAGGGGAGAGTTACAGCAGTTATGAGCAGATGTGTTTAAGAGTATTTAACATCCATTTCACTTGCCAGATACCCAAGAAATGAGAAAGCAGCATTTGTTATTTGGAAAGACACATAGTATTTTCATACAAGCTCTACCTTATCTTTGTCTTCCACAACATCTGCCAGCACATCATCTGGGTCCAGGATTCCTCCATCTGTATACTCCAGGTGGTGAATATTTACCCAGGAAGCTGGATCCTGTAAGACAGATACAAGACTTCTTAACCTACCCTTGCATGATTTGAGTGCTGTCAGATAAAGCAGTTTTGTGTCCCACTTGTTTTTCACCTACTTCCCTCTATAGTCACAAGGTATAAAATTGGAGCCACTATTCAAAATTGAAACGTAGAGTAAATGAAAACTACTGATGAAAAACAAGGCAATACCTACACAACTACACAAAAGCATCTTTAAAACATACATTTTTATTTCCTTATCAATCTTTATCTAATTTGAATAGTGAATTTAAAATCATTTTTAAAAACCCTCTTTTTGTTTTACAATACTTTATAGATGGAATGCTTTGGTTATCAGCACAAACAAATAAATAAATTTATATGTGGATGGACATGCACCACTCCTGACAGGTTGTGAGGAGGTGTCTCCATATATTTTTAGATATATAATCATTTCTTTCTCTGAGGAGGCAGATAATCCTATTTAGGCAAAGAAAATCCCAAATGAATAAGTAAATCCCAGTTTCCTTTCACAAATAAATACTCTCAAATTCTAATGCAACACTGTGTACTGTATTAACAGGGATCATATTAATTCTCCAAAACTAATGCTTTCTTCATACATTATTAACTCCTTCACTTCAATAACCAGAAGTTCAGCCATAATTCCACTGACCCCGAAGCCAAAAGGCTCAGAGTGTACTGCTCAACAGCAAATTCTCCCTGATGGAAATACAAAATCAGAGAGCAGACACACAATCTGTAGCCACTGCCCCCAAACGATACCAGCTACCTGTGTACACGACTTCCAAGTGGTATTTATGTCTGAACTGCCTTAGTTAAAACTTATCCTCCTAGGACCAGTTATTGTGGT
This sequence comes from Leptocoma aspasia, assembly GCA_013399835.1. Taxonomy (NCBI): domain Eukaryota; kingdom Metazoa; phylum Chordata; class Aves; order Passeriformes; family Nectariniidae; genus Leptocoma; species Leptocoma aspasia. The sequence continues at coordinate 396,733 of VXAX01006967.1, forward strand.
TTAATGAGCACATGGCAGCTCGGTGGGTCACAGTAATGTGTTTGAGTGCTCTGTGGTATCAGCACTGATGAACATTGCATCTGCTACAGCACAATGAAGAAAGAAAACGTGCCTGGTTAGGATTATAAAGCATATTTGAGTCCTCCATCAAATATTATGGAGAGTGGCCAAAATACGCTAAAATTGAGGGCGAGGAAAGGGGCATGCACACACATAGCTTTGAGAAACATTTTAGAAATCGACAAAAAAAATGATCACTGATGACCTGCAACTGAGGGTCAAGTGTAACTAGATACAGTACAGCTGCATGATAACCACACAATTAAGCATCTAAAAGTATGTCTATTTGTAACACGTCCATTTAATCTTTTATTTACCTCTTACTACAATTATTTCATTTTGCAATGAAACAACCCATTTGTGAAATAGTAAATGTTTGTTCATTCTAGGTATCATATGTTCAAAATTACAAAATTTAAGAATATAAATTAATATGCTTTTTTCTCTGCAAAATGACAAAGTGTGGACAACTATTACAGCTCAAATGTCTATCTTTAAGCCCAGGGCTTAGGTATTTTTACCATAACCATAAAACTCTAAGATAAAAAGGCAGAAAAGAAACGTACCTTTATGCAATAAATAAGCAAGTTAATTTAAGTAATACAATTTACCTAATGCAGTTACCTTGAAAAAAGAGTGTAGTTTGACCCTACCAATAAACTTACAAAATATGATACTCTAAAACCAGAACACATCAGTAACTTTGGAAGTTCCTCCTGAACCTTTTAACTAATGTAACCACAAAGCTTTTAATAGTTAGCAGCATTAAAACAGCATAATTGAAAATCACTCCTCGTAACTGGGCAAACTTCTGCAGCTAACATATTTGGTTGAAGATACATTAAACCCTGCTGTATTATGCTGTTGAAGTGTTAAGAATAAAGCTGAACTTAAAAACTACACAGCTGATTAGAATATTTTGTTTCAGTGTTCACTTCTACTTGTGATTCAGTAGCTGCACCAACACAGATGTGTCATTGAAACAGAAACAAAGAAAAAACAAGTGTAAAACCCTATTGTCCCAATAGAATGCTGCAAGTTGGCAGGACACAAGCTCTAGACACACAGCCACCCTAAACTGTATTGAACTTAATGAATTCCTAACCCTCTTTTACTTTGGGCCACAGCAAATACAATTATTTTTGTTAGCAGCAATATCAAGAGAACATCTCTAAAATAGTCTCAAAGAACAGAAGATGCCATTCCTCACCAGTCTTTTGGAACAAGTGTAGCCAATGTAAGATTCTGTAAAATAAAACAATGATAATTCACACTGAAGTACAAGAACTAAAGTAGAGCAGGATTCACAATTTGTTTTGAAGAAAAATACTTCTTAATGTGGCTTTTACACTTCTCCTGTGGCTCAGGTACACACAGTATGAACACACTACAACTTTCTGATCTCAAGGACTCCCCAGTTACAGTAACCAGCTCAGACTACAGCAAGACTGAGTACTTGCTGCCTCAGAAATAAAAATGTGAATGGCTTCTATTAGCTTATATGAACTTCATCTTTGAAAATTAAAAACCCATGCTGGGAGCAGGCAGCTTTTTATAAACTTGTTTGATGAAGCAAATAGTAACTATCAATGGATAGGCTAGGTTATCCGCCGCACAGCCACAAAAGCAACAATGGTTCATCTGAGCAGCAAAGCCACTCAGCCATTCAAAAAGATTTCCAAGTTAGAGAATATTTTCTGTTCTTTGGATGAACTCCAAACACTGCCTTGCATTGGATACAAAGTGGCCATTAAAAAGAACCCAAACAAACACTAAAATCTATATATCCGTTTCTTCTGTGTTTCTTTACTCACACCAAGAGTCCAGACAACTTCACGATATAAAACATTAATATTTTAGAAAACTCACCACTTAGAACAAGCTATTAATTACTAGCAGATATAAAAGTTGAGTATCTAAAGTTCTAAACAGCACTGTATCCACATGCATATGCACCAACTCACATTTTGCACACAATTTAGAGCCCAAAAGGAGAAGAACAGGTCTAAAACATAACCGTGGTACATCCAAGGTAGAATCGTTATCAGAGAAAATTAAACTTGCTCAGGGGAAAAGGACTGTCCTATTTTAAGGTTCTTACGCTCTACTGCGCTAGAACAATCAAAAGGAGCATCAAGAACCATTCAGGTTTCCATGTGTTTTAAAATTCCTAGGCAGGAGACTGCCTTTCTAAAGTAACAGAGTAACTTCATACTTCATAAACTATATGACTGGAAGTCTTGCAAAACAGAGAGTTTGCTGATTCTAAAGTGTCTTCTGAATGGTCTGAAAGTCAGAACCAGTAACAGAGACTGCAGGCTGTGCAAAGGGTCAGTGCCAGACAGCTTCAGTGAAATAACACTTCTTACCTGCTGAAAGCAGCAAATGCTGGATGACACCCTATTTTTGGTTGGGGAGAGATTGATTAAGGGCATACTTACTGAGAATGCACTTGCTGAGAAGCTATGAATTACAAAGTAAAAAAAGTATTCTAAAATACTAGGACATGTTTTTGGGCGTTTTTTTAGCTGACTGATTGTTGTTTCTTTAAATTTCCCTAGCTTGAGATTGAAATCTTATTCTAATGAATGACAGGGTCTAGAACAATTCTTCACCATATCTTCTTAATCATCATCATTAAAAGTTGACACACTTAAAAAGAAATACCTAGTTTTGAAAAACAAAAAACCCTCTTGTAAAAATAAAACACTAATAGAGTCTGGAAGTTCTGGGCAGCATTCAGGTAGGGTTACCTGAATCTATCTGCGCTCTTAAATGCTCTCCTGTTAGAAAGTTCATCTTGAAGAAAACACAAACTACGGTTCCAAAAAATCCTAGCATCCCAAGTAGGGAGAAGTTCTCTTACAGCACGATACATAACCCTTAGGCAGAAATTCAGCTGAGGTACAAATCTGTAAAAATCTGAGTAAAGAAAATGTATGACTAAGTTACCTGGTATAATTCATAACAGCACTTGGCAAATGAATATTGAACAGTTGCTCTAATGTGCATTTTACCTTAGGGCTGCAAGTCATGTTTGTGTTTAACATCAAGCCACTTAAAAGCTGTTTATCATCATTTCCTTTATGTGTGGGAGAACACTTCAGGAATTACTATGCAAATATTTACCAAATGTTAAATTAAAGCCAGGTCACATGAATGCACAAGTGCAATGTAGGCAGAGAAGTGACACAAATTTTAAAGAATGGGCTTGACATTCATGTTGTCACAGAATCCTGGCTTAGCTGTTGCCACCTAATACAACACCATCACTGTTCAAATAGTCTAAAACAGGTTCAAGAATTCTTCCACGCATTTATTTTCAGTCAACACACGCACACTCAAATGAAAGACCAATCATTTTATAATTAAAGCACTCCCATTTATTGTTAGGTTTTTTTATAAATCTATAGATTCACATTTTTATTGTATCAGAAAGTTGGAGTGCATTCTTGATTCTTTTTGTTTCCAACTCAGATAGAAAGTACCAGTCTCCTTTTCTGAAAGCTAAGCAACATACTTAATAAATGTTACAGTCCACACGGGGTATTTCTGACTGTTAATGAGCAAGAGAATCCTAACAAGTTTAAGTAAGTTTCAGCTGACCATCAACAAAATAAACACCACCACTTAACGATTTCACAATTAATTATTGCTTGATGCTGTATTTTGTTCCACTGTGCGGAACACATAAAATTAATAGCAAACCCTATACTGTAATTTTTAATTTAATATAGTAACGATGGGATGTACTAAAAAAATCAGAAATAGGACTGACTTAAAATTACTCCTCAAGCTGATATTTCTGAAGTACCTCCACATCAATGCTTCACTAGAGCAAATAGACTTTAATGAAATACAGCACAAAAATGGAAATCATATATGCCTGTTCCACATACACAACAACAGAATAAATGCTAGGTTAAACTTGGGGGAAGGGGTGGCCTCTGGCCACATTGTTTTCTGTCATTTAGACAGTGTAAACATAAAACTAAAAATCCCATACTCATAAAACGTTTTTTGATAAAGGAATTTTTTAGGTCAAGGTCAGTAAAAGAGGTATTCTACCATTTAATCATTTTTAGATTATAAATTGCAATGTGATGCATTACCTCAATATATTAAGTAGTATTTAATGATTTCTATAAGCATTTTAAGACTACACAATGTATCATTACACACAGCCAAACAGCACTAAGTACTAGTTACTCTCAGACCACAGCTTGGGGAGCAGAGCACAAAAAGCAGCTTGGAGAGGAACATACAGATGAGACTGGTCACAGCCTCAAACTTCATCTCTAAATCCTTCTCAGAGTTTATCACTGAATTAGAACAGCCTTAAGCATTTTTGGTTTGCTTACCAAAACCACCTCCAAACAAGCCTGAAGTGGTACTTTATTCAAACTTCATCTCAACTGCCACCAACAGGGCTGCCATCTTCAGCTGGCACCTTAGTAGAGGTGGGGCTCTGTTATTACAGCAATATGAATACTGAATTTCCAAAATCAAGAGACCACAAAGCAAATGTTCGCACACTACAGACTATCACAATCTGGAGCTGAACAGTTAGAGCTCAGCAACATCACAACATGCATGCATTGATGTCCTTGTACAACCTAAGAGAAACTCCAAGAAAAACCAAACACCCCAATATGCATCACACCCTGTCCTTACAGCAGGCAAACAACCACCACTTCTTCTCTCTTCATATGCACAAATGTAGAATTGTATCACTGCATACAATATTGTAGGTTACAGACCTACCCAACATTTTTATGGAATAAAAGGAGCCACAAGAACTTCTGTAAAAATTTAAGATGAACAGCTATCTGCACAAGAAATTGAGTCTGTTCCAGATATTTCTGAATGCAGCAATTCCTGGCACCGACCTGATCTGAATAAGCCTCCCAATATGAACTACATGAGTATACTTCATATACACATATATATATTTACACACACATACTCGTAACTGAGTACAAATTGGATCTTTTTTTCACAAACGTCAAAAAATAGAGAAAAAGTAATATTTAGGCTTCACTGCTCAAGAAGCTTCCAGAGTTTAGTTTACATTACGCATAACAGAGGACATTACAAGCTCATGTTTCTAGGTCTCACTGTTGAAAAAATAAATTCTTACCTCTAATTAATTACATTGTCTTTATAGCATAACATTAACCAACACATTTTTAACCCTTTCCAGTTAGAAATTCAAAAGCAGCAGAAATCTTTAAGATAATACAAGGAAGAGAAAATGCCACAACACAGGAAGATAGTAAAAAAAATTTCTTGTGTATTTCATAGTGCTACTGTTCTCCTTCACCAAAACTCTGACTCCGCTTGCATTAGAAGTGAAAATAGTCCAAGATGCTAGAGAGAAGATAAAACGTCTTTATAGCCTTCTACCAGCTGGAGTGACACACATTCTCTCAAGTTATTAATATTTAAGAAAGATCTATACTGAGTGAGCTCAAAAACAGAAATTAAAGCTGAGGCAAGGGCAAAGGACAAGGCAGTCTGCTCACAGAGAAACTGCTTTTAAGCATCCAGAAATAAAACTACAGGAAACACAGAAGGCCATACAGCAGAAATAGTCTTAGAAAGGTGACTGTAAGGGATGCTTCCTAATCTGTCCTCCAGATGAACTAAAGTACTATAAAAATAAAGCTGCACAAGAAAGGATCTTCGGGGAGGAATTCTACCTCAACTGGGGGAGTGATGTGGAACAGAAAGAAGTTCATTCCAAGCAATCAAACTTGTGAATACATGGAAGGCAAAGCTCTTTGCTTTTCACAATAAATTTAGCAGGTCTAACAAGCTTTCAAACCTCCTGCCAAAACATCATCACAAGAAGTAACGCCAGCCTAAGTTGTTATACCCATGATGCTTTGCTTCTGACAAAAGCACACATTTTGATTTTTTTAGATAGAAGTTTTCTTCACACACTAAGATAACACAGAAGAAATTTTACTCCTCCTAAAAGGAAAAAATTAAATGCTCAAGTATGAGGTGAATTAAAGGTTATTTTCTTCAAAACAACACAGTTTCCTCTACTGTTTTAGAAGGATCTCTTTTCAAATTATAGTAGAGGAAACTATTCCCTGTAAACAAGCTATTTAAAAAATTAAATCTCATTCTATGTATTTTCACATGTACTAAACTTTTGTTCAGATTCATTCATTTTATCTATTAATACTAGTTGTGGAAAACGTATTCCTTCCTCAAGCACATTTTTCAAATAATGATTAGAAGTGATATAGCCAAATGGTAGAAAGTAGAAAAGGAGTTCTGAAAAAACAGTAATTTACATAAGATCACTTTAAATATTCAACTTTAAAAGTTTCTGCCTTTGAAGGTGCTAAAAACCTGATGTCAAAGGGGGAACTAACAAGATCAGGTCAACATTCATCTTTGCCAGAAAGGCTGGGTTTATCTCAGTACACCTGCAGTTTTTGCAGAGTCTGGTCACACTGCCTTGCTGGCCCTTAAGGATGGCAAGAGCACAAAATAGACAACCAGACAATTAATGCATGAAGCCTGTGGACTACCACAGATTTGTGACAAAAACAATCTGTTAGCCATCCCGAAAAAAGCGGAAAAATCTTCTCTTGCTCTTCCCAGGCACAGTGAGGAATCAAAAAGCAGAGCTTCCTTTTAGTATTCGGAATGAGGCCTAACACAGCACAAGTACAGCTCACCATCAGCTTTATCTCTGACATGCTAAATGGTCCAAAACACCATTAGTCAATCCCTAGTCACCAGAGGGACCTAGAATATTTCTTGATCTTTAGCCATCTTCAAATTACTATGCTCTGAGAAATTAACAGGACCAAGTATTACCATGACTAGTAGTCAAAACACAACAGCAAGGATTGATGATCACTTCTTTCTGTCTTCACATGTTCTCTTCACACCACCATATACCAAACTTCATTTTGGAGGTATGAAACTCATCCTTCTTGCACTTTTTTCCTTCTCTGATTCATTTTCATGTACAGTTAACATATTCTGTCTTCCCTGGGAAGACAGAAACTCAAACAATCACTAGTTATAAGAGCGACCTCATTACAGCATGATGGGCTTAGACATCAGAGAGCTCTCAAGGTGAAGATGTGAGCTACAAGGAACCCGGCACACAGGTTATATACACAGTTGCATCTGTTAAAAATGGCCCAGATCACATTTGAAGATAAAGACCCTGGCCTGAAATCCTAGTAGACAAACCACAGAACATGAAGACAGTGGAAGTTCTTCACATAGGCTATAAAACAAGGGGAGCACAGTGAATAGGACTCTTCCACTTGAGTCACTCAACACTTGCATACTGTAGGTCACAGCAGAAGGAAGGACGGTGAGTCTCTTCTGGCTCTCAGAGACAGTGCTGGCAAAGAGGGACTAGGAGATTTCTTGTCCTTTAGCCATCTTTAAATTATTATGTTTTGAGAAATTACCAGTACTATGTACGAATAATAAAGTTGTCATTTTTCACAAGGCAGGGAAGGTACTTCACTGTAATTAGAAAGGAGAAAGAACAGAGTTGGTTTGTCTGACAGCTGAATACACAGGGGGAAAGATATCTATCTCTCATATTCAGTCTGAGGAGGAAAACACAAAAAACTGCTGCTCATCTCCCTACCATGGAATTCTCTGTTTGTCAGAGCACAGATATATAAATCCAAAATGACCCAGATTATTTCAACTAACACTAAAATTTTTACTTGACTTGCAGCACTGAAATCCTTCAAAAATAAGAGCATTCTGATTTTATACTGAATCTGAATGAAAAACCACTCTCTGAATATAGCTGTCTGAATATTACCTGAATAAAACATGATGCAGAGAATACATCAGTGGAGGATCACATAGGCCACCTCTCCATTACACTCCAACATTTAAGAAGACCGTTTCAGTGCAGACCAAGTATGCCTGTTCTGGTTTTACAAAGAAAGCTGGAGATACACATTTAGACAGAGGTCTACACACTGCACTTGTAACAACCAGCCAAAACCACCCCTTCAAAGCCTCAGTTAAAACTGGAGCACACTCTATGCCAGGCACTGAATCCAAGATAACTACACAAATGTAAGAATATAAGTGCAAACTGATCTTCAGTTATAAACTAAGAATATCCTTTAGCTTTTCAAGTCCATTAGATTAGACTGCTTCAACAATAAAGAAACACGAAAGATTTTCTGCAAATTAACACAAAAGTTCCAGAACAAAACATCTTTAAATAAATCTACAAGATTTTAAGGCTTACCTTTCATATCCCAAGTCCTCCATGTCAAATAATAGCTACAATATTCAGAGTAGTATTGTTATGCTAATAAGCAAACTGTTTCTCAACTCCAGGCACCTGGCAAGTAATTAATTAGCACTGAGTCTGGCTTTCTTTTTGATTACCTAAAGATAACAATGGGGACCACAGGACCACAGCCATGATTTCTTAAAATCCAACATTAAGTGGGCAAACAGAACTATAAAGCTACTCCTTCAAACTGTCATACATTTTTCACATAGAAATGAGAGGGGAAAAAACTTAAGAAAGTAAGAAAGGCATGTGTATAAGAGTAGTGTATTTCAAAAATAAAGCCCAGGTTAAGTGAGTGAACAATGCTGTTATTTTGCCAATAAAAACTGATGATGCCTTAAATTCAAATCATTCAGTACTGCTACATATAAAAACAAGGCTGGCTGCAAATTAACACAACTCAAGTTTGTAACAAACTCAGCACTGACCAGATCTTCAACAAAAAATGATAAATGGTCCACATCTCCAAGGGCAGCCAGCACTGCATCTAGAAACCATCTAAGATTGTTTTATTTACAACTGTTGGGCCTTTCTTTGATAAAGTGATTAATGCATTTGCAGCTGACACAGGACTGCTTATCAGGAGCAGCTGAAAGCTTCAAAGATGTGACTGAGAAACACCAGACTCTAAACAAAACTGAATACAAATGCCTGTAAGACAATGCAGACCAAGCATTCTGGAGTCCTGTCAAACTTTAACATAAACTGAGCTTTAGACAAAGCTCAAGTGAGAAAAGAATCATAGTAAAAGAAAAAAAAATTAACAGGGGTGGTGGTGGAAAGTAATAGACTAAAAATTGGCTGTGCAGAGAGGGAAACAAAAGAGTTTAACCAAGGTTTACAGGTCTGTACTAGATGATGCTGTAACCTACTTCATTCTCATGTGAAACACTAGATGAACCAGATTCCCTCCTCCCTTTACTTCTCAGGATAAAAAACAATTGGGTCAATAATATTCTGAAGGCACAAGTAACAGTCAAACACTGACTAATTCCATAAAGCCTAGCCAACTTCAGTGGTTCTGACTATTGTTGGAAAGAAAATCAGGAAGTTTAAAAAGTAATATGAATATTTAGCAGCTTAATATTACACTGTGGGGATTATTATGTAACCTGCCATATTTTGTGCTATGTTAATAAAATTTATATCATCACAGTACAACATGGATAGGTTTTAGTATTTGACTTCCAAGATACAGCAAATATCCCTGGTGAACAGCTGAAACAACCTCTACCTCTAAACATATTGCCAAAGCCAAGTGATGGAACTGGATGAAACCCAACAAGGCTCCTGAGAACAACTTCCACTTCACCTGACTGAAATACAGAACATGCCAGAATTACATCATCAAAACTTGATGCCATATGCCTAACCTCAATGCATGAAGTAGATTTTGGCCAGATAAAAAACAGTGAAGAGAGTGAGATTATCCACTTTTTCATTGAAATTTAATACTACTAATGTGCATAAGGCTTTGCCCTGCCCTGCCTTTACCCCAAAGGGCTGCTTTCCTCTCTTATTTCAAGCATCTTCAGGAAAACAGAATCACAAACGAGTTGGGAAGAAACATCTTCACAGATTTCAGAGGAAAAACGAAGGCAGCATCAAAGTCACTGCAAAACAACTAACAGACAGGTAGGTCTAAGTAAGTCAAGTACAACATTTAGCCCAAATGTGAAAAATTACACCTGAGGCACATGTTCCAGTTACTGTTTGGTAGCAACTTTCTGCAACCCACAGCTTGCAAGGGGGCCACATGGAACAAAAACCCTCCTTACACAACTTTAAACCAGCCAGTACAACCCCCAATAAAGTAAAAATTAAAAAGCTGGTAAGCAAACTTGTTTAAATGCTGTATTTGCATATATTTTGCATCAGTCCTGAGATGCCATTACAACCTTCATTTTCATTTGCAGTTTGATGCCATCCATCATTGATACAAACGAGTCCAATTTACTTTTCAGTCAGCTACCTCATTCATTCTCTTTGGGCTCCAGAACTGTACCCACATACATTAGCTCCATGCTCCACCACCAACAGAAATAAGAAGTAAAATTAAACAAAGATCTACTGAAAATGCCTACAGCTAAGTGAACATAACATAGCCATTGCTCACAAGAATGCTCAACCCTAAGCATGTTATAGGAACATTTCAGCACAATGCACTGTCAATAGGAGTTGCAGAGCAACAGCTCCCTTCTCAGTACGGGATGATCAGACCTGCTTCCCTACTCACACACAGAAACGGGAACAGAGCCGGTCGCTGACAAGTTCAGCCACAAGATGCTGAAGGCTCTTCAGCAAAGTGATTGGATCTACTTCCACTAAGTTTTATGCAGTGCCTGAAAAGGAAACCAGCACACACAATGAAGCAGCTCATTCTCACCTTTAAATTGTTAATAAGGACACTGTCAATGTCAGTTAATAGAAAAAAAATTATAACATCACAATTTACTGGTCTAATGGTCACAAAGTAAGCAATTTAGACCCCTACAGAACCTGCAACAGCTTTGGCTGCATTATTAAAGATATCTCTTACACTAACTATGACATTAGGCTCAAAAACACACAGAAAACTCCCAAGAAAAACAGCCTGAAAATCCGTTAATCCATGTGCTTCAGCTTACAACAGTATTAAACAGTTTGATCATTAAACTGTTGCTTGTATCTTTCAATATGAACTCAATTATCATGAAATACATTATTCAAACTCACTATTTAAAAGTAAAATCTAGCTTTTTTCTTCCCAGTTAAAAGAAACTCCACCCCACAAAGCCTCCTTCATCAAACTTTTTCTTCCCAGATTGCAGAAAAGTATTTTTTCACTAACAAAAACCACTGAGACGAAACTTATCACACACAAGATGTTTCAAAACCAAAACAACAACACTTTGCAGAAGGTTAATAGTCCACTACGATCTATTTCAAAACTACTTTGGTCTGTACCATGACATGTGGAACTAAGACCCATACTATCAAGTCCGCTTATGAACACCAGCATCCTGGATTTTGCTACACAATCAAGTTGGGGTTTTTTTACTCTAAAATCCATATTGATAAGCCAAATAGTTAATCTCTAAACACACAATGCATAAAAGGGATCATTTCAAAGCAGAAAAATGGAAGACACTTATAATCACCACAGCATTCACATCTGAATGACAGCTAAACATAAAGACACATCAAGCATTCAGCCATCTGGAAAGAAGACGGGGTTTTTTTCATATTGTCTATTCTCAAAGCCTTAAGGCAAGAGTCAGAGGTTGACCAAGACTTCCATTTAGTGAGATGCTCATTTCCTATCTCCAGCCATTAACGAACTGCACTATGAACAATAAGCCAGACTCCTCCACTTTCACTGCATTCAAAGACAGTTGTGTCACACCAGGACAAACAATGTGTGCATACTGCCAGATGTACTTTATATTTGGAACATAGGAAGTTACAAAAAAAAACTACCTAGTGTTTTACTAGTGTCTTTGAATGTGGCTTATTTAACAAAATTATTATAGCAATTAATATATATTTTGTTATGCCAGACAAGAAAGAATATGACAAATATATAACTGCAAAATTCCTGATACATAAATAAAAACAACTAAAGTATGTATTCAGACACTATACAGAGCTAAATGGCAGTGAATACTGCTGCAGCAAAATAAACAAAAAAAAAAAANCCAAATCACACTGCGAGCACAGCTACCAGAGACCCAGGATGACCAGAGGAGGATGTAGTCCAGCTTTAGCATTACATTTTTAATAATACATGAAGGGCCTAAGAAGAAAAAAGCACCCTGAAAGTACAAACACAAACCATCTACTCCTTTCACATTCTCCCTTGCAGCAATTACTTCCCCACAACACACAAAATTCAGTTTAAATGGAAAACTACATAAACCAACATTTTCCAGACTCAGGGATTAAGGGACTAACACTGGCATATTCTGATCCATCTTACTCCAAGTGGAAGTATGTGAAAAGGAGAAGCATTTAGAGCAATTCTGTTCTGTTGACAGTTTGAAAGAATAAGTGGATTGAACACAACAGTAATCACAAGGAGGAAAACACCCTTAGAAGTAATATATTTAAAATGCAGAGGTCATGAGTGATCTTCTAAGCATTTATGAGGTATTATGAGTTTTTAGAGCAAAAAATTAATTCTTAATTTTGCTCTTCACTAAGTCAGTGAACTGGTTTCCATGAGGGTTTTTCAGGTAAAGTTAGTACCTCCCATCAGTCAGCAGCTGAATGAGAGCTATCCAAATAACTGCTCCTGAAACATTAATACAGAAGACTTCTCTGGATTTTTATGTGCAAATCTTCTCACCTCACACAGAAGAGTCATAATTTATCATTGACAAACCCTAATGTTAAATTACCTTCTCTTCACACACACATGTACTTTTTTTTCCTCAAAAGAAAAAGCATCTTCCTTTTTCATTGCAATCTAAACAACACCTGCATCATGACTACTACTATGCAAATGCTGGTCTTTATGCACAACGTTGAAATGTCAAAGAACCTTCTCCTTTCTGTCACCCAAAACAACTATTTCAGGTTTCCAGCTCTTCAGGGAAGTTTGTTGGGTGGTTTTTTTTTGTTGTTTTGTTTTTTTTTTTTTTTAGCTTATGATGCCAGGAACTCGTGAAACATTTGTTCAGGATACATTTATTACAGCCAGCAGGGGAAAATTAACTGTGAATTGGCAGATTGGCAGCAGCTTGATTTTTCAAATAAGCCTAATTCTGTAGGAGCTGAGCATGTTAACTCCCATCAGCCTNAACCTGGATAAAAATACTGAATTTCTATAGAAATCTCTGTAGAGTGAGTAACCTAAAGAAAATACAATTAAAACCAGAGTCAAAGCAAAGTATGATACATCTTTTACACACTAGAACAGACCAGATATTTCCACAAATTAACTCCTGCTCAGTAGGAAATAAACTACCTTGTAAAAATAAACTAATAAATTGCTGACAACCCCCCACTGCAGCCAATTATTTTATTTATTCAAAAAAAATCGTTATACCTTAGCAAAAATCATTGTTACAGCAAATAACTTTCTAATTCAGTCTGAGTAGAAGGAATGTGATTTGGAGGAAAACAGCACTTCATTGAGCTCACAATATAAACATTTGATTGATGTATATGATGTTTGCCTCATTTTTTTTCCCTGCAAGCTAAAAAAATAATGCACTTTTTTTTCTAAAAGCAAGCCCTCTGGAGTCTTTACTCAGCAAAAAAAAATTCCTGTATGACTTCTGGTTTCCACACAGGCTTTCATGTAACCCACAGTTCAAATAAAAACCAAGATAATGAAAATAAAACTTCTTTAGAGAAATAACTTAAGTAGGGAATGGAAGACTTCTGGACTATTTATTTCAAAAGCAGAATCTTGTTTCAGTTTAAAAAAATGTACAGGTGAGATGCAGCCCCATCATCCAATTTACTGNTTGTTTTTTTTTGTTGTTTTGTTTTTTTTTTTTTTTAGCTTATGATGCCAGGAACTCGTGAAACATTTGTTCAGGATACATTTATTACAGCCAGCAGGGGAAAATTAACTGTGAATTGGCAGATTGGCAGCAGCTTGATTTTTCAAATAAGCCTAATTCTGTAGGAGCTGAGCATGTTAACTCCCATCAGCCTTTGAAAAATTTTCAGCAAATCTTTCCACCCTACACAAGACATGGGAAAATTCAATGGAAGAGCAATGGCCTCTCCAATGTTCTATTCTTTGAGCAGACAAGGAACAGGTTGAGAGGTGCCAGTAACAGAAGATGACAGACAAATTNCTAAAAGCAAGCCCTCTGGAGTCTTTACTCAGCAAAAAAAAATTCCTGTATGACTTCTGGTTTCCACACAGGCTTTCATGTAACCCACAGTTCAAATAAAAACCAAGATAATGAAAATAAAACTTCTTTAGAGAAATAACTTAAGTAGGGAATGGAAGACTTCTGGACTATTTATTTCAAAAGCAGAATCTTGTTTCAGTTTAAAAAAATGTACAGGTGAGATGCAGCCCCATCATCCAATTTACTGATGCAGTATGACACAAGCTAGAGTAAGTCACTTGGTTTTGCCCAGGACAGAGTGAGGCACAGTTTTCATTGCACAGCTGCAAGGGCCTTACTATCTGTGAAAGGGAAAGGGTACAATGAGCCATTCTAGACTTAAAACTTCTACAGACACACTGTCACAAGTAGCTTTCTTTATTGCTTACCCTACTTATGCACCATTGTATTTTTGTCCTGCACTTGTGGTGTTGAATATCTAGGACTGATCAAAAAAAATTCTGAGATGAAACTCTCCATCAAAATCCTTACTGAAATAGTTAAGAAAGCCTTATAGAAAAAGTTGCAGCTGGAAGAGAGAGAATTTTAATAGCTGCTCAATCAGGAATCCATAGGAAGGATGTTCTGCAACTGAGCAGCAGGCAGGAGTAGCAGGGTGAGACGGCACATGGAATTCTGACAAGCTCTGGAGGAAGAAGTTAGTTAAGAGAGTTCTAGGTCACATTCTATCTTCTTTGCTCATGGAACTCCTCACTTACAAAGGGTCTGTATCCCAAGCAGCCTGCAGCCAACAGTACCAATAAGAGCAAAGTCTTTAGAGCTTTAAATTTGTAGTCTGGTTTCACTTCTGGCTCATGCTCAGAAATAAGAATTGGCAAGCAGAGAATGTTAGTGGAACACTCAAAATACTACCCACTAAATGAGTATCACAGAGGATTAAAAAAAAAAATCATCATCATCATTCTGGGCAAAGGTCACAGCAGGCAAACTGCACCACAATGAACTGCATTCAACAAAAAAATGCCTGACCTACAGGAACTGAAGTGAATGGTGTGCCTACATTCAGCAGCAGTGAAACTCCTTAAAACATAGAAAAATGATGGAATTATCCCCAAATCTTCACCATGAAATTCTGTCTTACCACCATTCATAACATCCAGCATTGCAGCTAACAAAAAAACTAACAAAGGCTAGGAAAGACTATATGGCCTCAAAACTTCTAGTTGGAGGAGAAACATAAAGAGCATAAAGAAACAAAGAAACTTGACTATGGACATCATCAAAATCTATAAAGACACACTGAAGTCTGCCTGTCCCCTTGGCACACCAGCCAAGAGGACAAGCTACAGAGCAGGTAAAAGCATCTTTTCAACCAGCCCCTTCTGCAGCAGATCATCATCCGAAGATCAGGCCGATCACTCATGTACTTACTGGACAGACAGAACCTTGTCATGGCAGCTGTCAGGGAAATCCCAAAACACTGAACTACTTTACCAGTACCTCTCACAGGTAATGAGAAGGCATAAAGCCAAGCCCAAACTATAAGAAATAACCCTTAATTGTAAAATGGTCTACAAATGGGTGCTCCAGGATCGGAATACAGAACAAATACACCATATACATGGGATATGTATGTAACAAATAGACCATATACATAGGATTAACCCACCAGGATTTATGACTCATCTCTCCTTCAAAGGTCCAAACAGACCTGCTGGATTCTAACGTCTTTTGAGCTGGAACTACTTGTACTTGAACTGTACATTGACACCCAAAAGAAATGGGAGATGATTACAATAAGGATTTTTTTGTCTCCTCTCAGAAAATTTGTAATTTACGTGTTTAGGTTTGCCAATTAAGACCAACTCGGCTCTTGATGGATTGATGAGAATGAGATAGTATCTTCTACAAAAATGTGAAGGTATTTTAAGGTTTTAAGAAAGAGATACGAGTAGAGAAACTGATTACTCCAAGTAAAAAAATAAAGCCACATGATTTTCAAGGAATGCAGGTCTCTATTCTTGGGATTTCACATAATTCTCCTTCATGCATTCCGTTTCCTTCTACTGATTGAGAAATTACTGCATTTTTGTAAAGGAAAATGATAGGGAGGGTGTGTATGATGATTCACCAATAGACAGTATTTTATTGGTAATCTGGAAAGCATTCTATTCTACCAGACAAGCTGTACTGCAAAATCATTTGGCTCTATGGAGCCTCATCTCTGAGGTCAAATCCCTAGCAGGAAAAAGAGGGAGTCCAGTGCCAGCTGTTAGCTCCTACCCATCAGACTACATTCTGTGATTCCAGATTTCAGTCTCTGTAGAGTACAATCATCCACCTTCCTCCCTATCTACCCTTTATTCCAACGGTATCCTTATTATAGGCTATAAGAAGATGTTCATTCAAGCATTCTGTAGTTTTCTTTTTCATACACGTAACAGCCAATAAAGAAAAACACTGAGGTAAGAAGTGTCTCTGTGGCAACAAATGCTGCCAGTGCATTCTTGTGAAACCAAAGAGCAACTTGTCTGAACCTCCCAACTCAGGAGCACTCCCAAGAGCAAGTCGAGCACCAGAGCAGTGCTGTGGCACCTGCCACAACAAAGCCAAGTCATCAGCTCTGAATGGATGTACTTAGTGGTAACATAACAATTACAGGTTTACACTGGAAAGGAAGAGACATTCTGATTACATTAAAACATTACAACAGTTCCCTTAACGGAGATGTCTCTAGCAAAATGATTAGGCAGAAAGAGGAAAAAACCTCCAAACATTTGCAAAATCGAGTCTTACATACTTTCTCTTTAAAGTGAGAAAACAGTCCAAAAAGGTCCTATCCAGTGCAAATGGTAATTTGTTACAACACTGAGTTTCCTTTACAAGTTATTGAAGTAATCCTATGAAAGTAATAAAGTACTGATGAAAGGCATACAGAACTACCACAGCAACATATAACCTGAGGGGAACAAAAAATGCTTTTATTAATGACAATATTACACAAATACTGCAGAGGCTTTTTTCCCAAAAGTTCTTGTAACATAGTGATTTTCAAAATTTCTCACATGAAGCAGCTTTCTCAGTTTAACAATGTATTCATGGCACTGTCTAGTTCAGTGGAATTTACAAGACAATTTCTATCAATAAGCCATTCACATGAGCCTGTCATTTCTGTTCAGTCACTTCCCTGACATAAAATGGGTATATCCTTATGCATATAAGATTCAAGAATGGAATATAAAAACACAAAGCAGAGTATGTTTTCAATGATACTAATTGCTCAAGACCTTTAGTGTTATCATACTCATTAAGGATGAAACACAGGCATGTTTATAGGGGTTTAGTGGGAGTTTATAATAATGAAGCAATAGGTCTTCATGCCTAGGAAAGCTGCAGTTCTGACACTGGAATCATTAGGAAAGCCTAAAGAATGTTTTGCTCAACGGGGGAGGAAATCTGCTGCTTCAGTAGCAGGATGCCAGACAGCACAGTATGTTGCAATTCAACTGACCTATCATATTGAATGAGTAAGGAGGAAAGTAAAGTCACACAACATAAAATGTAATGCCCAAATAACTGTATCTGTTAAACTAAAAACATTATGTTTTTCAGAAAATATCAGCAGAACACAACCCTCCATTTTCAGATACTTAAGCAAATAAAACCATTAAAACTGCATTTTATGCAGCAAGCAAAAGCACTTCCTGGTTCCATCCCATGCCAGAAATACCACTTGAGGCTTGAATTCCTTCTTCACAAATTCCTACAAGTGTACTCAGAGCTCATCTTCAACTTGGCAAAGAGCAAGAGCAAGCAGTCACTACTTAGAACTCGGTACTGCTCTTTAGTGGTTTCCTCCTATGACTGATTTAACATTCAGATACTACACAAATCTTTGCTGTATCTCAGTTAATAACAGCTGAATAGTATTTAGAACTTGATAAATATGATTTGGGAGAAAAAAAATGGCCACTCAATATTATCACATACACTGAAGTTTGACCTGCAGTGTTTCCAGGACAGGTTACTCTCATTTTACCTATTGAATTTCCACCAGTTTTATCCAGCTCTACCCTTCAACTGAGCTCCCCTGAAACACACCAACATCAGGTAACTCAATGTTCAGCCAAAAGCCCATTACTGACAATGGTCAACTTCTTGTAAGGAAAAAGTAGATCAAACATTTATTTTCATGTTACATAAGTTCATAATGTCCTAAAAGACATTTTCTATGACAAATCTAAATTCAATGACGGTATTTCTGTAGAGATTATGACCACCTGTGAGAAAAGAGAAAAGGAGCCTGAAAATCTACCAAAAATCTCATTACCTCAACATTAGTGGCTATGATACAACACCGCAGCAGACATTTTACACAAAAGTGATTAAAAGGTAGGCACTTTTTAACTCTCAAATTTTCTGGGTCCCTGTAAAAGTGATCCAGAAAATTCTTTAAGAGACCCAAAGTTCTGCCATTTGAAAGATTTTCCCAATCTCAATGAAATATCACCACTAGAGTTTTTCAGTCAATAAGGAGTTTGTGAAATCATTTGTCTCCTTCCACTTTCTTTACTTCCCCTACTCATATAGCCTGTATTCCTATATATGAGTCAGTTACTTAAACTCATACAATAGTAATGAGACAGCAGCGTATCAAGTTATATCTCATTTTTTAGTACAGTATCATAGTGACAACTCCAAAGGCTGAATGCAGAAATTACAATCAAGCTGTTCATTGAAATATATCAGTTGCTAAAACAATGTATAAGCTCATTACATACTGTAGCTGATTAAGCATACTAAGAAAAATATGGGAATTAAGAGTTAAAATAATTTCTAGCAAAAAAAAGTACTTGAAGACAGAGCTTAGAATTGTTTTGGTAAAACAAAGATTATGGATTCACCCCATACCTATTAGAGCAAAAAAATAAAATAAACTAAGACAAACTGGGATAGGGAAAAATACCAAACCTAGAGACCAGGTACAAGAAAAAAAGTACACAAGTGCCACATAAATACAACCCTATTACTCTGCCTTTATAAAGGACTAAAAACATATAAAACAGAAAAAAATTGTCATTAAAAAATTACTTATTTCAAAACTTTTCACATATATCTTCTGAAATAGTCTAATGGTTTTGCAAACATCTTTTGTAAGCATTAGAGTTAAAAAATTTGTCGTTCTCTCAAGCCCAAATATATTTAGAGAAACTACAAGAACATTTAGTTCTCCTTCTGTTTGCTGGCTGATTTACAACAGCAATACCTAATTCCAGAACACTAATTGTCATGTGGTCAGCAAGCAGGAACAGAAAGAAACTGAGAAAGTATTTTCTTAGTAGAACTCACAAAATTATATAAACAATCAACCTGCAACATTAGCTCTTTAAATGCATCTAATTTGAGAAAGATCATCAATACAACCTAAATCACCTACTGTTTCTCATTCTAATCAAAACCACACCATTCTTGAATTAACCTCCTATCTTAATGCTCCCTGCTCAGTCTGACTGCAAATCAAAATTCTCATCACCGTTCCAGGAGTAATTGCTGGTCTCTGTATGTTCTCATGAATGAGAAGACACACTCTAATGCCTGTTACCAGTGGAGATCAAGTTCCTGGAAGACAAGGCAACTAATATTTGACTGTCTCCATCCGCATTCCCGAAGGAGGCTCACAAAGGCTGTTGGGAGTGAGGCACTCAAGAATTCAACTGTGCCTAAAGTGACAAATTTTAAACCACAAATTGCAGTGGTTATTAATTTTGCTACTTGACTTCCATGTCCCACCCATTCAGCTGGCTTCCAGAAACAAGACTGCAGACAGCCAAAGCAGTCACTTCAATCAAGCCATGCAGGTAAGTGCCATGGATGCAAACATGAGTAAATGAATACACAGATGATAACCACCACTTCCCTGTCTCTGGCTCCTCCAGAGAGATAAAGAACATCTGGAGCAGCAAGATGTTTTACACATTTCCCTCAGAAAAGTTTCACTGCAGCTTAAAGAAAAGCCACAGTGGATTTCACTTTGCTAGTCTCATTTCCCTGGGCAGACATCACTTTCTGTACCAACAGCATTCAAGGCCTCTGAGAGAGCAAACAAGGATCTCCAGCTGAACCAAACGCTCCACTGCAAAGCTGGTAATTCAACTGTTGCCTCAAATGTGGGAGGAGAGCATTTCCAAGGGGAGAGATGTGAGCACAAAAGAGCATCTACTTTGAGTGCATTTAGCCCACATGCATTTTAAGGAATTGCTTTCAACAGGACCATGCAAATCCAGACAACATCACAGGAGCCCATGAAACCCTCCCATGCTGACCCAGAACTCCTCTTTTTCCTCTCATTCATACACTTGGGGGAGGGAAAAAAAAAGTCTCTGACAATTGACTGGAAAACAATCCACAAAGTACCTTGACCTGCATCCAAGGCTGTCTTACATCTACAGAGAAGCAAACACAGGATCAGGCACAGCAACTCAACTCTTTTGCAGTACATCTGTTCTCACTCAAGTGAAGAATCCTACATGCAACAGATGACACAGAACTGCTCCCCAAGGCACCAAAATATCAAGTTAGGGGCTGGGCTGACGATAAGGAATCATTAATCCTACTGTATCTACCTGTCAGCAGGAAGCCTTAATGTACATTACTGAACAGCAACAAGAGCAGATCCTGAGTCACAAGAGTGCCAACAAACTTCATTCTGCTCAAGCCACTGAGATGACAGTGACTTCCCTGAAAAATTATTTACAACTCTCACAAAGCAGCTGATCAAGAAACAATTTCTTAAACATCCATAACTATTCACACCACAAAATCCTAGACCACAGAAATCTCTTAGTTGATACTGTAATACAAAGTTTTTAAGTCCAGGCAGTTATTGTATTCTCCAGTGAATCAGACAGGATCCACCCATTCAGAACTACTACAGTACCTCTAAAAGCCACTCAATTCAGTAGCATGGAGAAATAATTACTGTCTGATTTCTCAACTGAAATTGGCCCAGTGTTTTGGTTCAGTTAACAAAGCAGTTTCATTAACTGAGGCAACACAGCCTTCATGACTAAACCTTGCCAACACAGTCCAGTCAAGAAACCAAATCATATTTGCTAAGGAAACACAGGATGCTACAATAAGCAACTGCCCACCAAGTTCTCAGCTATCAACCAAAAGTCTCACAGAAACAAGAGACTTAATCATTTACTGCATCAACTTCCCGCTCATTACAAGTATAAAGAAGTGTGAAATAGCTTAAACCAATCCAAAAATTTTGATTTGTTTACATGTATTTAAATATTTTACAATATACATGAATTAATACTCTAATCTTGTATCTTCCCCTTTGCCAGACAAGTGACTGTACAGTAAGAGCAAAACCAGACTTCCAGGACAACTCCCAAAATGCAGAGCCTCTCAAACATTTTTGTGGTATTTGACAGTACCATAACTAATAAAAAGTTCCCAAAGTTTGTATTCTAGCTACCTTTTTCATTTCATTTTCCCTTCTACAACTATGAAAGATATTCCTTGTATCAATTCTCCCTCCCTCTTCAAATACTTCAGGCACTTTAACAATAAAATTTTCCACTTAGCTCTTTTAAAAGATTTTAACACTTAAAAAAAACTTACAAAAAGAACACTTAACATGCCAACAAAAAGAGCAGCACTCTGTCACAAAGTATTCCAAATATTCTAAATATTTTGAAAAGAAAAACAAATATTCAGTTATCTTTAGCACAAACCTGTTTATGTGCACACCTCACAGCACATTTTAGCTGCTGATTATCTTGAGATAATCCCATTCCCAGTAAGATTTTACAATTTTTTAAGAAAGTTAATTTTAGAAAGAGCAAAGAGAAGGAAAGTGGCAAAGCACCCAATCCATCACGTTACATCAGACAAAAAATACTCCAAAAGGTAATAAAATTAATTGTTTGAGATTATGATCTATTTTACCAACCCCAAATTTTCCCCCAGGAAAGCAATCTAATGCTGAATGATGCTTGTCAAGATAAGAAGAAATTTATCTTTTTGGCCAGTTGCACTGCAAACCTTGTAGACAGCTAATCAAAGCACTACAACAGAACTGTTTACATTTCCAGTGAGCAGGGGGAAGGGAGAGAGGAAGCACAAGGCATAAAACTTTTTTTTAGCAACTTGAATGAAAACCTAATCTGCTTTTCAAGTCCTTAGGCTGTTCCCCCACTCTGCCTCTTCACACATCCTTGTATAAACTCTAGCTCTGAAGCTCCATTACTCAAAGTGATCAGCAATTTTTGAACAAACTGGCCCGTACACACTTTGTCCTCAATGTTCCTATAAGGAAATAAGAAAAAAAACAAAAACAAAAAGTTTATTTGCAAAGGAAGAAATGCAAGGTCAGCAACACGGACTCTGGCCTCTGGCTGTCCTATAAAGAAGGCTGCTGATTTTGACCTCACACTGACGGGCATAGGAGAACATAGGAGATGGTTACTAGGCACAAAAAAAATTCTTTAGATCTACTTTAATAGCAAATTGGTTACAAATTCATGAGAACTGTAGTACACCTTAAGTGTCTGGCATCTATCTGAAGCTTTCTCATGCTGTTGGAATTTCTATCCTATAATTGCTTATTGAGCCTTCTAGAACAGTCAGGACTTTACCTAGAAAGGTAGGCACCCTTCTACTCCTTTCCAAAGGAATAAAAAAAAAAAAAGGTAAATAAAGAGTAGAGGAGAAAAGGTATTTGAAATATTTACACAAAGGCTTTGTAGGCCACCTTTAAGCCATCATCATGAGACTAATTCCAATGTCATCACAAGCACAAATCAAAAGCTGACATCAATTTGTAAATTTCTAAATTCAACACAGCTGAAAGTAATTTTGTTTCTGATAAAGCCCATCTCTTGAAGGCATCTTTTAGTACTCCCAACCATACTTCAGTGCAGAAGATCTCACTGACTGTAGACTCTAACAGCACCAAGAATTCTATAAACATTTTGCAGTTACTGCACACAAACAGCATCATTAGGAAAAAATACTTTTAAACACAAAATATTTGTCAAGCCCTATAAGGCAGGTTAACGCATGACACTTGCTCAGAAGGACCAACATGGAGACCACAGCAATCTCTACTAGAGCAGTCTCAGGTGTTTATGATGTATTTAACATATCAGTAGCAAGTTTTTCTCAAACTAAATCTGCAAGAACAAGAATTTACTTCCAGTTTTGCATGCAGGATATCAAACAGTTGACTGGGCCCGTAAGAAACCAGCGTATGTCACTAAACAGAGCCCTTAAGACGTTGGCTGTAGTTTTTACTCAGATGTTTTAGGAAGATGAACAATCCTGCAAGCCCTTAATTCAGGGCTTGTAACTGGAATCTCTTTCACAAAGCATATTTGCAACACTAGGCCTTTCATCAATACTGAACAGTACCCCATTAGCCTTCAGCACCTGCCTCTTGAAGAAAAAAAGAAAAAATATTTTTACGCTCAATTAGGTACAGCCAAAGAAAAACTTGGAGCTCCTTTCATGTAAAGGAAATCACCTTCCCATGCAGACAGCACCTCACTAAGCAGCTGATGACAGAAAACACAAGCCTGAATGAAATTGACTTATCGTTACGCTCCTGTCTGTTTCAAGTTTGTTAGTCAACACGCACGGCAGTAACAGCCATGCCGGCTGGGCAGCTGAGCGGGACACGCTCCCGCCCGCCGGCATCAGCTGCTCACACAAAGTACCTGGCACGGGCACTCAGGCAGGGGGACCGCGTCCCTGCCCCCCGCGNGCGCTCGCCCGGGGCGCGGAGCGCCGGGCCGGGTTTAAAGGGGCCGCGGGTCAGCGCCCTGGGCAGCGGCGCCTTTCCTGCGCGGCCAGAGGATGGATGTCCCCCGCACGCCGCGCTGAGCGGGCGTTCAGGGTGCACCCACGGCGCAGCACCCAGCGCGGTCCGCGCCGGCAGCCACCGGCGTGAAATGCTGACGCTGGAGCGCGGGGCTCTGCGGGGCACGGAGAGCTGTGTGCCCGGCTGGCCGAGCGGCCCTCCCGCCAGCACGGCGCTGGGCTGGACCGCGGCAGGCACAGAGCATCCCTCGCGCATCGAGCAGGCCCTGTGGCACACAAAATACACCTAAGAGAGAAACTGTGCCCAACTTGCTCGGTGGTGCCACGACCAGGGCCACAGCACAGCCCTTGCCCCACGAAGCTGTGAAACACCTGCACGCAGCTGCCCACCTCGACCTTCGGAGACTGACACGAGAGCTCACGCGCACCTTGCCACACCACACAGCGACTTTCAGGCACTCCCAAGCACCACATCTGCCCTGCAGGATACAGCAACACACAGAGAAACCCATCACCCCGATACAGTGACAGCCCGTACTCTTCAAGACGTGGTACAGAGAAGCCACACAAGCTGCATAATGGGATGGGAGGCTCTGCAGCACTCCCCAAAAACCTGCTAATCTGCAGAGTACACTTTTCTGTACTACTTGGTAACCAAGGAGTGCTCCCTGCATCTTACCTACCACTAGACCACATACAACATAGTACAAATACTTGACACCATCACAGTCATAACAGATCAATCTACCCACAGGGATGTGTATTACTGAAAATCACTGCAAAGCAAAGGCAGTATAAAAATACCTCTAAACCACAGCATGACATCACACAGCACAAGGGGACTATTACTGCAGTAAAACTGCCCCACTAGTTCATATTAGTATTCAAATAGGCAGTCCAAGCCCTGTGCTGTGTGACCTAACCAAATGACAGTACCAGAGATATTGCAGTGGAAGTGGGCCAGAACAGCATAAGCTGAAGGTCGAAGTGAATAGAGAGGTTTTGGGATGAGATGAGGACAGAGCCATATAAACCCCAGCAAGTGGAAAGTTCATCCTGGTTCCTTAAGAACAGACACAAGTAGTGTGTGGGACTGATGCAGGTGGTAAACAATTCCTCCTTGCCTTTTCAAACCCAGAAGTGTCTGCCACCAGCCCACAGCATTTCAGAGCAAATCACAGGAAAATAATCTATTAAACCATGTATAGAATTTTCCCTGAGTGTGTACATGTGTTTGCATGTGCAAGTGAACAAATGTGTGTCCCATATGCTTTGAGCCATAGAAAAATTACTTTCTTTTTCCCTCCAGGAACAAAGAAGCAATACAAAGAAACAGGAATTTTCTGTTTCTTCAGAAAACACCATGGGTAAGGTAGCACAGTTTGTAGGTCAGAAACACCTCCAGAGCAGCTAGGATGGTGCTGGGGGCACCTGGTTCCCTGGAGTGAGCCCATGTGGCCACTTCAGATACACCGCTGTGTTCCTGCCAACTCAGCCCCAAGATAGCTCACGGCTAGCTCCCAGTAGCAGATGTTTCAATGGTTTCAATGGTTTCTTGTGGGTCGGCTCCACTGTAAGCATTCATCATGCTAAATGGGCATTCCTGCAAACTGCTGGAAGGACCAGCAAGTCAGACAGGCTACAAAAGTGTTTCACATGAAAAATAAGGAGGAGAAAAAGGGAAGCCTTGGTATAACTCCTAGCCAGTTTTGTAAGGAGGGAGCAACAGGAGTACCTGGGGCAGGGAGCAACAGCTCATCACTTCTTTCTTTGCTCCTGAGAAATGATAAGGGGGAGCAGTCCCACACAACAGCCTTGGAGCTGAATCAGAGGGAGCAGGAGGCAGGAGTTCAGGGCACTCCTCTAGTTCAGCTGCTGATGTGCTGGTGGGAAGCCTGGGTCCCTGTGCTTGTATGGTTTTGGTTACTTAAGTTAATAATTTACTGTGAATGTAAAGGCTTCTGTCTCTCTCTCTGTTTCTCTCTCCCTTTCTCCCTCTCTGTTTATAAGCAAGTCTGACACACTGAGGAAAAACTGTGGTATGATTTTCTTTTTCCTCAAGTTCTGAGAAGTGTAGGTGATATGCACTGTAACTGGAGTTGGGTTGAGCTTGTTGACAGAGAAAATGTGTTGTGTTAGACCAACTGATACATCTGAAAAAAATTAAAACACTTTTTTCCCCCAACACCATACCTGAAGCATAAGCAGCAGGTTTCAAAGTGCCTATGATTAGACTATAAGGACCTATAGCTGTTTCAGCAAGAAAGGAAATAAAAGGTTGTCTTTAAATGTGTGTGCTTAGTGTCTTACAGAAACTGAGATTGTATTAATTATCACACATCAAAAAGGGGGAGTGAGAAAAGGTTACAGAGGAATCACCAGGGTGTTTACTGTCTGCCAGTGTGTGTTTGAAAGTTACGCATGGTATTGCTAATAAGACATTATTGTGTTCTGGGTGAATTACACATTTGTTTATGCTGAAACAGTCTGAATGTCTTTGAAGCCATCTGGTAACAATTAACACCTACATATCAAGGTTTTACCTATAACTATCCCTGGGATTTCAGTCTGCACAACTTTCTGAAAAGAAGCCCTTTCTTCTATCAGAGAGTTGACAATGATATTTTTTTTCCTCAGGGATGGGGAGCACTTTTCCAAAAGTAAGTTCCTCCAATGCAGGTAACAGTGTGACAAGAAAAGCTGTCCTATTTCCACAGCTAAGAAGCCAAATATGGGAGGACCAGGAGCATTGAACTATAATTCAAAGAAAACACTTAAGAAACTACAGCATGAGTTGCAATATGGTGAAAGAGAGAAGAGAGTAATTTTTACTTGTCAGATCCCTACAGCATTTGCTCCTGAATGAAATCATCAGGAATCATGACCAAAAAATACTTTCCTGGAAAAAAAATACCTCATGAACCTCTGGGAGCTGAAGGCTTCCAAATCCCAGAGTTCCAAACCCACTTCTTGTTGGGCACACAAAACCTCTAAGAATCAAGTCATCAGTATCTCATCTTTATGTCCAATTTCAACTTACTCAGAGTAAAATAGAGCAACTTTTAAAACTGGCTAATAATGAGGTCTTGTTTTTACTATACTTTTGTGCATTTAAGAGGACCTACCTGCTTGGTTCTGAGACAGAAATCTAAACCATATTTCATTTGAAGTAGATCATCATCCAGCTAATGCTGTAAGCAGCATAAACTGGCTTTGCCCCCCAGAGGAGGACTTCTGCTCCCTCCTGGCCCCAGCTGTTTGTTCCCGTCCATTCCCTTTCATGTGCCAGCATGCACAGTTGTAGGTCTGTGCATTGAGATGCTGTGGAAATTAATTTTTTTTGCCAGATTAGCTTTCAGCCAAATCAGTTCTGCAGAAACCAGAAAATCAAGATAAATCAGAACTCAGTTCTGTAATGGGGTTTAAAGCCTATGCTGGCCCAAGGGAGAACATGGCACAGCAAGACAGCAGCCTTTTTCTTTTGATTTATATCAGGTTACAGTACTTTGCAGGCAGCATGGTTATGAGCTTCAGACACAAATACTTATCCATGAGATAATATTCATAACATTCAGGTATCAGTTTCATGAGAGGGCATGTGCAGATTTAACAACTCATTGTCACTGAGGATTACTACTCCTGTCTTTCTCCCTTTCCATCATCCTTTCCCACCTGATGCTTCTTGGATATCTCCATGAGCCATTTCAGTGCATCAGTCTGGTAGAAAACTAACACAGGAAAAAGGAAAACATTGTTTTCTGCTTTGTTGGCAAGCAAAGGCCATGCAGGGAAGGTTCTGACACATCCCAGAGCAGGCCAGAGGGCAAGGGCAGGGCCCAACAGCTGGGAGCAGAAGAGGAGTGGACAAGACTTCCGCTTTCATCAACCATAGTTAAGTTCTTTGCCCAAATGACTGCCTTAGCTAATTTCTTGCACTTTTCATGTGAGTTTGTCCTACAACTGACTGGTCTGCTGTCCCCTCTGGCTCCTCTCCACACAGACTGTCAGATCTGTACACTCAATTCCTGAGCACTGAATGGGAAACTCTACAGACACCACACAAGGTGCTGACCAGGTATAATCTCACTTTACAACATCATCATCCCTTACACTGGGTCAAGCCCTCCATGTGAAAGCACAGGGCTCCCCTCTGACCTGTGATGTTCCGCCAGACAGCAGTGTAGTCACAGCTCCATGCCTGACCTGGGTCACATTGGTACTGCTGGCAGTTTCCTGCTGGGCAGATGCTGTGCCAGTAATGCAGCCCCACTAACACCCCTGCCCTCCCTACTGATCATTCCTTCCCACAGTGGCACTGCATTAGCACAGTGCCAGCCAGAGGAGTAGAATTTAAAACTTCTGAAATGATATTTTTCTAAGTTGAATGGCTCTTACACTTCCTCTACTATAACCGGAAATTGCAATAAAGATAATCAGCATTTTGCTTTTATATCTGTGAGGCTTTATCTAAAGATCCCAAAACAATCAGCAATTGTCAGTGAAGATTTGTAATCACTGTGCCAGCAGACATGGACTGGTTAAGCAACCTGCTTAAAAACGCAAAGGATTTTTTCCTAGTTTTGCTGCTAACAAGACAATACAAGTGTTGACCTTTAGTTTTTGGCTCTGAGCAGTGTCTCCTTCCTACACCATCAGCCATTAGGCATTTAACTATTTGACATCAGTAGCCAGGGTTTCCAAAGAAGATGCTCCTAGAGCACTATTGGCTCAGCCCCTTTTCTGCCATTAATAAACCATGTGAGAGGAATACATTCAATCTGAGTTCAGGAACTTGAAAAAGTCCTAAAAGATCTGTAAGATGTTATTATTGCAGGTATGTTTTGTTCCAGGGTTTCAGAGACTGGAATGGATTTGGAGATAAAGTTGAACCAGATGAAAAGAAAATTAAAAAACTGTATCATTTAAATCAATCTCATAATCCCTGGAGATCTGGTTTGTGATTTTTCAAAGTTTTTCTCTGGTAACACAGTAAAATGTATTTGTTTGCTCCTTACTGAATGTTGTTACCAGTAAACTCTTCAATTACTAAAGGCAAAAAGGGTCATAATTTCTGCTGTTTATATTTTGCATTTCTCCCAGCTTGGATAATGAAAATCAATAAAACCACTTTCACTGCCAAGTCTCAGTGGTACAATGTTGGTGAATAAAGGGAAAGCAAACTAACAAATATTCTTGGAAAATGCAGTAGAATTTTTTAAAATACAATATAAAAAAATCTGTTTACAATCTATATAAAATCAGGTCCTTGCTAAAGTTTAATTTCAACCTAATTTAAAGTTGAAATAATAAATAAAGAAGTTGTGAGACTTGCAAAGCAAGATGATTCTCAGTTTCCATCCATGATGCCACCCCTAGTTCACCTTGGATTTTCTTTCTTTCTGCTCATATAACTATATTGATTTAGCTCAAGAAAAACATTTTTTTTTAATATCTGTGCTCTATAAGGATCTGAAAGAAGAGCGTGCTTGAATATCCAGTACTACACCCCCTGTAATATCAAAATAAAAGTCTGGAACCAGATGGGAGAAATCCACTTTCAGTTAGTCTAGGCGGGCTCCAGGTGAGAAGGCTGCCTGCTCCCTGCTGGCCCCAGGACAGGTACGGGACAGCTGGCCCAGCCCTGGCCTGAGCAGCCAGCCGGGCTGCACCAACCCCCGCGGCAAGAACCTGGGCATCCTTCAGCTCCCACGGGCAGCACGGATACGTGGCAGTGGGTGCACGCCAGAAAAGGCTGAGTGCAGAAGAGCTGAACACTGAGGGCCAAACCCCACCCCACAGTGTGGAAAGGAATGTTTTGCTCATCGGATAATGATTTGTTTACAGTTAATTAAGCATAAGAGCTGTTGATAACAAGCTCTGTTTACAGTGTGGGCAGGAGATGGCTCTGTCTAAATAGTTCCAAAGGATATTAACATTCTTAAAAGTTTGGCAGGTGTAGAAATTAGTCCCTAAAAAACCCAAAGGTATGTTCAGAGAAATCCAGAGGGGAAGGAAAATCTTATAAAGCCCTAGGGGAGATTTATGTATAAAAGTTACATGTTTAAAGACTTCTTCAAAATGGTCCTCAGCCACAAAGTTACGTAAACACCTTAGTGATACAATCTCTAGGACTTATATAGAGAGAAAGAAAGGCCTTTTGAAGCTAACGTAAAAGCATAGGTGGACATAATCCTAGATTTCTTTTTTATTTGTGTTCACATATCTCAAAACAATCTTACTCACTGTTTTCACTTTGACAACTAAATTCTGCTTCACTCCAATCTCCACCTCATTTGGCATGAAAGGTGATTTTGTGGTTCATGACCAACAAACGCTAAGGTCCCATTTATCACTTCATCAGAGTTTCATTCTTGCTCTGTGATGTATCTTGCCCAGGATCAACAAGATTTTTCTCCAGGACATCCAAGAAGGACCAAAGTCCTCTTCTGCTCTGCAACAGCTTGGAAAGACACAGGACTTTGTGGAAGACGTGTTTTGTGATAGGGAATGTTATTGGGCAGTGAGATGGTAGAAAGCATGCCCAGCTCTGGACTCTCCCTAATTCTCTGCAGTCACCTAATACATAGTAGAGGTCACTACTCACCACTACATAGTAGAGGTTTATTAACTCTATGATAATATCGGCTGTGTAGTATCACCTGGGATTTGGTCTGAGCCACCTCTCCATGACAATCTTGCTCATCTCCAGGTAGCAAAATATACAAACAGGGTATATGGTAAATTGGGGTTATGCAGGAGCACCTAGGCTGCCCTGAAAATCACTTAGGCTTAACTTTTTCCTCACAGGGATTTGTGGACAAAAATCTTTAACAGTTGCACGTGAGGAAAAATCTTTAACAGTTGCATGTTTTCTCCTCTTGACCTAGAGAAGAAAACGAAGGTTCAGCCCTTTACTATAGCACTGATCATGAAGATTTAGGTTAAGATCCTGGGGTCTGTCAAATTAATTCTGATACAGAACATCTGTGTTTAATATGGGTTTTAGAACCTGTGTCCATGGGATGCTTGCATGTCCCATGACAGCTTCATAGTGATGATTTTCTCTCCCGACACGGACACTGTCACCCTACCTTGGGAGAGTGCTGCTCACTTCCCAGGGTGGCTTGGAACTGCCGCACAGCAGAGCTGCATTTGCTTACTGATCTGAGCAAGGGGGTGTTGCACCAGCTCTCTGTTCTTCCCACCCTAAGGCTACTCCTGTAGCAATGCAATTTATTCATCTCTCCTTACTCAAAGCTGTGCCTAAAGGCACAATATGGCCTTTGATTATCCAAGAGAAAAAAGTGAGCTTTCAAGGGCCACCACTGGCTTCTATTTAATAGTATGTAATTTCTAGATTCTGTTTACTTCTAGCTTTTAACACTCATTTCTTTTCCTTTGGGTTTCATTAGTTGTTTTTTGCTTTGCTTTCTTTTTTTTTTTGCAGCCATTGTTTGTGACTGCTAATGGCAACATGTATATGTGTCGTAATCTTGCCAGTATCTATGATTTAAATTAATATATGTGATTTTAAAATGTCTATTTCAGGACATAATCCATGAGAAGACCATTTACATCACAGCTAAAGGTGCAGGCTTTTAAAAAGATTCTCATAAATTCTCAGTTTTCTGTTTACTTTCTCTTGCCTTTTCCATTTCTTCCTCTCAGGCTATTTTATATTGTCCAGTCATATGAGCTACAGATGCTAGGAGTTTTACCCAAAGCTGAAAGATTTGCTCTAAACATGGAAAACCTGTGGGCTCCCAGGCCGGATCGGCCTTAGGGGATCTCAAAGAGAGAGGAAATTTTGGTCTCTGAG
Organism: Leptocoma aspasia; assembly: GCA_013399835.1. Taxonomy (NCBI): domain Eukaryota; kingdom Metazoa; phylum Chordata; class Aves; order Passeriformes; family Nectariniidae; genus Leptocoma; species Leptocoma aspasia. Next base: position 428,546 of record VXAX01006967.1, read on the forward strand.
ATCACAAATCAATCTCTCTAGCAACACGGCAGGGAGGAGAGGACTCAGTGGAAAGAGATGCTGTGCCTGTTGCCAGCTGCATTACCTTCAGCTGCGGAAGGAGGAGGGTGTGTAAGTGTCTGTTCCCCTCCCCTGACCACAAAAGATTTATTTAAAATGCATGCCAGAAGGAGGATTAGAGCACAGGCCTCCCTCCTTTCCTTTGTTCAGGAGGAGGAAGGGAGCATAGCCCTTGGCTACTGGAGTCTGGGCTCTCCTACTACTCACAGCCTACTTCTCTTTGCCTTCCTCTTGTACTTTGCCATCACTTTTAAAAAGGATTGTTTGATATTCCAAGAATGACACTGTGCTTTACAGGAGTATCAGTCTCCAGCCTACTCCATAAATTGTGCTCTACTTATGTAGACTGTGCCTACAAAACTATCTGGGTCAGGCATGCACAGCAGCCTGCCTTTCCTTTAGTGTTTTACCACAGACAGTCCCTCGCATGATCCTTTTTCCAGATGGTCCCTAATCCTTGAAAATATCCAAAATCCTTCAGCTATGATTTCTTGATCTCTTCAACAACAGATTTTTTTTTTTTTTAGTGTATACAGTACATAGTGTGCTTTCTGCTTCTACAGAACTTCACAGTATTTCCCAAAAGCATTTCTTCATTCTTTTCCATTGTATTCCAGCTTTCACACCTAAGGCAACAGCTGAACACCAGTGAGCCAAGCCAAAGGCATATCAGCCTGAATTATGGTAACTGATACACACCTTTCCTTCCAGGAAGCAATTCATTTATGCAGATGTTTTCTCCAGCTGTTTTTGGAATAATCACAAATTCATTAAGGGGAAAATCTAAACAACAGCAATGTTCTCTCTCTTTCCCATCATAATTAGTTTCTGCTGATGAAACCTGAGCTTCCTGTTCACCATTTTTCCCCCCATCCTTCTGGGGTTCTTACCCCAGTGCAGCACATCTACAACTCGAGCACTCCCAATAGTTTCCACACCATTACCAGGTATGGAAAGAGTGGCCTCCATGCATCAGCAGGGTTTGAGCTGCCTTTGGAGTGTGTGAATCTGCTTCCTGTGGCTCCAGCTGGGCCTTGTGCCTTTGTGACTGCAGTGCAGTGCTCTCCTCGGAGCTCCTGGGGCCCCAGTGGAGGTAGCAGCCTATTAACAGTAGGATGAGTAATAAAGCAAATACTACTGAGACAGTGGGTACTCTCAGGACTGGGTTTGGATAGAATATGGCCAGTAGACAGAAGAGAGCTTTTCCAGCCATCATACTCAGTATTTTGGATGACAGACAAATCTTCCTATTAAAAAAAAAATCCTGTCAATAGTTAAACTTACTCTTATTTTCTCTAGAGTTAGGATTCCACCCTGCATATTTACAGCTATTCAGCATTCTGGCTGCAAAGTGTATTTTGTTGCTATTTGTGTGATATCCAATATCCCGTCTTTTGTATTCTCACCTCCTTCCCCTTTCTTTCCAAGAAGCCAAATAACATATTCTCCTAACAAGCGTATAATTATTTAGTTATTGCACTGTTTTATGATTGCATTGTTGGTAATTGCTCAATATTGCAAGTGATTTATTAGTAATTGCAGAGTCTTTCAGATCTGTCTTCAGTAGGAGAACAAATAGCACCTTGCATCAATAGACATCAAAGCCTTCAGGAGGGATTTTTCTTTAATGATCTTTTTTAAAACTATCTTTCCTACTGCAGCCCCGAGGGCCAAAGTTTCTTTCTCTCTTTATACAATAACTTGAAGTTTCACTCCTGCCCTGCAGTGGAAAAATACATTACATCAGTCTTTGAACAGGATTTTATTCTGTAGTTTGGCTATCATCATCTTGTAGTTTCATCTGCATCTAAAGGGATTTTGCTATGGTGATATATATTCAGACTATGTAACTCCTCAGCCACTCAAACTCTTCTTAGAGCTTTTTGACAATAATTAAATTGCAAGTGATTTTCAGATATTCCTGTCATTTAGGGCTTCCCACATTGGCTTCAGTTGGGATTCACAGGTGGAACAGGTGAGAATTCAACTTCTCTCTCATTAACGTATGCCTTCTGGGTACAGCTTGCCAGCCTTTGCGTAAACCCTCCATCATTTTATCACACTCTTCCTCCTAAAGGATTTCTCAGCTTTGTAACAGCTGTAGCAAGAAACTCAGGCCACTTAAACTTGTCTGTGTGGAAAACAGGAGACTTTCCAGCTCCTCTCAGTGTGCCTGGACCTGTGCCCCTAGTTTTCCTCTGCCTCCCACTTACTGCTGCACCTTCTCCTGCCACTGGTGTCTGCTGGGAGCCCGGCCCTGACTGCACCCTGTGAGCATAGAGGCAGCAGGCAAGACAAACCCTCTCCTCCCCTCAGCAGTCCACATGCAGCCTCTCCTTGGTTATATCCACCCTAACCCCACCTCTGCTGCCCAAGCCTTTCAGGATGAGCTGGCAGCTAGTATAGACTAGACTGAAGAGGCCATTCAAATCAGCCTCATCCCAGAACAGCCATTCCCATGCTTTATGGAAGATATGAGGAGTGGAGGGACACCATGTAGTGTCCCATCACCAGAGGTTACACTGTGCTTAACAGGAGGGCAGTGCACAGGGCTTGATGTAAACCTGCAACCCAGACTCTTGGCAATGCCAAGAAGAATGTTATTTTGAGCTGGACAGAAGAAATGAACCCTTCACAGATGGCTGCACAGCAGTACTGTGTATTTCCTGATTAGCCAGGGTGAGTGGCTTCAGAAAATCAGGTAAGCATGGGGATGGACAAAAGATAAATAAATAAATAGATGCCAGACATAAATACTTCTGCTGACAGTTTTCTCCCATCTCTGCGTAACAAACTGGTCTTTCCTGTGCTAGGGAAAATAAAATAATTTCCTATTGAATCCACTGACTTCAAATGGAAACCATGTTTGTCATGGACTCTTCCAAAACTTCTTTGCAGAAGTTCCCACACTGCTGACTCATCCTATGTCTGCTGGGAACAAAGCAGCCCCAAGTCAGCTTCTGCAAGGCTTGAGGCAGCCAGCTTAGGTGCTGTACATAACAGAGGAGGCAACGGACCAAAAACCAAGATGCCTGTGAAGAGAGGTACAAAAAAGGAAAAGAAACCACAACAACAGTCCTCCACAAAGCAAACCTACTGTCCGTTTTATTAAATGTTACATTTGGGACAAACAAGATTTTACCTTTGCTATCATTTAATAGGATGAAAAAGAGGAATCTGAAATTTGGGGGTAAAGTGCAAGTAATGTTCTTGTTAGCTACATGCAGAGCCAAAGGGGTTTTTTTAGAAAATAAACTAAGATTTTCCCTGTATAGACGATGTCAAGTATTTACCAAGTGTTGAATCTGTCTACAAAATAGAAAAACAAGTCCTGTGCTACTATTCACTGCAAAGCTAATGCTGGAGGCCATAACATTGGTATTTAAAGTAAGACACACTGTTTAATGATAAATAATATTTTTCAGCTATAATTACTTTTCCCCAACATGTTTAGATACATTGCAGAGACCAATAAGGATCAAAAATAAAATCTTATATATTATTTAGATTCATTATATTTAAGCAGTAATTAAGGACATGGCAATTTAAGCAAATGTTGTTTAGTATTACCCTTTGACATCATGATCCTTGGTTTCTTTTCTTTAATCTCACATGGAAGAGGCCTGATTTTCAGGAACCTCAAAGATTTGGGAAGCACAAATAAATATCTGCTACTTCTCCAGAGTGGGGGTTGGGTTTATCTGAGGCTTGAAATTTGGGGTTTAATTGAGGCTTGAAAATCTCAGTGATTTCTGCTGTGATGAGAACATTAACTGAAAAACTCTCCAGTTAAACCCTACACACAGCATCGTCTGTGCACATATTGACAAACATAGAGGGGAAGTTTTCATGTTAGCATTAAGAACAGCTTCTCACCCCTCCAGAACTGATATTAAATGGATGGCAAAATGTGCTTTTTGCCCTCTGCTAGGCTTTGGGAATGAAATACACCCACTAATTCCATAAGGAAAAAAGCAAACAAACAGACAAACACATGCTGATTTCTTTTCCTTGCTGTTTCAACAACTCGTTCATATTTTTAAAAATAGATTATGATCTAGTCATACTAATTTTGTTTGTATTTGGATTCATCATTAAATAACTTTGAACACTGAATAATCATTAATAATATTATGAAATAACATTATTGGTGTTTTTAGATTCTTTTCAATTAATGCAACAAAGCGTGGAAATTCTTATTTTTTACTGTAACTGGCCCACTTTGCTCCTTCTTCATGTTTTCTATAGCATGGATTTTTCATTATAATGTTAGCAGTTAGTTTGTCACTCCAGCCTCCACCTCAACTCCTTCCACGGTTTCCTGCAGCAGTTACAATTTTGGCCCCAAAGTTAATTTTATGGTCACATGAAAGTCTGTTCCTGCAAGGTCTGGGTGCTCCCTGCTCAGGAGGAAGATTAGGGTTTTTACAAGGTGCTGTAGAACCTAAGAGCTATTTGGGGTGATGTTTTGATGCCGTTTTGCAGTAGCTCCGAGGGAAGGCATCCCAGCACTGGGTGCCACGTGCCGAGAGCTGCCACAGCCTTTGCCATGCACCGCTGCTACTCAGCGCCTCTGCACCCCGGCTTTGAATCAAAGCTGCTTCTTCAGCAGCAAAATCACTCCTCAGCTCGTTTTCCCAATCCATGAGGGCACAAATTATAAAACGGGCTCTGGACAGAGGCGGGCGGGGTCTGAGGCAGCGCTGCCTGCACCCGGCAGATCCGCAGCGCGCAGGCACAAAGGTTTCAGTCCCGGCAGGAGCTGGGGAAGGCGCCCGGCTGCCAACACCCTCTGCTGTCTCCTCTGCTCGCCTGAGTTCACGCAGCCTCCCTGCTCCCAGCCTGCCTCGGCAAGGCTTGTAATTAGAAACATCTTTTAGCTTCAAAACTCAATCCTGCAGGGTGGAAACCACTGGCAGAGACAAACAGAGGCAGACCCTCTGTTGCCATTTCGAGAGTCAGGAACACCCTCCAGCCAAGAGCGAGCTTCTCCGGCAGCCTCCAGCCAGCTGCAGGGCTCAGGTAGCGATTTGCATTCCTGTGAGCGCAGCAAGGACAGGAGTTACGGCGCAGAGACACGACTGAGGCTTTCTGCATTCTCTCCCACAGGACTTTAAGGAGGCTGAACTTCGTTTTGTTTGAACTTTTTCAAGCTGACAGCGAGAGATCAGCTTTGGAAAGCCCCAAAGCGTGGAAAATTCCAGCTCTGTTGTTCGCAATTTTATTCAAGTTGAGGCTGTTTGGGAGCACTGGATTCTTTTTTCACTAAAAATTTTGCAACTTCAGTTACAACAGCTGTTACCAGGCAACGGACATAAATGGGAACACTTTGAGCCAATGAAACAGACAGTTTATTCGAGTTGCTTGGTGCCCAAATACCATAATCATGAGAACAGCATTAAACAGATAAATAAAACAGAACAGGAGACAGGAGAGGCAAGGAGTCAGCGTGAGGAATGGGTAAAAAATAAGCAAACCTAACTGCAAGGGGGATAAGAGCTAGGAACCCACAAGCTCATGTGTAACACAGCAGGAATAGGAAGGGCAGGAGACCTGGAAAGTAGCAAAAAACCTTGTCAAGGAATGACGGCCTGAGGAAGCTGCTAAGCCAGGCCATGTATGGCACCCTGGTACAATGGTCTTTTGTCCCAGCTTTCTCTGCTTTTCCATTGATTATCTGAGACAGCAGTAATACAAAAGTGTCCAGCTTTGCTGAGAGAAAAGCTATCTTGAGTATATGACACAGGCAATGAATATTAGAGCTGGAGCCTTGCCCTGCTGTCACAGCCCATGTGGTACATATTGCCCATTACCTGATGTTGGAGCAGCAGCAACACTGAAGAGCCTCTCTGCCAGCCATTTTCCTCAGGAGTGGGATCTGATGTTGCCTGATGGCTATGGTGAGAACGGTGTGATGGGAGAAATGCTTGTGGTTGGAGCTGTGGGACAGACATATCAGAGACAGATTTAGTATTTAGTGTTAGACAATTCAGTGTTTGCGGACACTGTTACTTAAGCAGCGTGTCATGCTTTGGATGCCCACACTTCAAAGCAGCTGTTGAAAACTGTAGAGGCTTTAGAGGAGAGCTCAGAAGGACTTTAGCAGTACAAAATCTACGTTGTTGTCAGAGACCATCTAAAGTCATTACACTGAAGAGGCAGGACCATGGTGATCTAGCACCTCTGTGGCAAAGAGAGAAGAGAGCTCTTTATTTGAGCCGGATGAAAGTATGAGAGGATCCAGTGGGCAGAAGCATCATACCATGTTACCCATGAAATGCTAATAAAATAAAATAATGATTTCTCCATTAAAGTTCAGCTCTCCTAATGGAATACATTACAGTAAAGGCAGTTTTGTGTAAGAAAGCCGTGGGTGTTGTATTAGGAGGTTTCTCATGCGGTGCCTCACTGTAGGGAGTTCACTTCAGAGTCTGATGACATTATTTAATTATGCCAGTGTGTCACTGTTCTCTGAATTACCTGAACAGTGTATTAACGTTCTGCCTGCCTGCATAGGATGCTGTGCAGGGGAAATGGCACAGTTCAGAGTACAAGGGCAATTGCAAATAAATATTTTTAGCAGCGCTGTGTAGAAAAATGGTGTTAATGAGCAGTGATTAAGCACACAAACCACCAGAATATAATGATTAAAGATTTAGAAGCAAACATAAAAAGAACAAAAAGGAACATTTTTAATTTTGGATGCTGCAAAATGTGAAAAATAACTTCTCTGTGATATTTTTTCAGGTTTTTAATGTCTGCTACAACAAGTGAAACATGCCATGGAGATGGTTTACATTTTTCTAATTTATTTGACAATTTAACAGGGAATGATTTTTTTTCAGTCTTTAAGATTTTTGAGGTAATCTATAACACCAGTCAGATCATTTATGGTCCTTTGAATTCTTTTGTTGAAATTTTGAATTGACTCAGATGGACTTGAAATAGGATATTTTGAATAATTTAAAAACATTTACTTGAAGATTTTAAATCAGGTTACTCTCTTTTTATAAAGAATTTCCAGATTAATGGCTGGAAGCCTTAACAGACTTCTTAGCACTTTTCCTTATAAGATGCTCTGTTCTCAAGAGATTCTTGGGAAGAAGGGCTCAACTACAAAGTTGTCCTGACATACATGGGTCTTTCAGAGTGTCTCCAAAAGAAAGGTGCTACTACCATTTTGGTATTTTTATTGAAGATACTACAGAAAATTGTGCCAGAAAAGTAGTACTGGTCAGCACTATGCAGTCCCAAGAGCTGTAATCTCATTGTTAAGTCTTGAAGGGGAATTTCTATTCAGATATGTCCATTTCCATGGCATAAGGAGTTCAGTCCTGTAATCATCTGCCCCGCCTGTGCTCCCTTTGGATCCATTCTAGCATTTAGAACCATGTCTTCTTTTATTACTCCTTGCACTTCTGGCAGAGGCAAAAGCTTATGAAGCCACAGGGGTAGCTTTGAAAAGGAAGTTTTCTTCTGCGATTGATGGTGTGTAGTATTCCTGATCCAATGGGCATACTTGAGATATTGTCAGATTACTTTCTCTCCTTGACTTAGTCAGTTTTATGGTCCTAACCTCATAGCTAATGCAAACTTCTCCCCTCTTGGCTGATAAGCTCAACTTAAGATAAAACTGTGAATGGGCAAAACTGAATCTCGTGATACTTAATACTATCCTTAGAGCCCAGCAGATGGAGGCAACTTACACATAAACATTTCCGTTTTTGTTAAAAAAACAAGCAAGCAAGACCTGCATTTATTGGGGCCAGAAACTTCTTAAGTCATATGTTTTCACTGTAAAGACTCAGAATCCAAAAGAACATATTTCTTTTTTTCTTTTTTCATTTGAATTTTAGGACATTTTCCAGTTGGGATCATCTTGCTCAGTCTAGAGTTGTAGCATTCTTTTGCTTGGCTGGGGGCTTTCTGGCTTGCTTTTTTGTTTGTTTTTTTCTTGTTTTGTTTGTTTATTTGTTTGTTTAACTTCTGCATTTGTTTCAAAAGAACCATCATTTCAAGCAAGTCAGATAAAATCATGAATTCCTATAGTCAGTGGTGATGTATAAATAAACCAATCTATTTATGCATGCCTAGATGACAGCTAAGGGCTTTGCTGTGGAACAGCATAACAGAGCACCACCAGCAGCAGTGCATTTGCATCTGCCTCCTCCTCTGCTTGGAATCAACATCTGCCAAGACTTCTCGCCCTTCTTCAGCTTTGGTCCTAGAGCAAAAGTCACTGAGAGTCACTTCCCTTTCTCTGTAGTGTAAATAAAGTTCCGTTTGTCAGAAATTAAGTAAAACCTGTCACCTCCTTTCCACCAGCCCCGTGCAGAACTAGCCCAGAAGGGCTGCATCTACACAGGACACCATTCCCAGGGACAAGGAACCTTCCACCTCTGCTCCCCTGGCCTTGCTTTGCTCTCCTGCCTCAGCTGGAAAGAGCAAAGGCTCTGGGATTAATCTTCCCACAGGCTTTGCCCAAGCCAAATTCTCTTCAGCTGCAGCAAGGGCATCAGAAACTGCTCTGCTGTTACAAAAATCAGCAGCTTTGCCTTTTGAGGCCCTTTGACTTTGAAGCTAATTATTGCAAATCCATTTCCCCTCCATGGCATGCTGCAGTCTAAAGGGAGGAGAAGCTGACTGCCTCAGAAAACGCTGCATTACTGCCTCAGAAAGCGCTGCATTACTGCCTCCATGCTGTGTGTGGGGTCTCAGCCCATGGCCTCTGGCAGACTGCAGCAGTCAGAGCCACTGCACCATGGCTGTGCATGAACCTGTGACCCCACTGTGGCCCCATTCCCACCTTGCCAGATGAACTACATTTGCATGTCTTGTTTTCCTGTGTGTTTGCATACAAATGAGAGTAGAGCACCTAAACCCGAGCCCAGCACAATTAGCATTTTACAAATGCAGCAAGTCCTGCTCCTGTCTGTGGGCCATGCTTCCAGGCTCTGGCAGAGCCCACAAAGGAAGTCGTGAAAAAGATTACTGTGTGCCCGTTTCTACAGATGTGGGAACAGCATGCATATGCCCCAAGGTCACATTGAAACTTCTGAGGAAGAGTTAGGAATGCATCTCACACCCAGCTGACATCCACAGCTTAGCCAAAAGCAGAGTTTTATTTGGTGCACTGATGGATTTTCTGCCATTTGGAGAACACCATGCAAGCACAGTGGCCCTTTTCCAAATTCAGCCTTGGTTCTGCACCCTCTTCGCTGTGACACACACCACTTTGAAAGGCTGACTGTGCTTGTCCTGCATTTCCCCAAAGATTAGAATGTCATCACTTGCAGTTAAGAGCTTCAGGGACATTTTGAATTACTTTTCTGATTTTTATCTTTAAATGTTTTCAAAGCTTAGCATATTCCAAACATTCATCTTCTGTGCTGTCTTGAGGCAATGTGATAGAAAATGCTTTGTCAGCTAAGGTTGTGGCAAAAATGCCAGGCATGACTTAAAAAAATAAAAAGGAATCACTCCCTCTACAAGACTTATTTCCCATATATGCTTGATGTACCTGTTAGTTCAGCCACCACACTTGCAGTTTTTACAGACATCTAGCAGAAGCCATTCATTCTTAGTAAAATAGGGCACCCATGGTAAATTTACAAAGACAGACACACAAAGCAGTTTCCAAAGAACCCTCAATACACAGAGGTTACCTTTCAGGAGCAGGGAGCACTCCAAAAGTGATGGCATCAATGGGTCCTCAATGCCACTGAAATTCAGCCCCCACCCTGCTGCTGACGACCCGATTTGGGCTGAAGCAGGCACCAGTCTGCAGAGCACCTCTAAGAATAATGCCAGGCTGAGGATGGCTGGAGTGCCAGAGACCACCTCCAGAGCAAAGGCAGGAGATGAAATGGTGTCATTACCTGCAGCCCCTGCATCTCAGCTTCTGTCTGAGTGTGCAGCAGCAGCACCAGCAACAGAGGAACAGGCAACCAAAAGATTTCCCAGCTTCTGTTCCTGGACAATAGGCTCTTACAGGTGGACAGAAGGTGGGGACTTGTTAAATTACCCCAGTAAAAATGCCAGGCCTCAGCAGGAGTGACCCAGATGTGCATCTTGCTCCTACTGTGTTTAGTGCTTCATATGTCAACATAGATATTGACAGTTCCTAAATCCTTCACACTGCGGACAGCAAACATGAGGCATATGCTCAACCAAGCAGAAAGAAGCAATCCTGAAGATTAACAGCCAAATCTGGCACTCCTTCAATGGCCATACTCTATCAAAACTCCTATCAAAATCAATACCGTTTTTAAATGGGGACTCAATCATACTACTGCTCAGAGTAAGGGGGCAGCTTATTATCAGAGTCCTGGAGCAGAGCAGAGCTGCTTTAAAAGTCCTGCTGTCAGTTACTAGAGGTGTGAAGTTACTGCATGTCAAAATCTTGTGCATGCATCAGCCCTAGACTGGCCTCCCTCTATTAGAGCACAGTGTCACAAGCCTCTGTGCTTACAGGCTTATCCTAAGGAGCAGAGTGCAGGAACCTTCTTCCATTTTGACTGTCTTAGGTATAAGATGCAAGACTGCTTGAAATAGCTGTGCCAGTTGCCCACACTCACACAAAAATAGGATGTGTAGAAATGCTTGGGTGTAGCTTTTCCCACTAGGCTGCTACCTGTAGTCCAGGAAAGTGGTGGTCAAGGCTGATGAGGCTTTGTGCTTCCTAGTGCATCTGTGCAAAGCACCATGTGACATTGTTACAGTGAAGGAAATGCAGGATCAAGGCCCTATTCTATTCCGTGTGCTTCACAGGTTATTTTCCACGTTTTCTCAGGTGAGATGAATTTCCTCTGAAGGGCATGTAACAAAATGCTCTATTCAGAGGCTGTGTTACTGCACAGTGAATGGGGGTTACTACTGCAGCCATTGATTGCCACAGAAAGAGTCACAAAACCAGCATTTCAGTGGGAGAAACAGAAGGGACTCATTGCAGAAAAAGTCCAGGAAGGTCAGTGCGGTCAGCTCAGAAGATCCTAGAAGAGCAGCTGCACCTAGTGAGAAAGCTGCATCTCTTTTCCAGAGATACACACCAGAATTTCACATTCCCACTCCTCTAACACCTGGGTAAGGAACTGTTAATTTAATATCTGAAGTTTTGGGTTAGAATAATATCATTCACTGGAGAATAGCTGGCTTGGGATATAATCCCTGTGATTGAAATGCAATTGCAGGGAGCAATTTCCAATAAGAAAATTATTTGTGCAATTTTGCAAGTGTCACATTCAAACCTGAAGTAATCCAGACAATGTCAGGTGTTAAGCCAAATTCAGGAATGTTTTCACTTAAACTTTGACTCTGAGCACCTCCTGGAAAGAAAATACAGACAGAAAGTCAACCATCTGCTAATGTGCACAGGTAGCTTTGAAAGTGAAATCATGAGAAAAAGGTAGACACTAAACAGAGGAAATGTCAGAGAAGTGAGTAGCACAAGCGAGAGTGACACCCACCTCCTGAGAATGCATCTGTTTCCTCTCATGTGCAGAGTGTGCATTCTTCTAGGAGGATCGCACTTCCCTGCTTTTATATGCTTTAATGTTTTAGCAACTGACTGACCCCACTGGCATCTCTGCCAACAATTACAAATCCCTCCCTCCCTGCTAGGGACTTGGCATGTCTAGGACACCTGTTAGTCCCAAGATTAAGGTGGAATCACCGGGCAAGTATCAGCTGTGATATAACTTTTCTTACATGTTTAACGTCCCTGAAACCACTTGTGCAGGCTTTGCCTCAACAATACAGCAAAAGCATAGGCGTTCAGCATGTATAATTTAGAGACTGAGGTTTTTGCCTCCAGGGCCTTGCTTAGATGATGATAATTTACTTGACAGGGTGATTTTTTCCCTAAATGATTCAGCATATCACATCCCTTTTGTCCTGCTTATTCAAGGAGAAAATACCTAGCTGAAACGAATAGCTTGTGGGGTGAGCCCAGAGCACCTGACTTTGGTTCCCTCACAAGGAAAGGGACTTTGCACAGAGCATCCAGCCCTGCAGAAAGGCTGTCTGCAGCCATGGGTATTTGACTATGCTATGCCCTGCCTTTCTTTCAGGGCTGTAACCGACCTTGTGGCCAATTACAGCATTGCCACCCTCTGCCCTGGGGAGTGAAGGTTGAGGTGCCCTCCCCAACCTGTCTACAGTGATTCTACATGTACATGCATTGGAATGCAGCTGGAGCCACATGGAAAAACCTAGTGGCCTTCAAGGCAGACAGTGTGGGGGCAGCCAGTGAGCACTTGGAGTGGTCCTTATGCCCTATTGCCTGCTGCTTAACTGGGTCTAGAGAAGAAAGAACATCGGGCTGGCTCCAGGGCAGCAGGCTAGCTGCTCACATTGTCTGAATTCAGCCCAGGAGTCTTGGATTTGCCCTTCCTCTGCTGGTGCATTTCTCACAGTAAACCCTGCCTTACTTCCTCTGCCTTAGTTTTCACACAGATTAAGCCTTTTGTAAAACTAGCATTTCAAGAAAAAAGCCACTTTCCTCCCTTTCTGTCCCCTCCCAAAAGACCAATGCAGAATTACTGAGCAGGTTTAAGTGTAAAGATGTGTGCCTGTGAGGAGGCTCATCCAGCACTAAGCAACTCAGCCATTTTGAAGCCTGAGGCCCCTGGGAGCCCAGCTTGGCTTTCTATTTTTGCAAACGCTGCTTTCTAGGCTGTGTTTAATAATTTCTGTTAGATGTATCACCACAGATGACCCAGATTCATTTGAAAAGCCTCTTTGTCTTAGATTGTTATGCACATATTTAAAGATGGGCTTAATGGCTTTCTCAGATCAGGGCCACATCAAAGAGTTTGAAGAAGTAATGCTTGCCTGCATTTGAAGTAGCTGTGCACAGTCACATGAAGCTTGTCAACAAGGTGCAAATTCATCTAGGGATTCTCTTGGTTGCTTCTTTGCCACTTAAAACGTACATCTGACGTAACCAGCACATTTTTAGTTTTAAAAATCCCTGTTGGAGCAAGCAGCAAGCATGAAACTTTGAAGGCTTCAGCCTGTCTCTTGTGATTTGTCAGATGAAGGGACTGCACAGCATCCCCCTTCCATGGCAGCTTGCTCCTCACAGCCATGGAGTTCCCAGCTTTGTCACGTTTCCTACAGTTTTAGATGACTGTGCCAGACGGAAGTGTCAACTACAAGAACTGGAGGAGGGATAGCTGTGTGCTGTTGCCTTACTATAAATGTAAAGTTGAATCTGGATATTTTACATTCCATTTACTCTTTGAAATGGATGGTTCTTCCTCTTATATTCCTTCTGACTCTTTTTCACCTTTATACCATGGACTTGTTACACAGTGATACTGCCATGCTCAAATTCTTTCCCTTCGTGTGATATTTCAGTTACACTTCTTACCTGGCCTTATGCCATTTCTTAACTGTTTCAAGGTGTGGGTAGGAGACTTAACACATTCCCTAAAACAGTACATGTGAAAATCTAAACAGCTAATATTCATGCCAAAATATTGCTGTACCCATTGCTCATCCTTCCAAGGCTGCATTAAGATAGCTACCAGATATGCACTAGTGTGACAATTCTGGCAAAAAGGGTGATCAAGTTACTCAAGCTGGAAAAGGAGCAGCACAATATCAGAACAGAGGGCCGTTACAGCTCTGCTAATGAATTGTAACGTAGCTGAAAGTGTAACTTCACCTTCAAAAAGTCAGCATAAAGAGTGCCACCAAAAATACCTGATGAGAGAGGAGGAAGAGAGAGGAAAACCAGAATGAGGAAAAGATGCAGTTTTGGTCTTCCTTTTACAAAGGTGTGCAAAGGATGCAGAATGCATAATGTGTTCCGTTCTTTGCCAGAAAAGACACCACAAGTTCCGCATCCCAAGGAAGGAACTGTCACTGGAGAAGATAGTTTCTTTTGGCATAGTCCTTTTGCCAGTGATATTTTTATTATATTCAGCAGAAAAATACTCTCTGGGTCAAGCCTCAGGCATGTGCTCTAACCAAGAGCCTGTGGAATCATCCTCCACATGAAATACTTCAGCAGGACCAAGTACAAAGTACAGCTGCAATCCCATGACAAGGGACTAAGTTCATGTTCCAAGTACTTACAGCCTAGTTAGAAAACCCACCTAAAAAAGGTTCCTGCTTAAAATTTAGCAGTTCTGAGAAGGATTTGAACCAGTCTCTTGACATTCAGGGAAGGGTTCTTAGGCACTGAGCTACTGAACAAGAGGAGAATAACAACATCATTGCATCCTCAAGTACTTTTCTGAATCTGGGTCTTTCTCTTCTCTTTTTACAGATTTCTTTTTTTTAAATTGAACTAATCAAAATTTTGGGGAAGGGAAGAGAAATAATTTTGTTAAGCAGGACAATAAGTCTGATCTATACCAATTACAAAAATTGGATGCCATCATTTTTTAAAAAATCAATTTTTCATGTGGCCCTAATCATGAAGACATTTTCTAAACTCATCATTTTCTACAGTTACAGTGTTCCAATAAATTTGTAGGTGCAAATTTAACTGTCTAAATCAGCATCCTGATTCTTTGTCATGGCTACAGAGTTGCTGAGGAAGCTGTAACTTCTTTGGCAAATTGTATGAGATTTGGGGACTAAAATAATATGAATGCAAGTATATAACTAAGTCTGAAAATATTAGCCTACAGGAATAAACACTGCATTTGTGTGTTCCTTTGGACATTTTTTAAAAACAAAGTATTTTTTCCATGTGCATCTTTTGGCTAACTTGGAATATTCCCCATTCAGAGCCTGGGGGTGATGTGCAGAGAGGGAGGAATGATTGTGTTGTAGCTGTCCTTATGAGCTGGGTTCAAAACCACAATCACTTACACTTCTCGATGCCAAGAAGCTTACAAAAGACATCTGAGATTGTAACAATTCACTGCAAAATTGGAAACACATTCGACTCCACCCCACAACAAGATAATCAAATAAAAACTTTAAATGTGGAAGCACTGGAAAATGTGATTCAAAGCTTCTTGCTATCCCCTCGACCTACCTACCCTAAAATATTTAATACAGGCAAAATGGAGAATAACTGATTTGTTTTGTTTTATCTGTGGGAAGGTATTAAACTTAAAACTGCAAAATAATTCTGTAAAGTTATTCCTAAATAAACTATGGCACTGTACTGAAATGACCTGCATAAGCATAAAGCTAGATTAACTCATTGTAGAATAACACCAAATAATTCTTTAATAATTCTCTCCAAATAGTTGCCATCAATAGTTTATACTAATCTATGGGTTTGGGATAATTTAATAACATTACTGCTATTTCTTCTTTAAAGAGGGTGTAGATAAAACAAAATGGCTTTATTTTGTTAAATCACAGTTATTTTTCTGTAATTTACATGTATCTTGTCATTCTACAAAGGTAATTTGATTTAATAACATTCCCAAATAGTAACATATAAATCAAAATCTATTCCTGCTAGTAAGACCTTACACACTCAGATTCTTTTCACCTAAAGGCATTTTTCCTCAGTTTTAATAACACAAGAAGGAATGACTACTTAGCTACAAAGCAAGGAAGGAAACCTTACTGTACATATAAGAAACAGACAAAAGATATTTTAAGGAAAATCTAGTTAAAATGAAATTTTTATACTATTTTCTCCCATTTCACAAAATATGCTCTTAGCTGGACTATGGAATAAAAGAAAGGTGAATATCATTTTTATTATTAAACAAGCTCTCATCTCAGGAACTCATCAGGAAGTTCATCAATGACACAATATCATTGTGGCATTGCTAAGTATTACTGTCCCCAAGAGGCAAAGGGTCACCTTGAGAACCGATCTGGGGCAAAGCATCTCTCCTCTATTAAAATGACCACAGAGTGTCATCATAGAATCCCTGAATGGCTTGGGTTGGAAGGGACCTTAAAGATCATCCTGTTCCACCCCCAGCCACAGGCAGGGACACCTTTCACTAGACCAGGATGCTCAGAGCCCCAGCCAAGCTGGTCTTGAACACCTCTAGAGGTGGGGCATCCACAGCATCTCTGGGCAACCTGTGCCAGTGCCTCACTATCCATCCATACAGTGAAGAATTTCTCCCTTATATCTGATCTAAATCTCTTTCAGTTTAAAGCCCTTGCCCTGTCACTACATGCCCTGGCAAAAAGTCCCTCTCTGACACCCTTCAGGCACTAGAAGGTGCTATAAGATCTCCTTGGAGCCTTCTCTTCCCCAAGCTAAACGACCCCAACTCTCTCAGCATGTCTTGATAGGAATGGTGCTCCTGCTCTCTCATCACCTGTGGCCCTCCTCTGGAACTGCTCCAACAGGTCCCTGTCCTCTTATTGGAGGCCCCAGAACTGGATGCAGTACTCCAGGTTAGGTTATTTTTGAAGCAGTTTTGTTTAAGCTCTTTACCTTTTAACTGTAATTGATTGTTTTTCTAAGAATTTAAAGATATTTATCGATAACTTCTTTCCAGTCATCTTAAAAATCTCCAGTCCCAGTAACTGATATGGGCAGATCCAGGGTTAGGGGAGATTCCTTTTTCCCCTGTAACCTGTGGCAGCTGCTCACTCTCAAGGCCAGCCCCATCTGTGTGGACCCATGGGCAGGGGAGAGAAGTTCTGCACTGTGGCATGCAGCTTTAGAGGAAACCCCCCACACATGAAGAAACAGAGTGGGTGGGTGAGTGAGGCAAATTGAGGGCAATGCTCAGAGCATGGCAAATCCTTTGTAGACACACTGTTCCAGTATTTCATTCTTCATAGGGCTCAGAGAAGGGCTGCTTTCCTCAGTATCCATGAGAATTTTGCTTTAGAGACCACTAGAGAAAGTAGGAATTTACTCTAATTCACAGCTCTGTTTTATTTTCAATGCTCTGAAAAGAAACTGTCAACAGCCACACACTATAAGGCCAAGGAGACTTCAACAAATACCTAACCAGATCTCCCACACAATCAAAAAATTCCTGCTGTGGGTACCCTCCCCCAGCAATACATGAACTGTGCAACTTTCATAACAAGATCTATATAGTGCTTATTTTCTTTCAAGAGAGCCTTAAGGCAGACAGATTATGGATGTAGGCCTCAGAAATCTCTATGAGGTGGTTCTTACTTAAGAAAAAGGTAAAGAAAAAATGCCACTGGGCAGATCAGCACTTTGTCACTGTTCACTTTTAAATGAGGCAGGAAGAGAAAATATCAAAATTGTCAAATCAGTCCTTTCCTAGTCCCAGTCAGATGCTTTATAGCTTCCTTGCACTCTGGCAGTCCTTGTATGGCTTGTTATGCTAATAGCTTTTAATTGAATTCTATCAGTGGCCATGCTAGCAAAATGCTTACTGCATACAATTGAGTTACCACGCTCTGCAGGTCCTTCAGATGTGACCAGATATTGTATCTTTTCCTGTTGTTCCCATCTGTAAACTTTAGGTTATCCATCAGTGGCAAAGCAGATAGATCTTTAATGTAGTCTGTGTGGAATCAGAGGTTTCTATTTCCTACTAGCCTCCAAGTGACCCTGTGCCCAGTGGCAGGCAGGCTGCAGCCCACTCCAGAGAGCACTTTCATCTAATAACACCCAGCACAGAAAATCCCAAACTAAAGTGGATGTTCAGCCAACTGCTTTCTGTCACTGCAGAAACAGGTCAAATAACATGTCCCTGGGTGTGTTAGTTCATTGCCTTTCTCTTCCCTCTGCTTGCAAACACCGTGTGGGCACAAAATGCCTGAGGCAAAAGACCCTCTTCTGTCTGTGAGAGCCTTCACTGACGAACCTACACTGCCTGCACCTCTCAGGCTCACGCCTCAACCTGTGCCAGGGCCAAATTCAAACTTCTCAGGTGAGAAAATAGGGAGAGCATTACATTGGTTCAGACCATGGGCCCAAACTGCATTTCCTGTAGTTTGAGCTATGTCCAAAGGAAGGGCTGGGTGTGCTGCAGCCCGTCCAACAGTTGAGACTTGTGTTTTCCTTGTGGTCACTGACAAACTATATATTAATTATTCTGGGTTCACTACTGCAGAACATGGTCTGACATCCCTCATATTTAGATTTATGTTGCAAACATCACCACCTACATGTAATAAACTAGAAGTTAAAATGTTAAAGTACAAGGAAGTCAGTGGGGGCTATTTTGTCAAGACAAGTTCACCTTTTCCAGATTTCAGCTGCAGGCCTTTTTTAAAAAAGTTTGGCTTTCATTTTCTTGAAACCTCAGAGTATTGCAGGGCAAAACCCAAGAAAAACCCTCAAAACCTATAAAAATAATGAAGCTAGAGATGGAGGTATGTTTTACAGCACATTGAACATGAGCTAATAGTGCAAATTAGGAAAAAATAAGAGACTATACAGAGTGCTTATACAGAAAAACCAATGTTTTCCTGCTTTTGTCTAAAAAAAATCCGCCTAATAATCAATGACAACTTCCATCCCACAGCAAAGCAATAATTTAAAACTAAATTTACATTGTAATTAACATTTCAAAAATGTAAAGAACTTCAATATACATGTCCATTAATAATATCACTGCTGTTGGAAAGCCTTTTCCACCCACACATGATACGTAATTAAACTCAGAGTTCCTCATTCCTACAAACAGACAGTTATGAAGAACAGGTGGTTCCTAACTTGCAGATAATGAATAAGTGAATCTCAGTATAACTTCAGAGCCTCAGATCATCTCATTTAATGTTTTACTTGTACTTTTGAAAATTTTACTTTAAATTTTATTCTTACAGCTGTGACATAGATATCTATAACAGTTGATGTTTGTCTTTTAATAAAATGTCACAGATCAATTTCAGAGCTATTAAAACTGCTTAAAATGAGCTCAGGAGTTACAGCTCAACCTGTGACATGCTGTATTTTTGATGTGACCACAAGACTATTACTTGCTCACACACATATGGTAGGTAAGTGCTTGGACATTGTGAAGGTGCTGGACATTTCTACCTCCTTCCCAGGCTTAAGAAATGTCTATTTCCAAAGACAGACTTGCTAGGGTTGCCTTCTCACATAGCAACAAGCCTAAAAATGTCTTTGAGATGGATCTAAAGAAAAGACTTGAGGACACTTTCCTACCCTAACGTGGCCTGAATAATGTCTTCCCACACAGACTGGCCACTTGCGAGACCAGCTCCAGTTCCATCAAAAGCCTCTGTGCTGCAGATGGTAAGTGTGGTGATGGGAAGGTTGGTGTACAGCAAAGGTTTCTGAGGCTGCTTGCAGCTGGAAAGTTCCCTGCTGCTCTGCAGGGGAACATATTGAGAGCATCCTCAAAAGAATCAGTAAAACTTTAGCTGGCTGGTGGGAGGGCTTTGTGCTGTCAGAGGAGTAGTGAAGGCAAGAGAGAGGGATCTGGAGAGAACAGATGTGGACAATGAACAAAGCAGTCCCCAGGCTCTGTGCTGGGTTGCCAGACCTACGCTCAGCCAGCAAGCTGCTCTTTTACCACCCAGGTGGTGGTAAAATCCCATACAGCACACTCAGGACTGTTCCCAGTGTTTCGATGGCTCCCTTACATGTTGTCACAGTGCTGTGTCAAGGCAAGCAGCAATCTCAGGCCTCAGGCCATGCAAGTGCTGCTGAGCTGGCTCTGGATAGAATCACTAAGGATACCCCTTAATTAATTAGTATTCAGTCTAATTAATTAACCACATGATGCGTTGTCTGTGGGTTGATAATGTTCATAGCCTTCACAATATTTATGGGGAGTTCTTTGCCTGGCAGTTTCTATCTAGAGAGAGCACTCAAACCTGGAGGAATAGGCTTGATTAAAGGGAGTTTTTACTGCCACCTGCAAATTTTAAAGCACTTTATGTGGGGTTTCACTTTCTTCAGTTGACAGTGCATGAAATGCTGGAAGAAAGCAAGGCAGGGACGAGCTATGACTGAGACTCAGGTCTCCAGACACCCTATTTATCTGATAAAAATTACTTCACTTGAGCTGAAGCCTTTTTGTTTGTCTCTGAGAATTATTTGAGAATTTCTGGTGCTGCAGAAAGTTGAGTTGCATCTCCTACAAGGGAGTGACAGTAATAACTCCTGGAGTTTTTGCAGTCTTTGAAGTATAAGATTTGGAGGTTTCTTTGGAAGGCCATTAAATAAAGAGGAGAACAACTGAGTGAGATAACTCCCAAATATCACCCAGAAAGGCATCACATTTGGCATTTCAGCTGTGTAAACTGCAATGACTAATTCAAAACAATGAAGCATTTAAAGAAAGAGACTATCTATAGCAGAAACAAATGAGTCTTTTATAGCCAATTCTAACAGCTATTTAAAGAGAAAATATAATCACAGTATGATCAATGGAGTGAGTAATATTTACTGGTTAATGAATGTCTCCCTCTGGAAAAAGGAATATTTTTATGTTTGACTTCTGACAGCTAAGGTAGCTGTAAGATGCAGTCTGAAATAAACAGCTTTTATTTTAAGAAAGCTAATGATTCAAATAGTGTAGGCAAAGACAAAGTAACTCACACCTCCACTAACAGTGTATTCACTAGCCTACTCTTTCTCTTGTTAAACTCTGTTCTACCGCCCACTGTTACTGACACGACTTTTATTTTTCAGTAAAACTTTATTACAGGCTTTCTTTTAAATAAAAAGGACAAAGATGTTAAACCATAGTGTTACAGGTTACCGCCTACCAGCCGTCAGCGTGCATGATGGTGGTTTGAACAGAAAGGAGTGCCCTAAGCTGCACTGCTCTGCACAGCTTGGCTGAGTCAGGAGCCTTCAGCACAGGCAGGGCCATGCCTGCAATTCAGCAGCTACAGGGAAGGTGCCATTACTCAACTGTGTGCCAAAGCCAGCTCCACTAGAGTGGCTGATTTTTACGTGATGAGACTCTTCCTTACTTGCATTTATTCAGAGGAATATACAGATAAAGAATTGGTCATATTGAGTTTAAGGATGCTAAATCAAATAACTGCATCATGAGCAAGTGGAGAGCACATATACCGTAGAAACCACACACACCATACGTGTGTGCAATGTGTCTGAGTTAAATTAAAGGTTGTTGGAAGTTTTAAGGCTGGGGATTTTTTCCTTGGGGAAGAAAGACTGTACTCAGAGGTATTTTTCTTAGTTATTCTACAAGCCCCTTGAAACATGCACCACCTATAAAGGAGGCCTTTACCACCAAGAGAGTCCTGTGCCTTGTCCATGGCCTACACTATACTTCTATATTATCCATCTTCTAAAAGTTCAAAGAATCCTCATACTATACTGTACTTGGAAGAGAGATAAAAATATAACAGTTAATACTAGTATGGCAGATGTTGTGTATTCAAACTCCACCGTCAAACTATAAGCATATGGTAAAAGCATCAAGAGCACCTTGTCTCCTTCATCTTAAATTAGCTGTATGCCCATCAGGTGATCTCTGTTCTCTGCTCCTTTATTCCTACTCACACTGTTCTCTTCCTCCTAATAGTCAGCCTCATGTTTTTCCTCATGGTTTTATTTCTCCTGTTTGTGTAGCCATACAACACAATACGGATAGCTGGAAAGCTCCAATTCCATGACGCAGAAATAAGAAAAATCAAATGAGAGGTTTGGGTTTGCAAGATCCTTTAAGCCCACTGTGATGTTTGTGGGTGAAGACATATCTGCTGCTATCACTCTCCTCTTTCTAAACAGACCTTCAACATTCCTCCGGAGTGCAAAATCCTCATGTTCAAGTCCATACTTTACAACAGTGGTGCAAACAGTAAACAGTTAATTTAAGGAAGTAAAGAGTTCAAAACGTGTGAGAGTGGAAAAGGTGTGTATTTGGTTTTTTGTCCAGGTCTCCAAACAATGTTACTAAAGCCTTGGAGAAAGGTTCAAGTGCTCAAAAGTCCACCTGCCCCCTCCCCACCAGCACAGTGGTTTATTTAGTGAAAGACAGCACCTCTCCCTGCAAGCCTTCTCACTCCAATAGCCTGAACCTGAACCTCCAGCATGAAAACCTAATCTCCTACACACACATTTTATTACTTTGCTGACTTTGACCCTGCTGAACACAAACTATGAGGCCTCTTGTTCTCTGTTCTTATATTCCTGTAGGTTCTTCCCTCTCACTGTGTCTTTACATAAGTCTCCCTAAGGTCTATGTGCCCCAGCCCATCAGACATCTGACTTCATGCTTAAACACTACCCTGAACAGAAACCCTCTCCGAGTAGGGGCCTCATTTTGGAACAGCCCCAACTTCTAGTCCAACAAGCTCTTTTCTTTCCTTCAGAGCCCTCTTTCATCTAAGCGCTCATTTCATAAAGCTTTCTGCAATCAATTTCCTCCTCAATGTCATCTCCACTTACCCCTTTGTTTAAACTATTGCCCTCTTTTTTGCTTCTGTCAGATTTAGAGTGTAAGCACTGTGACCAACTCTGCATGCCTTGATGGCACTAATAATGTATCATTATATATAATGATGTAATCAGAGAAAGTTCAAGAGGCAGTTCAAGCATGGGGAGGCTGGAACTAGCCCATCTTCAGATGTGTAGAGCCTGCCATATGATTTGAGATAAAAGGAAAATATGTAAATAAACAGTTAAAACTATATATGGGAAAAACAAGGGGAAAGCCATGATATTAACTTTATATTAACACCATATATATTGTGGGAAGAGAGAAGGGAAAGTGGATTTGAAGTTTGCAATTCCTCCAAGTAGTGCTATATCACTGAAGATTTTGCATGAGACTATTGCGTAATGGGAAAAACTCGTGCTTGCAGGACACATTCCAGCAGCAGCCAGGAAGAAAGGCACATTGTGTATCTTTCACCTTCTCTTGCCAGATTCCCTGTTATTATTTTAGGAAGGCACAATTACAGGCTCAAAATTTTCATAGATTTTTTTTTGAAAAATGCCCCATTGATTAGATTTTACAAACTGCCCAGAAAAGGAACTCCGAAATTAATGGCAGGCTGACATAGTCTATATTAGTGTGTTTCACAAAACCTCTTTGTAACTGTCAGCATGTGGACCCCATGGCTGCAGGATACACTGTCAGTTTCTTAGAAAGATGGAGGAACATTGCCAATTCATTTTTCTTTGTCAAACATTTCATTTATTGTTGAGCTTGTATGCAAGTTAACGTCTCTCTCCTGTGCCAGCACTACTGCAACAATAACCACTTTTGTATTTCTCTTGCCAGCTAAGTTTGTGCTACCCATGCTCTAGTACAAAGGAGATGTTCATGGCAGTATGCACTTAATGAATGAGCATAATTAGCATCAAGATGTCTCATCAGGCTGGTGAGGTGGCAGCACACTAAATTGCTACATAACCTGTAAAATGAAATTATTCCCACACCTGGACCTGGTGATAAATATGCTTGACACACAACAGTTGCTGGTCTCTTAACATTCCAGTTTGAGTTCACTTTGCTATGGACTGGAAGCTGGGAGAAGCCATGCAAGTGACCTTCGTCCTGCATCCTTGGACTCTGTGGGCAGAGTTCCCTAAGCAATGGCCTTGTAGGCAAAGGAGGTTGACTGTAAGGATGTCGGTGACCCCTCAGTCCTTGACACAAGGGGCTCCCTTCCCTTGTAGTGGATTTGGGAGAGTGGAACAGACACTGTGTCTTTAGCAATTCCACCTTACTGTTCGCCAGCTGAAAACAAATCTCCTTTTGCTGAAGGTAGGAAGCTGCAGGCAGCAGTGACAGCCTGGGGAGCACTTGACACTACTAAACCTGTTACATAGAGAGTGACTTCTGGGTGGGACAAATTGTTTGGAGAATAATCATCTTGCCCCCCTGAGGCAGGTATGCTGGAGTCTCTGTGGTGCTGGTGATACTGGAAGATGAACAAGAAAGGTACACCTCTGCCACCATAAATCTTGCTTGCAAAGGGAAGGCACCTTCATTTGCATTTGCAAACATTTCTGGGCTTCTATACCATCCTGCTCCATGACTATGCCTCCAGCACCTATGACTGCAACTTTGTGTATCTGGGCAAAGCTGGGCAAGAGGAGATTGATCTAAATGAAAAACAAAAAAAAAAGAGTAAAAATTAAAAGCTTGGCAGGTACTTAGTGACATGAGAACTGGCAAAACAGACACTGGGATCTTCTCTTCCTTCTTAAAGACAAAAGAGAGCTGAAATGAAACTAAAGCCTGTGTTTCAATGAAGATCTGTATTTTGCAGGCTGGGACTGCACCCGACTTATTGCGGGTTATTCCCACGCAAAGGGATGTTCATATAGCTTTAGTGCTGTCCAACCCAGACAGTTTATTCTGGGTTAGAAAGTCAGTGTGAGGGAGTTATATGAACAAACCTACAAAAGAAATTAGCACGGGTGGGCATGTTGGCTCACAGACGTGTCAGACCATTTCCCTGTGCTGCTGTGCCCCCAGCTGTGCCATGGGGGAATGAGCTGGATTGGACTTTGCATCTCACAGACCCAATCACATCCACATTCCTTGGTCTTTGTTACCAATGATGTTGTAATAAGCATAAAGAATGCAGCTAGCAGTGTGAGATCCCAAGATGAATTTGCAGTGCTGACAGCTAGAGAAATCATCTCTTGATATATAATCAGAGGGAATTTGATACAGGAGTCACTGCGAGAGGATAAATGTGTCATTTTTAGGGTTGATTTGACTGTAGCTCCACTTTAATTGCAGAAAATACAAAATAAGTGCCAAATGGAAGTATGAGAAGCAATTTTTTCTGTTCATTACTGACACAAAATAAGCCATGAGCTTATCCTTTCAGACTCTGAAAATTCAAAACACCCTCTACATTTTAAGCCCTATTTCCCTAGAATGAGATGTAAAGCATATTTGCATATTGTTACAATTATAAAGCTATAGGAAAAATCTTTCTTTTCTATAAGTAAGATTGATAGGCATTTTCCACAAAACTTAATTTTGAATGAGAATATAAATTAGAATTTTTATGTATGCCATGCAGTATGAATATTTTTAGTCAGTGTGTACATATTTCATATTGTTCAGGGGAGACAAAAGAAAACCACAGCATCTAACAAGAGTTTTACTAGATATTAGTTTTTCCAACTGTATTTTGGCAAGCAGCTACATCTTGCAAAAATCAAGTTACCATGGTGTCTAGTCATCCTTACATCTTCTGAGATCAAATGCAGTTTAAATAACCACAGTTAAAACACCTTTCTTTGGAAAAATAGTAAAATTCAGGGAACACACATTTCTTTCAAGACACCTTGTATTTATATATATATATATATATAAAAGATGCCATCTTTGACATCTACTATAGAGTTTAAACTACAGGAACTATATGTTTGACAAGATACTTTCTCTTTACATAAAGTATCCTACAGAAATTTTATCTTTGGTAAAATACTAAGTTACTGTAAGATACTATCTTGACTACTCAAGTTTTACACTTGTTTGGATCCAGAAAATTGGAAGCGTATGGATCAATTAAGAATGAATTAATGTGGCATTCTAGCATGAAAAGAGGTGCTTGGAAACCAATTGAAAAATAATCAGTTTAAAACACCACAGAAGTTTAAAATTATTCATAAAAGTACCAGTGGTGAAACTTGGCCTTCAATGAAGTCAGAGAGATCCTTAAACCAACTTCAGGTTAGGGTCAGGTTTACAACTATAAGTATTTGGACGTTTGCCCAGCTTGCTCTCCACCATCCTCTGACCATCCTTTTCCTCCCTATTGTACCTCATTTTTTTCAAGCTTGTTTTCAAGAAAGCTCTGACCCTGGAAACGGACACACATTTGCACCCTGAACTTCACAGATACGCTCACTAAGGTCAAACCACCAGTTAACCACACATACTCTTTCCTATTCCCACCCCACCTTTCCTCAGTTGTCTCTACACATTCCTTCCTGACACCCTAATTGGGGACTTTAAACTGTTAAGTCTTCAGGACATAAATTATATCATCTTGCATGTTTATACATTGCCAAGCACAAAAATAGTAACCACTTGCCTTTGCTGGCAGTCCTATGACACCTTCGGTAGGGAGGTGGAAGCTCTGGTGGGCTAATTAAATTTCAGTGTGGGTGATCACATTCTGCTTTTCTATATTCCTTCTGCTTATCTAAATTCCTCATGTAGTTACAACCTGATACAGTATTTCTCTTCACTTCCCACTCCAGCTTGCTGTGTAGCGTGACTTTGTGCTTTTCAACAGCTGCCGCAGTCCTTCCCAGAGCTGCGTTTCATTAATGGCTAACACATCTTGTGGCTGTGTCGTCTGCAATGTGAAACACACAGCTCACTGTGCCTGTGTATGTGTGTTTGAGAGAGACAGAGTATTTTATTAATATGGATTTCTTTAAAACACAGGAGAAGACACTGATTCTTAAACTATGCTCCACGGAGCACTAGTGGATGGCACATTACGAGCTGTATGTCACATGGTGTTCATTTGCTCCTTGTTTCCAGCTGCTAAATTGCACTGTGACACTCTTAAATATACGTTAAATGCTTTCCTAATGTTACTTAAGCAAGTAAATTGCTTCCATTGCCTGAAGGAAATTCTGCAATTGCAAGCATGGGGGGAAAGGAATGGAAAGGGTGATCAACAAGAATCTCTCTTAAAAATGTCATTCCTTAGGTTAATGTGATCCATGCAAGAGTGGATTCCTGCTCTCAGACAGAAAAATGACCCTTCTCTAGCAACATTTTGTGTGCTGTTCAGGGCTGGACCCCACTAGCCAAGCTGTGTTTTGAGCTAGATCTATGAGAAGTGCTAGTTCTTCCCTTTGCTTTTTATCAGACATACAAAGATTTCCAGGATGCTTGGCACATAATTATTAAGCCTTTTCAGGGGAGTGGATCAAGATCTTAGCAATAGACTAGGGTATGTGGATGATGTGGAATGTGATGGGTCTCCTGGAAACCTCAGGGTGGGGTGGAAGGGTCGTATAGTGACACTCTGCAAGGACAAAAGTCTCACCATTTTACAGCAGACTGAGGAGCTGAAGCCAGAGGCTGTGCCCAGTGCTCAGAAAGCGAAGTGTGATATTGCAGTCTCTTGTAACACAGTGCTCGCAGTACATGTCTATTTATTTAATGAATCTCAGCATTTCCAAGAACTGATGCCAGAGTCCATATGCCATTTTCTTTTTCTTTCTCTCTGTTTCTTTTTTTTCTTTTTCTTTTTTTGAAGCAAACCAACAGAATATAAAATTAGACTTGCAATGCATGCTCTGCTTATATTGCTGTGACCCCAAAGATAACATGGAAAATGTCAACTAAAAATGTAATAAGTGAAAGCACTTTCTACACACACGTTCCCTCCTACTGCACTTATATAAGGACTAGTCAGAGGCAGAGAATAAGGGACTTCTTGCTACTAGCCAGCCTATCATCTTTGCCCCCAGGCCAACTCCCAGTATCTACAGGGAGTTTCTACATTGTGAACATAAGGCTGTGCAAACAGGTTGTTTGCTACACAACTGTGCAAACACACGGACATGGAAACAGTGCAGCAGGGTCATGCCATGGCAGCCAGGCTGTGCTAGTGGGCCATGTGTGCTTGGGCAGCACACAGAAAATTTGGTTGACTTTGGCAGGCTTGTGCTGCTCTCTGCTTGCATTAGCA
Source organism: Leptocoma aspasia (assembly GCA_013399835.1). Classification (NCBI taxonomy): domain Eukaryota; kingdom Metazoa; phylum Chordata; class Aves; order Passeriformes; family Nectariniidae; genus Leptocoma; species Leptocoma aspasia. The sequence goes on from VXAX01006967.1 coordinate 456,113, forward strand.
TCAGAACATGAAATAGGCTGTTCAGAATAGCTGTAGAAGTTGTTGATTTTAGATTTCTATTTCTAAGTGAGCAGTTGGGGTTTGTGTCCTGTTACAGAACAAGGACCACAGATCAGTAACATGGGTATTTGAAGCTTGTACACTTCCATTCTCATTATAGTGTTTGTCACAAAGATGAATTAATGTTGTGCCATTTTCAGTTCTCATTACAATCTTTGTCATGAGATGAAATATTAGACTCTTAAAGTCTCTATGAATCATAGCAACTTGCTCTATTATGTTGACCTTTTCAATATTCTGTGTTTGGACTGGCTGGCATTTCCTCTCCTCTTCCTCTGCAATAGCCACACTATACTTGTGGGCAGGCTACACTGGGCTTACCAATGAAAATGCAGAATACTGATGAAGTCAATATTGCATAGGCATGTCTGTATTTTGAGAATTGCAGAATTTGAATTCTATTTACCATGCAAAAGGAGGGACTAAAAAAATGAGCCTATGAAAATCCTTACTTGCTGTTTCTATGAAACACTTCTGAACAAACATATGTTCTATGAAAAAAAAAAGTAACTCCTAGGCAGATGTAAAGAAAAAGAAACACAGACCAAATCTACCAGCCATTGTTTGAAAAAAAAAGAAAAAAAGAAAAAATAGGTCACAAATTTGTTGTTAAATAACCTGAAATTGTCGTCCAACTTCTTTATTTTCCAGTGCTAGGTGTGCAATTTCCTACTTTCTTTACAATGCTGATAGCAACACTGCATAACCAAAGCCTGGATTGGGGCACTGAGGAGTGACTCTCTAGTATTGTCTAGTAGTTCCTAGTCGAAACAGTTCATATTAGACTGTTTGTATGATACCTAGGATCTTTTAAAGGTACACTGGAAGTTATTTCATTCCTGAGTTGTCACTGGAAATTACTTCATTCCTCAGTTGTTCTGAGGAGAACAGAGCTGAGATGACAGTCAACATAACAGCTCAAGACACGCTACTGAAGTGTCCCTTTGTATGCCCATTTTCATCACAAACACGTGTTTCACTCCAGCTGTGAAGTGATAAGACAGACATGTGACTAAGGACCCCAAACAACCCAAATCCCTCATAATTCTGTGCATGCTAAAGGGCACTTTAATCCAGGTAGACTGTCAACCAGTGCATAATTTCGACAAACGCAGCCTGAGCGCAGGAACATGCCTGGCTCTGTGGAAGGCTGTGCTGCACATCCCCAAGGCCACAGACTGCTACTTCAGGCAAGAGCCCTCCCAGGGAGGCTGAAGCACTTTGGCCACACAGAGGAATGGGACTGCATCATTTCTGGTGCAGGGTTTAGCGTTGACCCTCACAAAGGAGGCAGGGGACAGCCACTGTCCCAGGGCTGTAAGAAAGACCAGACACAACCATTCCAACATAAGGAATTATGGGATCTTAGCTCTGTCATAAAATGTCTACGTACAGTATGCTGCTCCTGTAGTTAAGTATCATGCATGCTATGGATCTGAGATGCCTCTTAAATGCCTGTGGTTTCTGGCCCATTTGTCGCATTTACAGAGATCAAAAACCTTTTATAAATAGGAAGATTTATTTACTGAACTTAAAATCTGTGAGCTTGACAAAAACTTACCATTTTAAAACATTCTGTGAAGTAAAAAGTTAAATAGGTTGGAAAATGTGCCACTGTCCTCTCCCCTGGCGTCCCACTCACCTGCAGAGAGACACACAGAGAAACCTGGGGAAGGTCTGTTCCTGCAAGCCACAGCTCCTTTCATGCACACAATATAAAATTATGAGGATAATGGCTGCCTGCAACTGCCTCCACACCCCTGAAAGCCTTCCACTCCAGCTGAGGGCAAAAAGCAAGAGATTTCTCCTTCCTGCAGGCTGCCACCATCCTCCTGGGGTACATTCAGCAAATGCAGTCTTGCTCTAGGAGCCAATGCTCAAGGAATGGAATCTTTAAACTTCTTTTCCTGACCTCTGTTGAAGTCCATTTTCCAGTCAGGATGCAGGGCTCTGACAAGAACTCTGGAACATGTGGAAGACAGCACCAGCCTCTGCCTTACTATTTAATTTCTTGGTCCAGCAGTGTCACACAGTCCTGATCCTGATGGTCTGACAGCACATATTCCCTTCAGCCAATCCTATTGTGAACTGCTGTGGTATAATAAGAGAGAACTGGAACATAAGAATCTCTTAAACCAGCCCATCTGACCAGCATAAATCACAGCATTTACACCTTCCACTCACGACTTGCAGACTGGCGGCAGAATGCGGAAACCGAATTAAACTGCAAAGCAGCAGTAGCAAAGCAATGCCATCACATCCCCACACGGAAGATGGGACTGCTGCTTGCAGGTGCTGGCCCAGCCAGTCCAAGAGCTTTTACATTGGTTGCTCTTTGTGAAATAGTTACATCAATAAAACCTCTTCTATGCATAAATTAATATAATTCAGAGGTACATTTTGTGAGCAGTATATTCTCATTTCTCCTTAGGGAAGTGTTTGTGTGTAACAGGTGCATCAATACACCCAAATACTTGCCCAGCAAAATCCTTGTTCTACGTATCTAATTCATAAGTATGGACCAGGTTTTGAAAGCAAGGACATTTTTGCTGATCTCTGAGACTGTTTCTGTCTCCCAAAGAAGTCACTGCCTGGACTTCTCAGCAGTCATTGCTATTCACAGGACTGGGCTGAGAATCTGGGGGGCACTGGTTTTGAAAGTGATACATGGACACACATGACAAACATAAATGCTTAAATCAATACTCCATATAGGAAAGCTGTCTCATCCTCCTGGTATTAAAGCAGGCCAAGTGCTGCTATTCAGTAGCCCTAGACATTGGTTTACAGAAGTTCCTTTTACAGAGAATAGGGCACTGCCTTCCATACCCACACACAAAGATACTATAAAAGCTGAGTTCCTCCTCCACCTGTAGGACTAGCAATGGGAGCTTACACAAGGCCCTCCAGCTCCACAGCAATATTTTTTATTTAAAATCCAAACACGCAGCTCAGTGCAGCACTAGCTGTGAAATAATTCTTTCCCCTTAAGCAAGCTCCATTAGTGTTTTCCTTGTTTAGTGGTAACAGACCTGAACATATAAACAACCTCATGGCACACTCTGGGTTAGTCAGTACCAGTCAGTAAGAGCCCCCCTCCGAGAAAACACTACAGAAAGGAATACTTCTAATTTAAAATCCTTCTAAGTGCTAGAGACATTTAAAGCATTAAGCAGCAATTAATACAAATAAGAAACTCAATCTCTCACATCATTAATACTAATTATGCTTTATAGTTACATTTTCTGAGTAAGATGACAGACAACATGCATATGGAGGAGGCTGCTTGACAGAGGTGCAGAAATGAGAGGCAACTAAATTGTTTCAGAAAGCAGTGTCAGGCATATTTTAAAGGTCCTTTGGCTTCCTTGGGCAGGGGAAGGCATTTCTAAAAAAGCTGGAATTGGGCCCACAGAATGTTCAGGAACTCAAACGAAGTGGCACTCAGTGTGGGTGTCTCACGTGCTGGGCAGCCACTCTCGACATGCAGTGGTTGGTGTTTGCAATGGGACAGCTGCTGTGGATGTGGGTGTTTGACATCCCTAGGACTAAGACCCAAGGTGTCTTCAGTTGGATACCAGGCTCTAGGGTCATTTGGGGAAAAGCTGAGCTCAGCTTTTCCACAAGGATTATGACATTGGTGACTCTGAGGACATAAGTAGTGATGATGATCAGGACAACTGGACTGAAACTGCCAGTATTTTCACACCCTGCCTCTTTAGCAATGGATTTTCTGTCCTGTATGGTGAACGTCAGCAAATACCACAAGTCCCCGTAGAAAGAGCTGCTGTATTTTACTGGAAAGGTGGGATTTTATTTCTCAGTATTTTTACATGTGAAATGACGAGTGGCACAAGGACTTCTGGAAAAATCAATCTGGCATTAATGCGCTTGCTGACAAAATTGCTGTATCCAGAGAATCAGGAGTCAATTTCTACTAAAGCACACAAAACACATGCTAAAGATTGCATGCACTTAGCCTGTTTTCTCAGATTAGGACTATTACCAAATTCAGAGTGTCACACCTTAGTGTTGTTACCTGCTCTCATTTTGCACCTTATACTTTCCATGCAGTCATTATGTACTCCTGCACTGGTCTGCTGCACCACATATCATGCAACTAAGCAAGGACAAAAGGTCCAGGGCTTAAATCAATTACAATATGCATGAAATCTCAGCATACTAGTCAAAGGAAATCTGAACTGTGCTTATGACAAATGCTTTCTGTTTGAATTCCCTGTTGCTTCCTTTGACATGACTCCAGTTGCTTGTCCTGTCAGGGGAAGACTTCATTCAGAAAAGTCAGCAAAAGCTGGAGAAGTCATTAGCAAGGTTGTCCCTGTCCTGCCTAGTGTTGTACTGAATTATACTCATGAGGCTACAGAGGTATTTGTCTTTATTTTACTCCAACATGGAAGCCAGATCTGGATTAGCAGTGGCAGGGCATCTTTACTATAAACTCTTAAAAGATGGCCTTACACAAACATATTTCAAATTCCCATGTGATCTCTGGACTCCCTGTGCAAAGGGAAGATACCCCTTGGATCATGAATAAGATGCAATGAATAAGAACAATACCACAAGACATTCTGCCAATCAGTAAAACATAGCTAGCCTAGATAAGGGGGAAGGAGAAAGCTCATCACATTTCACTGTTGGCAAATACTGGCTAGTTGCGATGACTTGAAGAACATTTCTTGTGCACACAGCCCCTGTCCTGCATGAGGATGTGCCTACCCCTCAGAGCTGCCAGATCAGTGAAGATCCAGTGCCAGGGTGGACACACAAACTTTGCTGCAGTGCTCTGTGCAAAGCCCTGTGCTCGAGCCCTGCCAAAGCCATGCTTGGTGCTCTCTTGCAGGAAGTACTAGCTGTTGTTCCATGGCACAGCTGCACTCTGCTACTGGCAGCGGCCCTTCAGAAGACTGAGCATTTCAGCCTCAGAGAAATTCTGTACATAGCTTTAGGCAATGGGCATCATGCTGGCAAGAAGTAGCAAGGCTTCTTATTCTTGGCTCCGTCACTGACCCGCTGTGTGACCTCAGGCAAATCACTTCACTTCTGTGTGCTTCTTCCACTTTCTGTCTTTCATCTGTCTTGTCTGTTTGACTGCCAGCTTTGGGAGGGGGATGTGTGTGCAGCACCAACCACAGGAGAGCTTTAATCTCTGTTGGGACTCTGAGTACAGTACAAAACCTCCAGCTATTCTGTAGTCCATACTGTCTACATTTGCTCTTTGCACAAAAGTATTGGAGAATGGTCAAAATGGGCCACTACTGCAATATTCATAACATCAGCACTTCTGATATCACCTGGCACTCTGTCCACAGAGCAGGAAAGATATTCCACCTAGCAGGCCTTCTATATTTTCATTTAGATTGTTGAGTGTACATGAAAAGTGAGATTATGAACGGGGCTGCTTTGCCTTGAAGGTATGCTTTGAATGTGCTTTTTGACAATGAAACAGGCATGCTATAAGAAGGCTGCTGCTTCTATAAATGACCATGTGAAGTGCAAGGAAATGGACTTTTATGTCTTGAAAATGACTATTAACAAATAAATGAGTAACAGTGTTATTACTGCTAATGTGATGAAAGTACTCCATGTTTACAAGGTACAACAGAGATGCATAGGCCAAGGCAAGACCTGACTGGTTGATATCCTATTGGGATGGGTTTCATTGGCTGTAGAAGGTGCACACTCACCACCAGTTTAGTTCTGACTTAAATGAGTGAATGGATGTCATGTGGGTGTGTGTGTGTTTATGTGTGTGTGTGTATACACAGAGATGAAACAAGAAAGAGAATGAGACTGAAGACGATGTGTCAAAGCAGAAGTCAAATAGTGGGATCCCACAGGTAGAAGAATCCAGTTGCTGTGTAGACCTGTTGCTTACCAAATTTTTTAAACACATAATTTCTTGCAGAATCATAATCTTTTGGCATTCATCTATACTTAGCCTTTCGTCCAGTTTTCCAGGACAAAGAATATGTTATCCCTCCTGAAAATACTCCTTTATGATCTGGAGCTGACTGAAAGATCAGGTAGCCTGAATCAGCCCTGTGGCACTTATAACACTCTCCCTGAAGAAACTCTCACAAGGCATAACTTTCTCCTCTTTTGCTGCATGCTTCGTGGAATCTCTATACAAGGTACCCTTGTTCCAGTTGCAAAGCAGCTTTGGTGGAACCTGTAAAGAGCAGCTGTCAGCAAAGACAGCAGATCATGTTATCACACAGCACGATGCTCTGCAACATTATCATTTTGCAAGTTCTGCTGCTTCCTGTTGTCCCATTTGTAAAGGTGCTTTCTGGCTTTCTCTCCCTCTGTTGTGACAGCTTTTGTCTTTGCACCACTGGTGCAAAACTAAAGAGATCTAACTGAACAAGGGAGCAGTTTTGTTCTCCTGTAATAGAGAGATATGCCAGGCTTTTTAGATGAAAAATAAAATATAGACATGTTTTTGAATCCCCTTTTGTTTTTCGAAGTTTTACAACCTTACTTATCTGTAAACAAAATAATCTTTTTTTTCTTCATAGCACACTGCATGAATACAACTTCGTGCATCTGGGAAGGTGACGGCTGCCCTGTGAGATAGATTGTGACAGTTTAAAATCAGGGAATCAATCACTGAGATATAGTGCCTGGATGCTGTCCCCACCAGGATGTATTGCAGGATCCAGGAGCTCACTCTTTGAGATATGCCATCATAACTCTGATAGATTAAAGCACCACATCCAGGAAACAATTGTGTAAGAAAAAATGGTGTCATAGATCTGCCAGGTTACAGCACAGACTCCAGGAGCCAACCAAGGGAGGGCAGGGCTGTATCTCTGCTCCCAGAAGCTGCCAGAGCAGCATGATGACAGTTCTGTTCTCAAACAGCCCCATTATGACCTAATTAGCATATATGAATTGCAGATTTAAAGCATTAAAGTGATGTACAAATCATTAATTTTTTGTCAAATCCATGTCAGCCTTGTGTATGCCTTCCTATTTTAATGTTGCATGACAGTGAAAAGAAGTCTAATCCTCTGTATATAAAGAAGAGAGATTTGGTGTAGCTGATATAATGAGATCTATTTAAACACTGGATGTTTTGCAGCTTTGAGTGTATCTGCTTAGAGAAGAAAAAAAAAGCCACATATGTCCCATTAGGGTTAATTGTGAAAGGATGTAAATATATTCAAAGCCCCAAGGGCAGTTCTGCATGTTGTCTGTATGAAAGAAAAGATATAAAACTTGTTTTCCATCAGAACTTCTTTTTAGTTTTCCAACAAATAAAAGGAACCACCTGCTCACACAAGATGGACCTGATTTTCAGAGGAGATGAACACTCAGAAAAATCAAGCTCTCACTTTCGAAACCAAGTCTGAGCCATAGTCTCAGGAATGGCATACAAAAAATTCAAACAGATATCAAAATCAAGTCCACATTAACTTCAGTTTATGTTCAGTTATGTTCAGTTTATTCTCTGCCTGCAGAGAATCATTGCAAAAAGGGAGGACAGCTGCTTTAAAGTGGGACTTTCTAAACCTCCTATTAGAGCTTCACAGTGATGCTGGGAAGGCTAGATATCACCTGCAGGCTGTCACTGGCTGTCTCAGCCACCAGAAACTGTTCATATTTCAGGATGGATCTCCATCTGTTCTGGCCTCATGAGTTTACTATTTTCTTACTATCCCATTTCATATCTCTTGTTTTCCCTCCCTGGCTTTAAAGGAACTCTTACATCTCATGCTCAGAACAGAGGATTTAGCTCCTGTTCTGAGCTGAGAACACTATTCAACACCATTGGGCAAACCCTTCCGCCACCTGATGAAATTGTCATCCAAGTCTCCTTTCAATGAGCCAATTATTCCTCCACAACAAGTGGCATTTCACAGGCATGACTGAACATCACATTTCCGTCAAACAAGCTTGCATATTAGACTGACTGAAATCCAGATGCATGAGCAGAGAGGTCTTCTTTAACAGTCTACTCCATCTCTCACACAGCCTGGCCTGGGGATGGATTGAATTCCAGGGAGCTGCACAGGAGGTAGGTAAGAGGAATAGTCTTGACAGTTATGTTCAAATATTTTATGCATCAAGAGAGAAGAATATTGGTGGCATAATTACAACGAAGTACATAATTCCAGATAATGACTGAGATTTTTATTAAAGATAATGTAATTAGGCACCCAGTTCCAATTTTTTGTCCATGGGTACTGCAATCTTCACCCCTGCATCCCTTTGAAATTACCTATAATCCCAAACCAGCAGGTTTGGTCAAGTTGTTTGTGTGTGCCTTTGTTTTAGATCTGTGTGTTTCTGCAGTCGACAGCACTCCTGGGCAGATGATTTCTCTTACAGTTCACTAGAATGACTTTCCCAGCAGCAAATAATCAGCAGTGTAGCTCATCTTTTCTGACAGGAGTTGAACACAGAGATGGCTCTCCTCAGGCTAGGAAAACAAGGATATAGAGGAATGAAAGTGCCATTGAGAAACGTGTTGGCAGCCTGTGTCCCCTCCATACCTGGACAGGTGCTCAGCACTTACCTCTGGAGTGTTATCTCAGTAGCTCAGAGAGTAAGCTGATAAGGAGTCAGCAATCAGCACATGGGATCCCCACACTTCAGATGAATTAAAATGTGTGTCTTACAGAGACATTTGGGCACTCTCTTTCTGCCCAAGGGTATTAGCTTTGGGGTTAAAAGAGCAGGAAAAGAGAACGTGAAAGGCTACACTAGGAACAAGGTTTGGGAGAAAAACTTATGGATTTCATTTTCCCTTCATATCTTGCCAGAATCTGGGGAGCCCCCAAATACACTACAACTGTCCTGGAATGATTCTATGATTCTATGCTATGATTTGCAGTCTTTACAGTAGTACTGTGTTTTAAAGTGAAAGGTGGAAATGAAAATTGCACGAATTCAGAGACTGCAGGGAGAGCAGACACCATCTCTGAGCAGAGCCAACACTCAGCAGTAGGCATAACTCCAGGAGCTGAAATGAAAGAAGTCTCAAGGTCCTTGTGAAATTAATCCCTATGTGAAGGGCTAAGGCAACCAGTCAAATGTTTTTGCAAGAGCCTTCCTGAGTAGGGCTTGTTTTGGCCTTCTTTCACAATCAGAAAGCCAAGGGAATACAGTTGCAGGGACCTTCTCCCTGAAGACACAACAGCTTTGAAGTGTATTGGCAGAATGCAAATGAACTTCTGAGCCATGCAGACCCAACTTTGGCCTTGCTCCTGCTGCTAAGGACAAGCTGCTTGGCTGCCACAGAGCAGTAGTTTCATTGCTTCTTGCTGAATTCTCTACCCTGCTCATAATTTTCTTCTTTGCACTTCCACATGCAGAGCACTGTACAGCATCTATCCAGGTAACCTGGCAGAGCAGCTGCAAAGCCTTTCAGGTGCTTGCATTTCAGGCCCGACCTGCACCTACTCCAAAATCTCTGTGCCAAAATGGCTCCTTGGCTGCAAGCTCCTGAGTTGAGGCTCTTATGGAGCTATGGGAGAACAGTCTGAACAAAAGGTCCACTAATGAAGAAGCAAAATCAGCTGGCTCCAGGGACTTGTTTAATTTCATTAACTTGAGAGTTGATGCAATATCTCTTGCAGTAATTGGTATGTTGATCTTGCTCCTGTGCTATGAAAGAGGGAAACATAAGATTTTCATTTCATCCCAGAGCTCATAAGAGCTAGCCCTACATTGCACTTTGTTAGTGATCTTCAAAAGGCATTATTTATAAAAGTAGCTTTCTGGGATGCTGTTCAATCCATGCCCATTATCTATGCAAATTCCTCAAGCTGTATCGGGTTAGATAGCTGCTGGTATTGCTGGAAAACCAACCAACCTGCAGAAATCTTTGCTTAGTTCTTTATTGAGCACAATGTGGTCAGGATTAATCAGTCATGGCATTGGATTAGCATTATTGGTAGTCATGGCAATTTCCATTTTTGTGACAATCCATGTAACCTTTCCCATTAAAATTAAAATACCTTTGAGAATCCCACAGTCCTCACTGGATCCCAGGAATATCATATGGCATCATTCAAACTAGGATAAATCCAAATACATCTGAAGCTTTATGCAAATGAGCTGAAACCACACTAAGTTCAATTAAAGAAGAGCATTAAAAGCCTGAAAAACAGGCCATGTGCATTCTAATTCTGATCTGGACCTTGCCATGATTAATTACACTTCTAAATCTTTTAGTTCCTTTAGACAAATATGGGAATTGTACCCTCTGATTCTTGTTCACTCAATAGTTAAGCCTGTGAGGTCAAGCTTTCACCTGAACAGAGGTGAAAATTTCTGGTGAGTTCAACTCCATGGCTGCTAAAAATGCTGCACACATCTGTTGAGGTACCAAACTTGCTGTACAAGGCCACACCACTGATCCTGGCAACCCAGCTTGCCCACACCCCATTCTGAGTTCCACATTCAATTTGGAGATATAAAGCAGGTTTTCTTTACCTCAAGCCTGTCGTGTTTTTCCTCATTTTGCATACTCACCAATGAATTATTATAACTGTGCTATCAGAATTACTGCTGCAGGGGCAGAATTTAGACTCACTGAACACACTGATTGTTAACAGCTTAAATGTGGAAGTGGAACAGGAGATGACATCTTTCTGCCTAGGCTCCAGTTCTCTGCTCCCTGCTTACTGACCTCCAGATGAAGGGCGGTAACAAGCAGCTGGAATGTACTTACATCTTGCACCACCGCAGCTGTTTGCAGCTGACCTGCATGGTTGCATCCTTTTACAGCCAATGCCAGGTAGAGAAAAAGATGATGAATTCTCACTCTTGTGCTTCCCATTGGGATATATTGCCTTAACTCAGTGTGAAAGGCCCCCGTTTTTGAGCTCTGCCCAATCAAAAGATCTCTGTTTTGAAACACATCCTGCTAAATCTCTACACACAATAGCGTCATTAAAAGATTGAAAGGAAACTAATAGGAGTGGTTTGATCAAAGTGTGTAATAAGCAAACACAGTAACAGACATTTTTATTCCATTATTTTGTGTGTTATAATATCCCAGTTTTACACACTGGGTCTCTCTTAGGGAAGCAAGTGTTCAGCTTGGCAAATTTTTCCATGTGAAGGTGTACCTATTAAAATTTAAACTAAGGTTATACATTTGTTATCTATCCCTGAGTTATATCTTAGGTCAGCATATGGGGAGGCCTGAAAAATGAACTTTGCACACTGTTCCCTCCTCATTCTGAAGCACTTCCGTTGAGAAGATGTTGGATTATAGTGCTTAAAAATGCAGTACATCTATAATAAAATAAAATATAAAACTGGGCATAAAAAGATATCTGTGGACGTGAACAATGAAATTATTTGATTATTTCACACATCAGCTGGGTACTCTTTTTTCCATGGCAGGGAATCCAAAGATGCTGCAAATAGCGCTGAGGCCACTCAGACTTTTGAAAAACCACACCATTTTTCCTAGGCACCTGAGGGCCAGGAGTAGTCCCAGAGTTTCAGTCTGAAGCAAGTGAGGGTCTCACTTCAAAGAGCTGTAAGCACCCTGTGTCATTCCTAGAAATATGGCAGGTTTAGTCCTAGAGATCACAAATTCAGCAGGTTTTCATGTGTCCATTTCAACACACAGCCCACTCATTTCTCATGCACAGCCTATATCTGCCACACTGCAGTTTGTTCTTGGTTTATGCCTTGAACTTCACTTCCCTGCCCCTGTGTCAATAGGCAGCCTTCACTTCTACAATGTGAACTTTTCATCATGTTGTGCAATTGCACATAAAACCCTTATCCTCTAGATCTTGTGCTATGACGATTTTTGTGGTTCTGTTGCTAGAAAAGTCTTATGCTCAACTATAAGCTAAATAAAACAATTTTCTTGCCATCAAATATTTAAACCCACTGTGCTGGCTTGGACTCAAACTGAGGGAGTGAAATATGCCTGAGAAAAAAATGGGAAAACTGAAACCTTTATCCTACAGATACTTCCTTCAATAACTTAAATTATGCAGCTGTCCTCAAAATAGATCAGACTCACAAACAGCACAGCTTTTAGATGCAGAGAGAACCTGATGAAAATACATTCATTTGAAAATATAATTTCTTTGAGTATTCCTAGATATTTTCTGAAGCCTAGGACTGTCTGAATCACTGTGAGAGGTTAGAGAACTGTGAACGTTTTTCTTAAGTTGCATGTGAGGTACTGGGGAAGTTGATACGTTATGTACTCAAATGAAAGGCTTTTTTGAAACTGAGCTCAAGTGAACTGCAAATTCAAGTCAGCAGGGTGCCAGTGCCCTGTGTGTTTGCTGTCTGTGTCTTTAAGAACACACAGTTAAAGACTTCAAGCAGAGACATACGAACATCATCTTCTCACTGCCTCCTGCACTAGCAAGGGATGGTGCCTAGCTGTAAAACCTGTGTGTCTTCACAGGATGCTGGAACCTCTGCAGGCACCTGAGCTCCCTCCCCCAGCACGGCTGCTGTCCAGGGCCCTGGTGCACAGCACTATCAGCACCCAGCTGGCAGAGGGGCTGCACTGGGCTTCTGCAGCTAAATCTTGTTTCCAGAGAGCTCTGGGGCAGCTCCCACCTGTGGAGAGGCCACAGTGTGCTGGGTCACCTGAAGCCCTGGTCTAGGAAGAAGCTGGCCGGTAGTTATTGCTGGGCTGACAAATTGTCCAGAGCTACAAGAAGGGGTAGTGGGACTTATTCCCTTCACTGGACCCCATTCTGAGCATGTCCCTGCTCTTTAAGGACAGGGGCTAGGTCTGGTGGTTCCTGACTACAGGAAAATTCTGGCATGTGATGTGCAGGGTTGGGTCACCTCTGCCTGCATGCATTAAGGCTGTGAAGAGACCACACCAGTTTCTGTATGGTTAAATGCAGATCAATGAGGCCCACCTGTGTCCATTCAGAAGCCAGTGGGACACACTAGCTCAAGCTCTCAAGCTGTTCAATTATGATGCCTCTGGGCTTTTTCTCTGCAGTGTGCCAACTGTGGGACAGAAAGAAAGAGAACCAAATATCACAAGTCTTCTAAAACAATTACAAAGGCTGAGAATACGATGGGGGAATATAGATGCAACTCAAAGAGACAGAGGTGAGGGGATAAAAGAAAACTCCTGGTTTGCCTTCCAGTGTTTTGTCAGAGAAGTGAATGTTGGACACACAAAATTGCACACTGTGTCTGAGTTTTGCTGTATGATTTGAGAGCTTTTTTAGTGATGCCATATGTATAGTCTAAAAAAGGACTGGCAAAGCTACAGGAAGAGTGGGGTTTTTTTTGTGCTGGGGAAAGGAGGAGCATCCCTAGATACTTTTATTGAACCTGGGTAACTTATGCTATTTTATTCTGAACAGGAGATTATATGGACAGGAGATTATATTTTTAATCTTAATTTGAAGTATCCATTGAGGTTATTCAATTGAAGTATCCATCTTTTTTACAGAAAGTTTTAGCTATTTCTTCAAGGAAGAGTTAGTCTGTTTAAAAGGACATGAGAAGATCTCACCTATTACCATTCAGACACTAAACCTGTCCAGAGCCAGCTTCACTAGCAAACACATTTTGGCTTTTACACCCCTACTTTGGTGACATGATGATACAAGAGTTTATGGCTGCTTTGTGTCACCAGCACAGCACAAGCACCAGCACAGGCCAGTGCACAGACTGATAAATCTGACATTCAGTATATAGAAAACAACACTTGGAAAAAATTTTTAAAATTAAAGACTACGCAAAAGTCTCTTCTTTGTGGCATTATTAATATCTGTATAGTTATTGGATTGCAAGTAAGTTTGAATCAAATGCAGCCGCACTTTATGAAAATAGAGTGTATATATCAATGTGCCTTGTGTAGAATTGGTGCCATTTGAAATGATGAAGTGCTACTAACTGATCTTCATAAAATAATACTTTGCATTTATATAGTGCCTTCCATCTGAGATCTCAGAGATCTTCACAAACATTACTGAATTAACTATCTCTGAGCACTTCAATTTAGATATTGCTCTCCTTAGTCTACAGATGTGGAAAGCAAAGGCAAAGAAAGATGAACATCACATGAGGAAACCAGGACTCTAAGGGCAGGCACTTCTTGCCCTGTAAAAAAACTCACGGCCTTTCTTTTTTTGAGGAGAAGCTGTAAGCTTTCAGTGCCTCTGAAAATCAAGCCACTTCAGTTGCACTTTTGGATGAAAATGCTCAATTTAGCTTAAATAATTCTTGCAAAATCCTCCAGGAAATGTGTAGGAGAACTGACAAAAAGGATCCAGAAAACTTGGCTTAGGGCCCTGTGTTTTGGCTGAGGGACTGTTCTCTGCATACTGCCTGACCACTGCGACCACAACTTGTGAAACCTTGCTTTGTCTTCTCATGCTTTCCTCCCTTACCAGAGTTTCCAGCAAAGAAATAAATGCAAAAGATGTCTGCAGCTTGCCAGAGCAGTGCTGGATCCACTTTGATGGCACAGGAGCCCGGGATCAATGGCAATAAGGGAAGGCTGACAGTCGCAAGCTCAGCAAACTGATGAGGAACTTCTGAAACCAGATCAAGTCAAATGGATTAATCTAGTTAAATTAATTTCTCTGGCTAAAAGCTCTCTCTGAAGAAATGATCAGACTGATCTGGGATGATCTGGAAGAACAAGGCCAGATACCTCCTTGGTGGTATGAGGATGGGTATGGGATGAGTAGCTGGCGGAGAGCTGGAGTGGTACCAAACCCTTAATGTGTGTAAAATGCAGCCAAGGCAGTACATTTGGCTTCACAGATAGTCTGGGACTTTGCCTTCAGGGCTGCATTCAGACATCAATGTCCTGACTTAATGTCTACTCCCTAGAATACAGTGCCTTATCCAGATCATTGGAGTCTTTTGAGATGTCTCCTCTCTCATCAAACTGGGTCAAGGGCATAAAGCCACCACTTAATCTCAGACACTAAAATATAGTCCTGAGACCTTGAGGAGGCCTGTAGCTGGATTCTCCCCTCTTTCCAGCATTGATATTGCTGTGTCTGCAGAGAGCTGATTTTCCCCCACACCCTGTAAGAGAAGAGCTCTGTGATGGGAGTTGGCACTCACTGCCCAGGACTTGAAGGCAGGCAAAGAAGCAAGCAGCAAGCAGGCAGAGGAGTGCTGATTAAGCCTCCAAAGGAAAGTGCCAGATACATCACTTGCTGAATCTCAGAACAAGCTGAGTGGGAAGGGACCCTCAAGGATAATTGAGTTCAACTCCTGGCCCTGCACAGCACCATGTACGGGAGTTACATGAATGGCTGTTGCCATAATTTGCAGTGCTGCACTGGCACTTCAGCCTCAGCAAGGAATAATCCCCTCCTCACCAGAGTAAAGATAAATTATGCCACTCCAGAGAGAACATGCACTCACACAGGGAATCAAGAAATAAAAGTCAATAAAATAAAATTAATGATAAAAAATGGACACATTTCTTTCTACCCTATATTAGGTACAGAGCCTGCCATTTTTTTCACAGGATCTAATGTCTTGATCTGTGTCAAGTGATTTTGGCCTGTGGTTTTATTCTAACTTGCCTCCATTGTCTTCTTCCTTTTTTGAAAAGGATAACAATGAAGGATAAGAATGCATTCTTTGTCTTGTGTCTCAATTTATTGTTTAAAAGAAATATTTATTAAGCAAATATGAAATGCCTCAGAATGCTTTGCAGAGCTGCCAAGAGGTCAAAGGTCTGGGATAAAAATGATGTTGAAACAATAATTAATTAGCTGACATTCTCTTAGAAAATGTGCTTTGGGAAAAGCTATAGTAAATCAAGACAACAGACAAAGTGACAGAAAAAATGAGTAATGAGGGAAAGAGGGATAAGAAGAAAGAAAATCTGTATGGGTAGATTTATTTGCTTTTGAAAATTATCTGATTTTTCTCAGCCATTGTCCTGGCCCCCAAACAAAAATCTCCTCCAATAAATAACTTCAAGCTGTTTTCAGTGACTAAGCCTCAAAATGTTCCATCCCAAATACATTCTTATTTACTGCATGCAAAACTGAGTAACATCCCTCCAATGCATTTGGAGGACTTCTGGTCTGCAGAGGCCACCTGTTATGGAGAATTTCTAGAACAGCAGTGTCACCTCTCCAGTAGGACTATCAAGAGGCCTGAAATCTTCACCATACTCTATACACAGCTGTATAGATGATTCAGGAGCTACTTGGGTAAAAAAGAATTTGTACAGCTCATTGGATAAATATATCATCTGCCTACATAGGGAACCTTTTCTAAGTCTTTTATCCTAAATCACCTGTTAATTTATAATGTTACCAAAACCTGGAAACAGCATGTGCTAAAGCTCTATGGGAATGTATTTGCTTTACACACTGTTTTCCTTGGAAACCTACCCCACCTGCCTTCATACTCTGTCTACCCCACTAGGACAGAATGGCAGCTTCTTGAGATCAGTAAATATACCAGGGGGAACAAAGAGAGAAATTGTGTTTGTCCTTTAACTACTCACTGAGTTGGGATGAATTTGCCTTGAAATCCCTGCAGAAAGACCAGAGTTTGTACTTCTCAAGGCAGAAAAATGTCTAGACCTGTTAAGATTTCTGCCTCAAAGGCCTCTCCAGATCTGCATGGTTTATATGGTGATCAACATAAGGCATATAGGGCATAATGGCATCAGAGGGAAGGGAAGCAAAAGATAGGACCATCAGTGTAAGTGCTGATCTCAGGATACTTTGAAAGCCCCTAACTGTGTATCCTCCACAACAGCACATAATTCATTGGCCAATCTGAAACTGAAAAAGGAATAGGAGAAGAGTACAACATTCCTTTGATAGCAGTACCCTCTTCCACTGCTACTGCCCCAAGGCTGAACTGCGAAGCACCAACTGGGAAGCAATAGGCTGGCAGCAGGAGGGTGAGTTTCCAAGTATTGGTGTGGCTGCATGCTTGTTTGTGCCTAGGAAACTATTCAAGGCCAAGTTTTCCCCCTGCTGAGAAAAGCAGAGGAGTCTCATGAATAGTCTGGCTTCAGTCTATTCAAATCCCCCAGGTTTTCTTGAAAATGGAAAGCTCAGCAGCTGTTTAAAAGGCCCTGAGGATGTCTGACCAATATGTTCAATTATTTATTTTTTTAACTTCCTCCGATGCTTTGTGACAGCAAATAGATACAATAAATACCATTCTGTGAAAGAACAGCAAGGAATAGATACTCTTGGATGACATTCTGCATGGATATACAAAAACCTACTGTGGTTTTGAAGATTAAATATGCCTTAACATACTGCAATTATTAAGCCCCAGGTATTAGGGAAATCACATCTGCCTGTGTTGCACAGCTGAACTAGTGAAGCTGGTTTCATCATCCAATAACTAGGCAGTTTTCATGTATTTGTTAGACTTATATGTGTGTGTTGATACCTAGAAGCAAATTGTCAAAAGCATTTTTTTCAAAGGTGGTATTTAGAGCTAATAGGAGAAAAAATAATCCAGATTTTGTAGGTCTAAATGATGATACTTACAAAGCTGCCTCGGAACTGTGTGACATCCTGTTCCTATTCAGGATGAATGTATGAATTGTAAAATGCAGCAAGGGCTTGAACTTCTTTAGATTAGGGGGATGATCCCCCTCTTAGCTCAAAGAAGTTTCCTCCAGGAGAAAAGTGGAGTTCTGTATGGATTAGGTGTGTGGAACCAGACTGACAGGTTGGTTGCATACAACGGGTTTTAGGTTTTGATATCCTCCATATGGTAACTGCAGCTTTTCTGTCTCTCTCTCTCCATAAGGATTCCCAAAAGAAGCCTATTTTCACCTGAGTAAATATTCTGCTCCTGTCTTCATTTTTATGTGAGTGTTCCACTTTGTGCTAGAAACAAGCTACAGTAGCAGTACTCTGGGGATGCTGCTCTAATAGATTCACAAGGTTGACTTCTTTAAGTGGGATTTCATTGTATTACATAGAGGATTTTTTCCTAAGGATGTGATTATTCCAGGACTGATCCCACTGCTGTGATATGACCACTTTTGTCACTGTGCACGCATGGCATGGGATTAGTTTTCTGGCACGGTATAAAATGACTTAGACATGTTGTCTTACTTATTAGCATGTGGCATTACAGATCATTTTACAAAGGCAACAGCTGCAACTATTGCTCCTACAGTTAGGTCATGATTTGGTATGTCAAACACCTCTGGATAGTGCAGGCAAGAGGAACATTTATTCGTCTCACTTGTCAATACATTTATTTCCATCGTCTTATGCTTTTCCTTTTTGCAGTAGTAAAACAATCCACTCTCCATACAGCTGGCTTTCCTGGGAGCTGATGAGAACCTGCCAAAGTAAAGGTACCCAGGAGCTATGAAGACTAGCACATTGTAAGACCCTATACAGACCAGATTCATACAAAGTAACATTAAGAGCACTATTGCTCTCACTGCCATGACAAGTACTTCAGCTTTTCTCTGTGCAGCAGAATTATTTTTGTGTTTTGCACACCACAGACATTTGGCCACATTTACCAGTCATTTGACACTGACTTCAGCTTCAGGGAGCCAGGATCTCTGAGCATCTGACTCTGCCCAGATGCTGGGGGAGGACTCAGCAGGGGCTGGATGCTCAGTCCATAAGGGGGTAGCACTGCTTGCCAGTGGGTTCCCCACCCAGTTAGTTCTGAACCATGACACATTACTCCAAGCTTCAGCATAGGCAAGGACTAGCTTCAGACTAGTCCTGGGCAGGATGGCTGCTGTTGAAACAGCAACAGTTTATTCAGACAAAAGGGTTCTGGGTTATAGGCACCTCTTTGGGACTCCAAGTGTGTTGCATGAGTCATGTCTGCAGGACATGAGCTAGCCACTTCTGGCATTTACACCATACCCTTAGCCTTTCTCACAGCACCTTCTGCCCTATAGCACCAACCACCGAGAACTCAGATTTGCTGAGGGAAGGATAACCAGCTGCAGAGCATGCTGGTAAACAGTGCCTGAGATGACACTTTCCTTCAATTTCTCTTCAAGTAATAAAATTGCCTGTAGACACAGATTCAGTGTGGCCCAGCTGGGTAGGAGTCTAACACAAGATGATCTCAAGGAATGGGAGGTGGGCATGAAGTTTTCCTCTGCCTTTCTATAAAATCAGATTTCTGCAGGAGGTTAGAGGCAATCTTGCTGGACAAGTTGATGCTGCCTTGTCCCTCTGCAACAAGCTGGCTCCACCTCAATCCCAGATCTTCATGGCCCTCTCCCTGCTGCTGATGAGAAGCACACAAAGCCAGATATGCTTTCTGTGTGAGCACGCCTCTGTCTGCATTCGGAAAATGAGCTGTTCCCAGTGTAACCCATGTCAAAGCCTTCACCAAGGCAGCCAGCCCACTTCAGCCTAAATGGGCAAGGAGCACTCACAGAAGACACCCACTGGCAAGTCCAAGGAGGGGGACTGTGTCAGAGTGCCCATGAGAAGCAGCTGGGGTTTGCCCCAAGGTGACTGCCACTAGAAGAGACTGTGTTTTCAAGCCATCCATCCATCCATGGGAAGAAATCAGCCCCAAAGTCATATCTACTGGAGCACTGCATGAGACAAACACACTGTGACTTTGGAGCTGCTGTTAAGAGAACACAAATTCTGCCTTGAGCCCTCTCACAATTTATGCTAGCCCAACATAAATCAGCACAAGCTGGCATTTTGCAGCAGTGCTGTCCTTTGACACACCCCTCCTCCCCATGACTTATCTATTTGCTCTAAAAGAAGGAAGAAGGAAGGGAGATAAGGGGAGCGGAAGGGGATCCAGATTGCAACTTGCAGCAGCTGACGTTTTTATTGTCTTTTAATTAAATAAAATACAAGAGCACATGCAAATTCCCCTGTGTGCCCACTCCTCCTCCTCTTCCTCTTAAAAACTCATTAAATAAGGAGACCACAATCAAGACAGGAATGCAGGGTTGCCTCTCCTACTTTCAGGACCTCATTGGCATTCTTTGCCTGGAAAAAAGGTCACTGCAGAGCAATGCAAGATGGCTATAGCTGTTTTTTTGCCCTGTCACCAAAAGTCATGAGGAGAAATCCAGTATAAGTCTGCTTTTCCTCTGCAGTCAAATTGCAAGTGTGTGTGGGAAGTGTGGAAGTGGGGGGAAAGTAGCTTCTGCTTTCCAACATCCTGACTTCTTCTCCAGTTTGGTAATAGCCTAGAATACCTCCCTAGATGCACTGGAAACCACAGCTGAATAAGAGGGACTGCATTTGTCTTGCAGTGTCCTCTCATGAATAGCAATGCCCAGAAGGGCAGCAAGCACAGAAGCTGATGCCTACCTTAGTCATCGTTTCTAGCCTACATCTGGATTGCAGGTGGGATCCCGGCTGTGAAAAGCACCTTACTCCATGGGCTGCTGTTTTGCTTCAAGGCATTTTCCCTGTAGGTTCAAGGGCTTTGAAGTGTTTAAAGGCCTCCCCTTTCTCTACACACAAGTAAATGGGATCTCTAAGATCCAGCTCAGCAAGAAGGGAAGAGCTCCTCTATACAGACCCTGTGGAGGTCTGTAGTTGTTAGTCACCTCCCCTTCGGAGGTAAGTTAGAGAAGTAGTTATGTTAAAATAAGGCTTCGGATACAAGTGTAAGCACTTAGCTAATTTGATGGTAAACATACACAAATATGTGTGTGCATGTTTGTGGTGCCCTTTCTGTATCTTAGTTGCTGTGACACCTCTGATTTTCAGTCCTACCCATGCTTTTGTTTCATGGAGGTTCTTGTAGGATTGGGCAGAGACAACAACTGAATCCAGTTCTCTCTGTAGGCAGCTCATACCACCAAGGCTGCTCTCTGTCAACAGGTGTTGCTCTTGCATAAGGGAAAACCCTTCCCAGGAGAAGAATGGCCAGAGGTAGAACAGAAGGATGACCTCCAAGGGGGCCCAGCACAGTCCTTGAAATGATCTGTCAGCATTTTTCTCTTCCCACCAAGGATCTCTGGGGAGAAGGCAGGGGGTCACTGCCTCACTGATACTCACTCTCCTGCCTGCCCTCCGGAAACACTTGAGAGTCAGGTGAATTTATTTACTATTGCATCATTTTTCCTTACAGATCTGACAGCTCATAATACCTCTGGTGCCTGACAGCCCCACTCTTTTCCAATTGATAAATAATCTCTTCCTGATCTGAGCAACCAAGGAACATCTTGAGCCTGTCACACTGGAGAAGATCCATCAGGCTCTCAGTGCCACAAGTGAGGTGTTTGAAAAATGGTGTTTGTGCAACTATTCCAGGGTATTAATTCCTGGCATCCCACTTGTATTTTGATTGCTTCTCAAAGAACAACAACGTATTTTAACTCTTTGCAAATGAAGCAGCGTTCTGTTGTTATGGTAACTCAAATTCTAAAAATAATGTAAAGAAAAGACCACTTTTAATTGATATCACAAGAAGTTGTTATGGTAACCGGAATTGTAAAAGTAACTAGGTTAAACTCCATTTCTTTTTTATCCAGAGCTTTGCATAAACAAATTCTGATTAAAATATCAGGTTTAATTTAATCAGTTAATTAATGTCACTAAATGTCATTTATCTTATAACTCTCATTTATATTCAGTGCAAAATTACCTAACTTGCTGAGTTCGAACTATTCAGTCATCATTCTGGTAGTCTGGAATAGGATGACTGTACAATTTCTTTTTGGTCATAGAGTGGTTAAAATGGAATGCACTGCTTTTATATCATGTGAGGGGTCTGTTTTTTCCTCAGTAGCATGGATGTAATGCCATCAGGTAAGCCTGTGATTAAAGTCAAGCATGTGCTATATGAATGAAGGCTCATGCTCTGCTGACTTCTGTATTCTCCAAAGCAAGTATCCTTCAAACCCTACTCTACTGTCTGTCTCACTTCTCTTCCACAGTGTCCAGACTTTCTGTCTCTGCACCCTCTGCCCCGAGGCTGTCTCACCTTTCTGCCCAAATTACTCTCTCTTCCCTTCTCTGTCAGAACTGGCAAATAATTTCTCACCCTAACCCCCTAAATCAGCAGTGACATTTCCTCCAGTGTGGACTCATTTTCCTCTTTCAAGAGCTGCCTGTCACTCCATTGCACCGTCTCTGCCATTTGCATTAGTAATACCTCCCTGTTCTCTTGGAATGTCCCACATTGTTCCACAAGTTCTTCCATTAAGCCCTGAGTTCACTGCAGCCAAGCCCAGCTCTCTGCCCATTTTTCTGGCAGATTTCTTTGCAAATTCCTTTTACCTTTTCCAGCAAATTTAATAACCCTGTTCTTGCTATCCTCAGTCTGAACTGCAGAAGACCTGGTTATCTGTCAATTGCCTGCTCATTTTTTTTCACAGATTAATAGAGTGAAAGGCTAGGCAACATTCATTATGAGCTTTTAGCCTAACAGGCCACAGAATTTCATCCAGGAATTTCCATGTTGAACCTTTAACTTCTGTTTGAACAATTAGTGTGTCTTTTACAGAGCCACCTAGTCTTGATTAAAAGACTGAAACTAATGGAGAACCCTCTACATCCCTAGATAGCCTGACCTAAATATTTAACCCTCCCTGTTAAAAAGAAATGCATCATATCTTTCATCCAAATGTGGCTAGCCTCAGCTGACAGCCCTTGGACCTCTCTATGGACTTTAACATCTGAACAGTTCACCTCAAGGGAAAAAATTACTGTAGGTCAGCTTCCCTGAGGTAATCACCCCTATTCGTGTTCTTACCTACAGCAAACTACAATAATGGTGAGGTTATATGTAAGGGGAGCCTGTCTCCCAGGGTAAGAGGTGTAAACACACACTTTCACAGAGGGGACAAACAGCTCCTGTAGAGCAACTAGTATAAGGTAATCTATTTTTTCTGGTACTTTGTATGCCTTCCTTTCTGCTGCAGTTTCTTTCCCACAAGGAAGATCAGAGTCAGAAATGCTCTCATGATATTGATGCTTGAACATCTTAGTCAAATTACTTCTTAACCTTCCATTGGATAAGTTAGAAAATAGTTGTAAGAGATTTTAAGTCTCTTATTGACAGGTAGAATTTATTTTGGTTGTTTTTGCAATGCTTTTCCAGTTTTCTGCATATTTTCTGGGTATCTGAGCATGAGCACTAGCACTTCCTAGCCCTACTAAGTCCCTTTATCTACTTGTACAAGGATTGCATCAGCACCTGTAGCACCAGCCTCACACTGGGAATTCACATTCATTTGTTCATCCAAAATAGCCCCTACACTGTTTCCAGAATTTCTGCTTTCTAGTTCCCAGTCTGAAACTGAAAATATAACTTTTATTCTTGGTTTGTGTGTGTGCGACCTTCCCAGAGGCTGTGTGTATACACCAGCTTTCTAAAAAAAATCTCGCTTGCCAAGCAGTCCAGATCTTGCCGCAGGAATGCTCTGTGCTTATTAACATCACTTATCATGCCAGAGAAGTTTATTTAATCTGCAAAGTTTACCAGCAGTGCCATGTTCTTCCACCTCAGTTGTAACTTCTTCTGCATTTTGCCTCCAAACTTGCAACCTTGCCTCTTTCCCTGTTCTTACATCTCCAGCTCTCTAAATCACAACTCTGAAGCAATAACTTCCCAAAAGCAATGAGCCTGCCTCTAGAGCAGTGCAAGCAAATAATAAGATTGAAGAATCCCCTTAAAAAAAAATTCTCAGAAATTACCATTTGAGGGAAGCACATGGAAAACTGCCCTGTCAGTCACAGCACATCCCAATGTGCTGCATCCATTCTTTAATCAGTCCCTGACTATTTCTAAACTGTTTCAGTCAGGTCCCTGTTTGCAAAGCTTTTGCATGCAGTTAATACTATCAGCATATTATTATAAATAATACTAACAGCAAATGGACATGCAGTATGTGGTTTGTAAGCACAAGCATGCAAACAGCTATGAATCAATCTATTTGACTTTTTGATGTCCTGTAATCAATCTATAATCCACTTGTAGAAAGGACTGTGTTTTGTTCTTAAGAAATTAAAAATTCTCCAAGTGCAAGTGGTTTAATATTAAATGCTTGTCTAAAAAATAAGCTTTTAATTTAATAACATGAATTTAAAAAAGAAAATCCTTCTCCCTCACAGCTGTCAGCTTAAAGAGAAACAAAATTTATTTTAAATCTAAAAAATCCCACAAGCAACCAAACAAAAAAGCTGCCTTGTCTTCCCTTTACATGTTTGATTGGCACTCATGACACAATTTGCTGTAACTGTCCTGCTTAGCTCCCTCATTGAAATGGACATTTCTAAATTTCTGGTATTAGTAAGGAGTAGAGAGGTTGATAACCTCTCTATTCCTTACTAATACCAGTTCTGATATTTTGCTTTCCCTGCATATGTGGTCTTCAGTGAATATGGATGGTGTTACCTGCTTATACCAAGAGTAGAATAATTTCACAGGTGAAATTCACTGAGTAGCTGAGGGGAAGATGTTAACTGGAGACCTACAAATTTACACACTGAGCATTATCTACTCTTGTTGTGGACTTTATGGAGAAACATCTCTTGTGTCACTCTTAAAAACTGACCTAAAATCGTTAGTCACTGGAGTCACGGAGAGGAAATTTCTTGTGTTAAATGACAGGGAAGGAGTCACCAGATATTACTGGTTAACAACAGTGAGTAAAGAGTTTTGGAAAATCCCAGATCACCAGACTTACTCAGAGGTCCAGTTAAAGTCTCGTGTCTTCTACCACACACCCAGAGTGCCTAATTCTAGAAAATCCCTGTGAATCTAGAAAATGCAGATGATTTTTAGTATTTTATGTTTGAGGTACACATAGCGAAGCAATGTGCAATCCATTTTCTAAACAGTAATTAGGTTAACAGAACATATTCATCATTTAATATAGTCACTAGAGATGGCTGAAATTAATCTTTTTCCTGTAGAAGCTTTTAAGAACTTTCCCCTTTATCTTTTCCAGAGAAGTTTCAAGTTTTTGGCAAAAAAATCAGCCCCTGAGTATTTGCATTCTAAAGTACCTCTTGGATATTTGTGGTATAAATATCTCCCACTCCCTTCCACTCTGCCCCTTTGGCACCATGGGTATATTTCAAGTCTCATGATGTCTGCCACCACTTTCCATGCTGATCCTGCTGTGGGGATGTGGCTCTGCTGCTGTTACAAGCACAATCTCAGCCCAAGGCAAGCTAGAGGACAACAGGTTTGGTGTGGGGCATCACAATTTTACAATGAAGACAGCTGGGACTTCTTTTTGACAAATAACAGGAAATTTCTGTTGAAAGCAGTCACCTTCTGCTTTGTTTGAGTGTAATTCTTTCAAAAGGAATTTTCAGGGAAAATTCATGGAGGAGTTTTGGCAGTCATCACATAAAAGTTTGATAAATGCTGGTAGAAAAAATGGTCTTCCTTCCTGGGCAAACCAAGCCATGGAAGTATGAGATGAGGTACATAAGAACCTGACACATGGGACTCTGGTTCCCACAGAAGCAGTTTGCTGACCCAGTGCTCTGAATGAAATCTTTTACTTACAGGTATTAAATGTTTGTTCATAGCAGAGTGCAGATATAGTTACTATATATTTTTCCCAGTCCACACAGGAAGAGGTTTGAAGTCCTGGCCCAGCCAGATTCTTATAGCAGAAAAATATTTGGAATTATAGGTCTAACTGAGTGAAACTGCAGCCAGGCCAAGCCTGTGTACAGCAATTGAAGTTACTAGGGGCACAACAGCTGGAGAACATGCAGGGGAAGCCAGAAATCGCTCAGCTGAATCCTCTGCAGACCATGTTTGACACATTATTTATCTTCTTCTTTTACAGGTGTCTCCTGCCAAGTAAGTGGGGGAGAGAAGTATAGCTCAAAAAGATATTTACTTTCCTGTTGAATGAACAACATTGAATGAGCAAGATCAGTCTACAAGGATGAAAATGCAGCCCTGTCTTGCTAAAACAAATAGATAAGAAATTAGCTCTTCAAAAGTTTTTCTAACTCCAGGAGAAGCAATGGAGCTTAATTCCCTGTGTCACTCACTCCCCTCTCAGGAGGGGACATTTTATCAGCCACCAGACAAAGAGCCTCCACAGCAGACAAAACCACTATCTTCAGAAGTGACATGCATAGATGTGTGTCACTGCAGCATTCACAGACAAGCCACAGCTTCTGAGCACACTTCAAATCGGTTGTATACTGGCACAAAATCCCTTCCTCCCTGTGCCAGCATGTACTGTGAATTAGTGGGCACATGGGATGAGGACTAGCCAAGGTTCTGGCCTCTTTGCCTGTAATGCATTCCCTCTGCAGGGCCACATCCACTCAATGCCTGAGGCAGTACTAGGTCTGCCTCTTGGACACGGGTACTAGGAGAAGACAGAGGGTGCACTGGGGATGTGAGTTACACTGGGACCCCAAAAAGTATGCTATATAAAATTAGTATATGTGTGTGTATATATATATGCACAGTATAGCTATAAAAATAGGACATAATATGTTAGATATCGTAATACCTAATGATAATCCATGTGAATATTTTGCAATGTTTTGCAATCTGCAGGTGTTGAGATTATTCTTTCCCAAAATATCAAGGTTAAAAAAGATTCAATTTTGCTGTGGTTCAGCTTCCAGATTCCCAGGGAACCAGACAGTCCTAACTGCATATTGCAGCTCTGCTCAGAACATTTTGCCCAGCAGTTATATTCAGTTGGGAAAAGGTTCACGAAGTTCAAGGCAGACACACTGCAGCTCCTGGACATACACTGGGAGTGTATGTGCTGGCTTCCCCAAGCCCAAAGCAATCCTAGAGCAAACTTCCTGCAAAATGGACTTTAGATTCCTTCTGGATTTGGGTTAAACTAATCTAGCTCTTCCTTTGCTTCACTGGCAATTTCCAGCCAGCTCCCAAACCAATTGCAAATGTCGGAAAAACAACTCCTTGTTTTACAGGGAGTACTGTAAGCAAGAGAAGCATGAAGTTACATCAAGGATTTTCATTCTTTCAGAAATGAATAATGAGCAAGATAAGCTACCTAACAGAAAGAATTCCCCTTGATTCAGTGGATTAATTTGCTCAATAGCATGAAATAAGACAATTTAAAGGAAATCAGAATTAATATAAAACATTTGTCTTCAGATACAGTTAAACAATAACACGGAAGACTACAACAGTCCATAGGATATAGAAAGATGTTTAGATTGTAATACTGCAGCCATCTTAAAAGAAAACGTTTGATGCCAGATATTGCATCTGTTTTTTCTTATCACAACACAGTTGCTATATAGCTAGTGGGTAACTATATAACCTTCTTATAGAGTCAGACTGACAAACATACTTACTGATTTTACCTAACCTGTTAAGAGCTTTTGCTTTTGAGCAGCACCCAGGAAGACAGGTCATACATAGGCTGATTTGCTATTTTGCTACACGCAGACCACAAACACTGGTCTTGCCTTTGGAGAGTTTAGAGTGTGCTGTCTCTTCTCGCTCTGCCATGAAGTGCTACATCTGATGGGGAATGTCCACAGAACTGTTTCATTTTTTCTCAGGATGTTGCTTTGAAAATCCCACTGCTGCCTTTTTCATTGTTCTATTATGAGGGACAAATCTCTGAGTCACAGGTCTTGTCTCCTTTCTCAAGTCACTTTTCTTTGTTCTTTGCACCTGCTCTGTCACTTGGTCAGAGGATGATGCTTTCTGATGGGTCTGCATACAAAGAGTGGTGGAAATAAAGCTCCAGGGTCTACAGTGACGTGCAAGTTCACATTCCTACACACGGGTAGGTGACCTGAATCCATAACTAGCCCTGGCAGCAATGGGTGATGGATTGCCTTGACTGCAATATTACCATGGTGCACAGTGCTTCTAACACTGTAAACTGCTCTTTGGCCACTGTGAACATGGCAGAACTGCCAGTACGACCTCCTCCTGCAGAAATTAGGTCAGGGGATAAATCACTGTGGGTGGGCTTTAATGCACTGCCTACATTTTTAAAGTCCTGTGGCCTAGCTAGCGGTTGTCCCTGGGCATATTACCAGCAATATTTATGTATGGATGGACATGCTCCCCATAAATATCATTGTTCACAGTTAAGTGAGTAAATGTTAGAAATAATAAAGGAATCTATATGAAAAGATGACTCAGCCTAATCATATTCCAGACGTTTGGGACTCAACATCTCAATGAAATGGCTCTATGATGGCTCACAGACTAAGACAGAGCAAGAAAGAAAATAGACATCGTTCCTCCTGGCTGTAGCTCAAATCCTTCAGCAGCTGGAGGATTCACAGCCATGCACTGTGCTAAGGGTTGGTTTCAAGGAGGACTTACACCACACTCACAGGAGCTAACCTAAGTGATCCAGCTGATTGCAGCTGGACAATAGATTAACAGCTCAAACCTTGAATGGGAAAAGATATCATTTATGGGTTCCATGCGGAATGTCTTGTTTGAATGCAACCACAAAGAAAATGGAGTGACTCTCTGCCTGCAGCCAACATCTCCTGTATTACCCATGGTGTCCAGGGAAAACTCAGAAGAGAGCTGCAGGCTTGGCTCTTTCTGTTCCCCAAGTGCTCCATGACTGCTATGATAGCACATGTTACACAGCCCTTGAGACCTATCAGGGGAACATCCTACCTGGGAGCAGCCAGTCCTTCATAGCAGCCTGGATGGTGACTCAGGGTGGCAGGGACTTCTCCTCACTCTCCCGGCCTTCTGTGTACCCCGTGCCTGGGGCTTACATCTCAGCTTAGCACTGTGGAAAGGGGGCAAGCCTCTTCTGGGGCTTTGAAAGGGGTGGGGGTGTAAGCATACATCCCTCCCCCCACTACTAAATTAAACAAGTCCCCAGCTCCATCCTAGCAAGATGGGGCTGCAGTGGAGGGATGTGACCCAGGCTTGAAGAGGGTAAAGAACAACAGATCTATGGCTGTTACTGGCTGTGCTTTGCTCTCCCAGCTGAGGGAATACAGTCGGCAAAGAGATTTTTAAACTTCATTTTCTCTGTCTACAGGTGCCTGTCTTCCAGTATTAGTCTAGGGAACTGCACACCAATTACCTCATATATTCACTGAAAGTGCAGTACAATACAACTTATTGTTATATAGTGTCCTTGATAGAAAGCCCCATGAAATGCTTGACAGTACTATTGGGTCCATAAAAGTGTGCGTGGTCATGAATACATGTGAAGGTTCAGTCCCTTGCTCTTGATTCCCGTTCTCTGCTGGAAATCACTCTGTTACAATTCTCTCAATTTCAGCAGTTAGACGAGGTGGAGGAAGGGAATATCACAGTTCTGTGTCACTGTCTGCAAATGCATTAGGACACAGAAGGGCCATCCTGCTAGACCTAAGATAAATGGACCTGAGGGACACATAAAGATATGCAAATGCAGAGTCAGGAATGCTGACCCATAGCTGAGCACTGGTGCGTGGCCTGACCCTTGGCACCATTAGGGCTCCCAAAGTGAGGAGCTGTGTGCTCAGTGCTGCAGCAGAAGGGACCAGATTTTCCATGGCAGTGTTTTGGCTCAGTCACAAACACTGTACACAAGAAGTTTAATCTAATCTTTGCAGCACTCAAATGAAGATCATAATGTTGCATCATGAATCACCTGTTTTCTTCAGCACTAAGCCCACAGGAAAAAAAAAAAGCATTTTGATTTCCAAAGTTCAAATTATTTGTAACCATTTGACTAAATCTGCTTCTAAAAACACAATAAAATGTCAGTATAGCAGCTCTATCACAAGACATCTGGGACTGTATTTAAGCAGCCAACTGTTAGTTTGAAAACAAACTTACCTGCCTAATACAGCATCTATACTGAAAAAATCTGTGATAGATTCATGGTGTACCTGACTTTTAGGGCTGCTGGTTTTAGAGTCTCTCCATACAGGCAG
Source organism: Leptocoma aspasia (assembly GCA_013399835.1). Lineage (NCBI taxonomy): Eukaryota > Metazoa > Chordata > Aves > Passeriformes > Nectariniidae > Leptocoma > Leptocoma aspasia. The sequence goes on from VXAX01006967.1 coordinate 485,962, forward strand.
TCGAGAGGGATAGGCATGAAAACTAACAAGCCATTGGAGGATCCTGAAGTGCATGAAGGTCCATTCAGCAGGGACAAAACAGCCCACCCAAGAACAGCCCACCCAAGGAGAGGTCATCCCATTACCAGGGACTCATCCATGCCCAGGAATACCTATGCAGATAGGGAAAGTCAAGACAATGTAGGTAAATGTGTTGCCCCTTCCACTCAGAGACCAGCTCCCCACCTCATCCTAGACATAAACCTCAAAGTGATCCAGCAGTGACATTTTGTGGTTTCTGAGGGGCAGCTTCTTCTCTGGCTGTTTCAGAAACCATTTCAGGTCCAAAGAGGGTCAGTCAAAGTAATTCCGTCTGTTGCAGGTTAGCATGGCTGCAATAACACCCATGTGCCACTGATCAGACTCAGAGATTTCCCTTTGGTTTGTGGGACTATTTTGTGGAATGAGGCTGGTGAATAGTTAGAAAAAGTACCCAAATACTTTGATTTCTTCTTATTCGGCTGTTCTTCCTTACAGCCCTTGAGTATTCTTTGGAATGATCAAGGCACAGACAGAAAAAAAATTTCCCAGCCGTAATTAGGCCTGATTTACATTAAAACTTTATAGAAATTCAAGAAAGACAGAACAAAAAACCAAGAAAGCTAAAAACCACAAAAATTTGCCCATAACTAAGCTTCACATATTATTATCCACCCAAATAGACAATCATCCCTCAAATGTTCACACACAAGCAGTAGTTAATGAACTGTATTGCGGAGCACTGACAAATCTCAGGTAGAATGATTTGATGCTATTTAAAAAGAAATCACAATTCTCTTTGTTATGTGGTGCCCTGGGTAGTGCTGGGAGCCCCTAGTACCCGATGTCCAGAAAGAGGGTCTGTCTTGATCTTATAAAACCTGAACCCTGCAGAGGGTTCACTGTCCTTCAGTGCCTGGGAGGTGCAGAAAGGAAGGGTCCACTGAAACTGTAGTTAAACATTGATGTATTAGCAGTTTCAGGAGAAAAAGATGGGGTGAAAATACTTTTAGGCTGGCATCAAGTACAAAAATATGGCTGCACTGAAGACTGAAAGAAAGTTTGCTTTGGATTGAAGAAAAATTTGTATTCAAGCAGTTTTGCTGATCTGTACATTGTGTAAACAAAATCAAAATAAAATGGAAGTTCAAAAATAAAAATGTCATGCTGATAACTGAAAATCAAAATGTTTAATTAGGAATAAAGTACCAAATGGAGATAATTTGAGCTTTAGGGATTTTTTTAAACACAGCTAGTAAAATCAAGGTTTATTTGAAAATTACCTTGCTGCTCTGAAATCAGGCCATGTAATTCTAACTCAGGGAAATGTGTGGTCCTGTGTGACTCCAGTCTAGGGCTTATATCTCTGTAGCTGTGGGGATGGGAGACTCAGCATGTCACTGTGCCTCTAGAGAGCCCTGCTTCTCCTGTATCCATCCAGTTTGGTCCTTCCCAATGCCATCACAGTGTTCTTTGAGTGGCTTGGAAATGGTTTGCTTGGTCATGGAACCCTCTCACTTGTTTCTATGGCTGTTGAGACTGGATCCAGCAGCTCTCAGCTGACCAAGCTTCTCAACTTCAGCATGGAAAAAGCAAGGTTAGACTCTAATATCTACCCAGTGCCCTTTAATTTCACTAGTCTGGTGCTGATAATGGAAAAATGAATATTAAACGGGCATCAGAGGGTGGCTGCAAAGGGCTGGATATAATCAGCATGTCCGAGTTAGTCTTATTTTATTTTAATTCTGGTAGTATTTCTGTTTAGAGCCAGCTCATTATGGGCATCTATTCAAAGGCTGAAGACTACATCCAAAATGAAAGCAGAAAAAAAGGAAAAAAAATCAGCATAATGTGCTGGCTTTTCACCTCTCTCTGCTTCTTTCCCTAATAAATTAACGGCAAAGACCTTTTAAACCACCTCACGTAGGCAACCTTGTTATCAGAAGTGTCCTGCTGGTGAGAATCAGGCCCTGGGCGCCGATGCACTGAGGTGACTCCCAGTGCCGGATCGATAGCTGGCACGGCTCCTGGCTGAAGGAGCTGACAGCGCTGCTGGAACTGCAGCTTGGAACGCTCAGCATTCTGATTATTCCCTGCCGCATGCAACCAGGGCAGGCCCCGAGACCGGGGAATATGGGGCACAGCACAGAGCATTGCTCCTTTCCTCCATTTCTGGCTCCCTTGTTTACATGCTGAGGTTCAACAGGAATTTCAAAATGTCGGGGAGCAGGAAAAGAAAAGGAATGAGGCAGCATGATATCCTGCCTGTCTTTATTTTATAATGTATTTATGTGGGAATGGAAGGGGGGTCCTGGGGCATCACTTTGTATCTGGTTTGAAGTGCTTTTTTTCCACAAACAGAAAGGTTTCAGAAGGAGAATGCTAAGCAGAACAGAGAAATGACACACTATATATCCAGGTTTTGTTAAATAATGAGCTAAATTCCTCAGTGATCAATCTCTCCCCTTCAATTAACAACAATAAATTCCTCATAAAATATTCTAAATAATGCCGGACTTTCTTCTTGCTTTACATTATTTATGCTGCATGTTTGCTATTCTTATCCTTAGAGCAATTTAATATATAATGTCTTGTTTCTCAGCCAGAAAAACAACTTGCCCCTGCGGAATGATGCCTGCAGTCGGTTCTCCCTGCCCGGCTGATCCCAGCCCCGCAATGCGCACACACACTGCCCCTTAGAGGTGACATCCACGTATGGCCACAGGCAAAAAAATCACAGCTATTGAGATGTGTTTTGATTGCAACGTGTTTGTGCAATTTCGACCAGCTGTCTGGCTTAGCAGAAAAAGCTGGTTTTTTGTTGGTTTTTTTTTTTTTTTTTTCATTTGTAATGAATCTCCATATTTTGATCTCAGATAAACACTGCAAATCTTGCATAGCTCTTTTGACTTTCAATACTGATTTTTTGAAGCGGACACATCTGGTGTCAGGTTCCTGACCCCAGCTCCTTTCCTGAAAACTCCATTATGCAAAGATTGCAACTTCTGCACCGTGCCTCTCCAGATGCTGCTGGACATGGCCATGCTTGAAATAAAAGAAGCGCCATAGTGACCAGAGGCAAATTGACATGTTGCCATCCACCTTAACAAATGAGTATGGAAGTGATGAGAAAGGAAACAGCAGGCTAAGTCTTTTACTTCATTGATTGCTACAACAGCCACCAATTCTGCTCTGCTCTTGTCCTCATGGAAAGCACGACTGTGACAACCCAGCCAGGCCTCAGCCACCTCAAGGGACACTCTCTCATGTCAAGTACTTTGCTGTCTCCTGACCTGATAGAATAATGAAGAAAATCTGTCTCATTCTTTTCAGCAGCAGCTACCTCTGCCCCAGCCAGGCAGGGCTGCACAGAGATAGACAGAGGAGGAAAGCAAGAGCAGCAAATGCTTTCTTGTGTCCATCTGCCTGATCTGACAGTAATTTCTCCAGCTAGAATTTTATATTGAGCAAAGCAATGTGTGCATGTCTCCAGTGCAGGGCTGGAGGTGGTGAATGAGCAGTGAGCTGTGTGGGACACAAAGCCATCATGTAAGCATGCTGGGAGATGAGGCATTTAATTTAAAATAAGCAGAACTAGGAGCTCCAGGCAGGCAGAAATTGCAAGCCACTCCCCCAGAAAGAATTAGCAAAGCATCCTCCTGGGATGGACTTAGCATTGAAATTTCAGCCTGCCCTTTCACACACTGGCAAGGATAAAGCAGGCGTGCTGCAGAGGGTTGGGCCACTCTTCACTGAAAGGGAAAAGATTCCACAAACATGATTTGTCCCTTTCCCCATTTGCTCCTTCTTTTGACACTCGTTAACTCCTAATGCTTGCATGCTTCATGATTTACTCTGCACTTGATTTTCTCTGCACAAATTGATTTGGTTTCCAGGCAGAATACCTTCAAGAATGAGATTACCATTTCTCTGGGCCAGGGACCTGAAGCAGGAAGATGTATGAACTGAAATGGGGACAATCTCCAGAGCTAAAGAGTGATGAAATCACGGTCATGATCCAAGAGTAAGAGAAAAACCTGGGTTTGGCCCTCCTATATTTGGAGGGGGGGATAGATCTGCTGAGAGATGGGAGAAAGACTATGAACCAACTGGGAAGAGGGAAGACCTGGCCTAGTCTTTGCACAGGAAGCCAGGAGTAGGAAACAGAGGTGCAGTTTGTCCTCTTATAGCTGTCCATACTGGGATTTGGGCCACTCTGAAACGGAAAGGAAAAGTACAACCCCAACAGGTGTGAAACAGGCCCTTTGGCAATGAAAGTCAATGTCCTTGTTCTACAAATTAAAATAATGACCGTTTTGCAAATCATTACTGGAATTATTCTGCCTGGCTTCAGTGGAAGGGTGTGGGATTCATAAATTCCCATCTGATATTCCCTTTTATCTGGTGACTGGAGTCAACCTACAAGGGGAACACTTAGCCAGACATTGACAAAACAGGAGGTGTGCATGTATTTTTAAGGGAAGAGCAAGTTATATATTCCCTTGATATTTGGGATAAACTTGCTACAAGAGATTTTTGTGTAATTTTTTTCTTGGAGGCTGTCCCTCTACACAAAATTAACCCAACAATGCTAGAGAAAGAGTTCAAAAGAGAAGTCCTTTCCACAGGTGCTCCCTTTCCCTCAAGGGGGTGGCCATGCTGAGCGGATGCCATCCATTGTGCCTACAGCTGGATCAAACTGTGGATCAGTGTGGCTGAGGATGTCCAGAGCCTGGAGCTCAGCAGACCAGACAGTGCCACAGTAGGTCCCTCTGTCCTTGTAAGAAAAGCCTCTACCAGTCTTCCTTTATCCCATCACTGTGCTTTCCCTTGTCTTCTCCCTTTAAACATGTGGAGGTATACCCTGCAGAGGCACTTCCTGGAGAGATACACTGTGGGAGAAACTTTGTCCACAAACACTCAGCTTCAACAGAAGGCCCAAGGTTTCTGAGGGAGATGTTGCCATGCACAGCACTCTACAGACTTCCACACTGAGGGACCTTCATCAGGCCTGACCAGAGGTAGGAATATTTCTTGGGCTGTTTTTTTTGAGTGCCAAGGATGTGCCATTTGCATGAAAGTGACTGCAGAAGGAGAGTCCACCCTACCCTCAGGCATCTGCATGTCCTTTCCTGAAAGCAGAACAGTAGTATGTGCACTATGGGACTACTTGAGAAGAAAGATCTGCCAACACTGGTCAGGGAATGAAAGAACCAAGTCACTGACCCAAGCCCATGTTTGCACAGGCAACACCACCGCACAGATCCCTCTATTAAATGATAAAATTGTTTTTCAGTATCTCTTGTAAAGATGCAGAGTACATCAATACACCAGCTACCATCCAAACTCTCTCCCCTACAATAGCAGCTGCAAAATTTTCATTGTGTCTTGCAAAGAAGTGACTGGATGTAAAAAACCCTCAAAGCTCCCTGTGAGGCTGTGCTGGTCACACCCTGATTCCCAGCCTTCCTCCTCTTCCTCCTCCTCTTCCTGGGGAGAACAATGTGGCTTTGTCAGCACCAGGAGTAGTGAGCACTAGCAAAGCACAATGGCTTTTTTATCCTAGCTTCAAGGCATTTGTGGTTGGAAAAAGGAATGCATTCATCCTGTGAGACCAAGGAATATCTATGTTAGAATTGGGCTTTGCCCACAATTCTGTATTTGATCTCCAGGGAATAGATCTGAACAACAATCACAGTCCAAACGTTTTAGCCTACTCCTCTTCCTTTGCTTCAGCTAATTTTGGGAGCCAATACTTGTTCCTTTACCTGCATGCTAATTGCAGTAGTGATCTACCTTCTAATGTCTTTAATGTCCTCCCTAGCTTGGGGCACTTAGTAATGTCCTGAGTAAGATAGGTAGAAACACAGGCTTGCTCACTACTCATGAACAAACCCATCTTTAATTCTTGAGGTCCATTTAGGTAGGAAAGAGTTAATACCCACACCTCTCAGTCAACAAATTGGCCCATCCAGGAACAAAAATATCCCAGAAAATTGGATGTCAGTAGATTATCCTTCTGCAGATCCATGGATTAGTGTGCTTGGAGAGGGTATCCAAGTGGAAAAGAATGTAATAGCACTGTATGTGCAGGAAGAGCCTTCACCTCCACTCCAGCTCAATTACACATGTCTCTTATCACAGACATCACATGATGCCTAACCTCATGCCTTTTCTCGATTAAGCCTATTATTGCATTTTTATAAATATTGGAAAGCCTCCTGAAATTGTGAAGTTTCCTGCTGCAATAGATCATATGCTAGCTAAATAATTTTGTTTCCTTGGTTGTCTCCCACTCTGCTCATCCAACATCACTTCCTTATTTGCCTAGTTCCTTGTGTTAAGTGATTGCAACATCCATCCTCCCTTCAATTTTTCCATGATACACACACTTACAGATTTCCAACTACAGCTTAAGGCCAAACTCATCTCAGATTCTCTCCGGCCAGCCTAGAGCAAGTACCACAGGCACGAATATTTGAGGAACCAAATAAATGACTTTGGATTTCCTTTAGGCTAAGGGCAGTTTGGAGTGCAGAGAGAAACCAGAAACCAGTATAGCTGGTGCCAGCTGTGCCTTGAGTGCCTGGTGCTCTTCCATAGAAGAAAGGGTGAAGTGAAAGCCAGAGTGGCTGAATGGCAATGTCTGAAGTGGCAGCTCTTTAATTTATTACAAGTATTGTGTCAATGTGACTTTTCTTCTTAGAGCCCTGGCCTTGGGCTCCAAGGGCTTGTCTCACATTGTCTTTTCTTTTTCTTCTCTGGAATTTTGTATTTGGGTTTTTTTCCTTTCTTGTTTTTTCCCCCATTTATTCTCCACATTTATAAAAACATTTTATTCTTTAAAATAAGAATTAAACAGATTTAATTTGAAAGTGAGAGGGTGATTAACATAAGGAGAGGATCTCTATCAGATTGAGGGAGGTGACCCTTCCCCTCTCCTCAGCATTGGTGAGACCACAGCTGTGCCCAGTTCCAGGTTCCCCAGTACAGAGGGTACACAAGCCTAACAGAGTGAGCCCAGCAAAAAGACAAAGAGCTGGATTCAGAGCATCTACCATACAAGGACTGGCTGAGAGATCTTGGATTATTCAGCTCAGGGGCATTTTAGCAGTGTGTATAAACTCTAGAGGATGGCAGGGGACAGGGAATACAGATCCTGACTCTTCCCAGCTGTGCCCAGTGGCAGAACAAGAGAGTGGGCACAAAATTAAATACAAGAAATTTTATTTAAACATAAGGAAATATACTGAAATATAACTGGCACAGACTATGCAGAGAGGCTGTGGAATCTGCATCCTTAGAGATATTCAAAAACCTGACTGGGTATGTCCTGGAGCAGGATGCTCCAGCTGACACAGCCTTCAGCAGGAGGTGGGACTGGGGGAATCTCCAGACATGCTTCCCAACCTCAGCTCTTCAGCAATGCTGTGATTCTCTAACAAGATGCCAGAATTATGATTTTAAATGTTAATTTCTGGCTTTAAAGACATTTACAATTCTGGGAGAGGGACCTCATCTGTTCTTTTTCAGGATCTTTGTTGGCAATGTTATGTTTTCCTTGAGCTCCAATCCTCCCTTTTAAGTACGTGGAAGCTCTAGGACCTTCCTCTCAGCTTCTAGGACCCTTATGGCCCTGGCCATAAACTGCAGGCCATTAGACAATCAGCTAGAATGGCTTCTCTGGTGAGATGTGAACATCCCTTTAAGCAAGGAAGGATGAAGCTGAAGCTCCAACGCTCCAACACGGAGTTTGCAATGCCAGGTAGTTTCCAGTGTGTCTTGTATGTTTCCCTGTTTAAACAGCCACACATGAAACTGAACCTAGAGGTGGAAAAGAAGGAAGATGTTAAGAATGCTAGACATAAATTTGCTTGAAGTTTGTTTCAGAGATTTGCAGGAGGATTTTCATCAGCACTATTGACTTTTAAAGGTTTTGCATTTAATTTTTGAAAGTCTGATAAAATTAATTAATAGCTGTATTTATTCCCTTTTATTTTTTACCTGTCTGCTGCCAACTGAGATAAAAAAAAACACCTTCCTAACATAAAATTAAAATTTAGAAGCACTAATAAGCCCCATAGAACTACTGCCAAAAAAAAAAAATCAGACGTGCCTTTTCTTTTTGACCATCTCACATCACAAACTCTTTAAAAGAGAAAGTGGTAGAAAACATTTTGAGATGTTTAGGTTCTTCATAGTCCAATGCAGAGAGATCAATCTCAGAATCACAGAATCATAGAATGGTTTGGTTTGGAAGGGACCCTAAAGATCTTCTAGTTCCAACCCCACAGGCATGGACAGGGGTGCTACTGAGATAGGATTACTCAGGGCCCCATCCAGACTGGCCTTGAACACTGACAGGAATGGGGCATCCACCTCCTCTCAGGATAATCCATTCCAGTGCCTCACCGCCCTCACAGTAAAGAATTTCTTCCTGATACCTAATCTAAACATTTCTTCTCGTTTAGAACTGTTCCTCTTTGTCCTATCATTATCTGCCCATGTTAAAAATCTCTGTCCTTCATTTTTTTAGGTGCCCCTTAAATACTGGAAGGCTGCAATGAGATCTCCCTGGAGCCTTCTCTTCACCAGGTTGTTCAGCCTGGAGAACAGAATATTCATGTACTGTAATAAAACTGATCAAGTTATGAATAATTGTGGAACTTAATCCTGTATTGGGTACTTGATTCAAAAGAAGGGGGATACTTTTAATTAAATAAGTATATAAACCTACAAAATCAGAAGAGTCTCCTGAGTTGAGATTGCTCAGTTTTCTTTATACCTGTTCTGAAACACTGCAAAGGGGTCTGATTTTGGGGAAATTATGAGAATTACTCTTCTGAAAAACTGTCTGTAAGTGATGCAATCCAAGTGCAAGGATCATCTGGAGAATACTGGCCACAGCAAAACAGGTATTGCCGGAGAATTGTCCCTTGAATCCTTTATGCACTTAATTATTGCAGAAGAATATTTCTCCTTCCAGACACGTGCTGAGTTATAATTTGCTCATAGATTTGAAATTGCATTCGGAAAAAAATATTCTAAAAGAGGGTAAGGATGGAAAATACTTTGGCTTTCAGACGTTCAATACTGAGTAGACAGCTGTGATTATTATCCTATCTTAGCAATAAACTATTACTGTACAATAGAATTGATTAAGCAAAATGTAAGTGCTTATGGAATAAAAAGAAATTCAAGTTTTCTTTCCTTTATTTAACCTATTTTTTTGTAATCTCAGCCATTTTTCCTCTTTATATTTGATCTCAAGTTTGAGTAACATGATTCAACTGATCTGTCCTAAGACACTTAAAGCATAAGGAATGACTGTGTATTAGGAAACGTTCTAGACTTGCTACAGGCACTAGGGAAGTTTAGTGTGGGATTGAGTGAAGGATCTGGAAAAGAAATGACACTATCTGGTAATCCCAGCCAGATTCTCTAGAAAGAAGCTCAGGTAGGCTGTTCTGCTCAGGTATCTGTAGTCACTCTCAACGGAAGACAGAAGCTTTTTGGAAAAGAGGGACATTTCTCAACATCTGCAACATACTAACTATGCTGTTTGTTCCCAGTAAACAAATAATTTGAATAAAAAGTGGAATTGTTTCTAAATATAATGTTCCACAATGCTTACAGAGATGCCATCTGCTCTGTAAGGTAGAAAGCTGGAGCCTATAAAAACTTCCATGTATGCTTAATTTTACACCCTCGTGCAGCCCCAGAGCCATTCAAGCACATTAAATTGAGCAGATATGTAAACATTTGCAGAGCTCCAGCTCCATAATTGATAATTTTGCAGGCACTGTATTTTTCAAGGATCTGGAAAGTAGTTCAATGGCAGAAGGTGCCTTGAGGGTCAACAGAAATAAGCTGTGGACAGCTCATTTCCACTTTTATTCTAGTGCTTGGCTTAATTTGCCTGTCTCCAAAGCTCACCCAGTTCGCAGTGGAAGAATGGCACATTCCCAGCCCTCTGGCATCTGAGAGACATCTCACTCCTGCTTAGAGCTGGAAGTGAAAATAGAGTGTGAGGAATCCAAAAGGAAGTTGTTGAATGCGTGGCAGATGTTGTTACATTTGGCCTAGCAGTACTCCATGTGGTGGGCACACGACTTGTGATCTTTGCCAGAGAGGTTAATAGCGATAGCGCTTCCACAGGAGGGTTTTCTTTCAAAGGAGAGGGGAACAAATGTTATAAGTGAGCTATTAATGGCAGGAACAATATGAACAAAATATTAAAATAAGGGGAAGGGGAGCTCAGAAATAATGGTGTGCCAGCTAGGAAAATAGTACATCAACAGCAAAGAAGAAACATAAAATCGAGATGATAATTTCATGGGAAAGTGGGCTGAAGAGACATCTGAAGACCACTCTGTGTACCTCCATCACATTTCACTGAGTTTGGCTGGCACTCACATCTTCTACAAACAAATTCAGAGTAAAGAAGTGATACACACTGCTATCCCACATGGATTTCTAGGCCATCATTCATAACAGGAGCCATGCCTGAGCAGAGGTGCATTACTTGCATAGTGAAGATGATTTATTTGGGTTTTACATAGCTTTTGGGCTTTAATTATTCACCTGATTATCAATAAAAAATAAGCATTGAGCAGTACAGAATGTTAACATGTCTGAAAGGGACATGCAGCTGCTTGTGTGAAACAAATGTGCACATGCATGGAGGCATTCTGTCCTGTCAGTGCCAGGTATGATGACAAATTCACAAGCAGGATTAGCACATTTCTTTTCTTTCTCTTCCTCTTCGCCATCCCCTCCCCACCCTTTTCACAAACAAAACCTGCCAACCTGTTCATCAGCTCTGTGATGGCAGACAAATGTTTCAGCAAAACATGTGCCAAATACTCATGATACTGGCTGAAATTCAATATGATGAAATGAATTGATGCTGGCATCCCATTTGGTGCAATGCAATATCTGATCAATAGCAAGTAATTGGACATCATTTTGTGTAGGATGGAAAGCTGGAGCTGCTACATCACTCTGAGTTATGGATCATATTAATCACTGCCTAACTGTTTCATCAATGTAATTTCTTTTCATCAACATGCTGTGGCATTTAGAATGTTGGACATAAAACCTTGATACTGTATTAAGTAGAAATTAAAAGCTGTGCAGCCCAATGGAATGGAACATCTTTACCATAGGTGTGAACGGTGTTCTCACATCATAGCACAAAATTATACAATTGGCACCTTTAACAAGCAGAGTGAAGTGACAAGGGGAAAAAAAATCAAATAGCAAGAACTGATCTGGACTGGGGGGCATATGCACTCATATAAGCCTTACCTTCTTCCTCCTCTTAATTGCAGTCAATGCAAGACCATAAGGGAGAGAAATACATGTTTCTTTTAAGCTGTTGCCAGTTCACAGGTGTTTCTAAGTTGTGGGATACTGAGGATATATTAGCAGGACAGGTCTGGCAGAGGATGAGGTATAGGTTCTCCATCCCCCTTCCTTGCATGGAAATATGCACACAGGTGTCACTGATCACTGGGATTCCTATTGCTTAATCTATGCTCTTTACATATTAGCTTTCTTCAAGGCTCCCTTTGTACTTCACCAGAGGTACATTTGTGGAGGTTGGTACCATTGCCTTCTATCAGATGATTCAAAATCACTTTTCTTTCCATCCCGCACTAGCAGGCATCCATAGTCAGCACTTGGCAGTGATAGAAAGCTTTTAGGCTAGTCAGTCAGAGAAGTAGTGCCATTGGCTCTGCCACATCCAGAGAAGAGAGACCATGGCATGGTCCTGCTCTGAGTGATAAAAAAGCTTTTTGAGGGGTGCACTTCAGACACCCACTCAGGCTACTAACTGCAGTCTGGCACTCCACCACTGAGCCCAAACCTCATAACATATACTGCTGTTTGCAATAAAGTTGTCACAGAAAACTGAAAGTAATCCTTCAGCCAGGCTCATCCCGGCTTTGTGCTGGAGGAAGACATAGTCGTACATATCCTCCCACACTCTGGTTTCTGTGGGAAATAAACTGGGAAAAATAAAAAGGTGCTTAAGTCAGACCCCTCTTTCAGACCATAAACACAGAGCACTCAGTTTATGTCTTTCCCAAGAGGCTGAATGACCCTGTCTAGGCCCATAGATGAAGCTGGCAGAGAACAGCCATGAGTCTCTGTTATTATTACATAGAAAAGCAGTGGGACTGTGTTCTGCCTGAAGAGTGAACAAGAAGGCAAGTCAACAGCAGAAAAAAGCTGACAACCCGATTTTATTCTTAGAGCACCTGCATTTCCCACTGATAGCAGAGCTGCGGGTGCCTGGCACTTCTTAAAATGTAACCAGCTTATTCATCCTGTCTTAGGTGAGAGCATTTTCTCTGTTCTCTGTTTGGTGTGAAGCCTGTTGGGAAAGACAAGATGAGAGCAGATGATAACAATAATAGTGTTTCAACATCTCAAGCTCACAGTTTCTTGCCATATTTGGCGATTGTTTTCTTTAAACTCCAAACTCTAGGTCTGTGGGAATCTCAGCTTTCTCTTATAAAAATGTTTTCTGTTCCTTTTGATGGGGTAAGGAAAGCCTAAAAACCTGTCATCCAACAGAATTGCAAAATTATAAAGCTAAAAAGAAGAACCTTCAGAGGGCATTACTCTCAAACATCTGGATTTTTAACAGTGACCTCATGACTTTTAGGAAAGTTCTGTTATTAGGTTTTAAGTGGGGCAAAAAATTGACTCTCATTAGGGTTTGCAGTTCGAATAAAGTCCTGGAAAAAATGCTTGTGAGTGCCACTGGTCAGAAAAAGACCTGAATTATGGCAAAATGCCTTTTATGTGACATTTTCTGTGCTTTGTCTTTTCTGTACTTCCAGCTGGAATTAGAAACACAACAGACTTAGTTCAGGGGTGGAGGCAAAAGGGAGACAGATATTTCTTTATCCCTGATCCTACTAAGGAAAATGGTTCCTTACATGATTAAACTTAGGTATGTACCAAGATCCTAGTACAACCTGACTTCATATTTCAAGTATATCAATAGGAATATTTTATTTATGTAGAGAAAACGAAAATGGTGTCACTACTGTTTTCAGAGCTAAATTATGCTCGATCTCTAAATAAACCCTGGAAGGAAGTATGTGAGTCCAGCTTGGTCTTCCTTGTAGCTAAAGAAGTCAGAAACTCATGTTATTGTTGAGTTGAGACATTAATTTTCTCTGCCCTCAGTGGCAAGTCTATACAGTATTGTATACAGCAGGAGCCAGTCTCCTGTTGAGGCCGCATCAGCCATTTCTTCACTGAATCTGCACAAGACATTTTAAAAGTATTTCAAGATCAGACAGTGCCTGTACAGACAAGAGCACAGGACTGTAAGGGAAAGTAGCACAGTTTTTTTCTGTCTGTGATTCTTAGGAGGTTTAAGCAACTCTGACAAAATCTTCATTTCCCCTCTCCCCATTTCTGCTGCTGACCCTAGCTGTTCCTGCCTTTAATGGTATATGCCAAATATGTAAATGTGTGCCTGTGGTTTGTGGTTTTTTTATTCACAGTGTGCCATTAAAGCTTAAAGTGATCCTGTAGCCACTCTTTAGGGAGCACTCATTCTGAGCAAAGTCCATTGTAGTCACTGTCACAGAGCAAATCATCTGTGCACACACATGTAGTTATACACACAGCTATCTCTTCATTTTCTACCCACCACTGCTGCCAGTAGCACCAGTAACTCTCTACTGGTATCTGTTGATGCATTGCAATCTAGATCTATTAATGACATTGGTAAAATGAGAAGAAATGGGGCCTCTATAAGCCCCACAGAAAATCAACCATAATTCTTCCATAGCTCCACCTACTTGGTTCATACTCCCCCTCACCCTCTGTCTCTGCTTCCTTTAATCTGAAACAAGAGTTATTCAGAGTGCACAGACATTTGCTCCTTGTCTGTGGAAAGCAACTCCTCATAACCCTTTTGTGTGCTCATGTCACTCAGATGATCAGCCACATCCTCTCTTCAGTGACAGCTCTCCAAGTGCACCTGCCTTCTGCTCCGTTGTTTTATTCCTGCATTTGTAAGAATGACTTATATTAGCAACTAATTATACTAACAGCCATACAAATATAGGACCAAACCAATGTAAAACCACTTAGAGAGGGGAAATGAAGATACTGTTATCTTAGAAGGAAAGAGTCCACTATTAAATCCATTGATGTTAGCCTGCTGGGGTTACCTGCCAGAAAAGGTCAAGATTTAATGATGATGGGTGTGTTGAGTGTATTGTATCCCTAATGCATTAGAATCTGTTAGGTCTAAGTATTTTAGCAGTACCCAAGACAGATTAAAACTCTTTGAGAATATTAAAAGCAAAGTAAATGGTAAGGTCCTACCTAGGGAATGATGCTCAAATATTCTGCAGGGAGAGCACACCCTGGAGCTCTGAAGCAAGAATCTAGTGCCTTGAGATCTCCTCATTTCACAGTGTATTTACTGAGGAGTAGATGGGCAGCTGTGCTACTCTGTGCTCAGCTCCTCACATAGAGATGTCATGATTATTTCATCCTACCAAATTCTTGGAAATCTAACAGTAGATGTCACAATGTCAAAGACTACTGTGCTATTTGTGTATTACTTCCTTGTACAAAATGAGGCTTCCATACTGTAATAAGGTATTTCTATAGCACTCATCTCCAGGGTATTTGTGCTTCCTACAAAACCAGACATTCAATAACCTTTTTCCCCCCTGTTTTTCCCCTATAACCATTTTTACAGGCATTCAGAGAATTTGCACACTCCTGTAATTGTTGCCACATTGTCCCTGTCATTCTCTTGGTCACGATCAGCAGCACAATTCACTTCTCCCAGTATTAATGAGTAATAAATAATTCATACAAAAAATAAAAGACACCTAACAAAAGAGACATTGGCATACTTCATGTGGTGACTGCATTTTGTAGTCTGTGATGTCGATTTCTGTGCTAAAGCCCTGTAGAATCTAAGGGAAAATGATAACCTTTCCTTACATTTTGAACAACCTATAGAATAGAATACAATTAACATTTTTGTCAAATAATGTAATCTGGTAGGAAGGCTTGGAAAACTTGCAGAAGACAGGACTCTATTTCAACTCCAGCATGGAGCACTGTTATACTTCTATAGACTGTTACAGGTTTCATCCCTCTTAACTTCTGCAGGACTTTCCAGAGGGTTTGCATGTGAAATGAGAAGAATCATGGGAGAAAAATTACTGTAGAGAGACGCAAAAACATCTGGTCTGAATTTACTGCTGAAAGCTATCTTGAGAGGCTTAAACATAATGTGACTATTCAGCTTCATGATAAAGGGGTCAGGTGTGTTCCAAAGAGGGTTAATGGGATAAAACCAAACAACAGGGCAGGGCCCAGCAGATAGACTGTTGAAGTGTTTTACTGGTCTAATAGTGAGAAGTGGAGTACAAAGTCTCTGGCTATGACAATTGCCCCTCAGCTCAGCAGAAGCAGCAGCCAGCCATTCTGTGGAGCTGCCAGACTGATGATTTCATAGCCTGTGGAAAGCTCCCTCACCCCAGGGATTCAAAGGAAACGTTTGGTCCTTACATGAGAGACAATTTAATTATTTTGAGCATAAAAGGAATCAGACATTTTTGTTCAGTTAGCATGTATCTATCCAATGTAGATGGGAACTTTCAGCTATGTCCATGCCCACACTAACCAATCCCTTCCCAGTCAATTGCTTTCTCACAACCACTTCTATTTTGAAGGTATCTCCACACAAAGGGTAGAACATGATTTTGTATTTTTCTGTGGCTGCTTAGCTTTATTGTTGTTTTTCATGAGAGTGGCAGAATGAAACAGTAAATACTAAATTTTTGTTGTTCATTTTCCTATAAGCTGATGCTGTAGGGAGTTGATCATGACCTAAGCTCTAAGAGGGATCCTGTGTTGTTGGGCAGGGGGGACTTCAATGCTGTTAGGCAAGAGGGGGGAAATGGAAGTTTGGTTGGCATTAGAAGACAAATATTTTTTTTGTTCTGACAAACAAACACAAAAGTTAAAAACAATCCCTTGAAAAACACCAGACAGCTAAGACTGCAAATTTAAAAACACACAGATATGAGATGTCAGAACAGTGCAACCTTAATTAACTCCTGTGTGCATGCATTATCTAATTGCATAAGCATATATTATTTCTCCCCAGAGGGCCTGTGTCTTACAATGCAAGGGACAGACTAAATCCACTGTGTGAGAAGCTGTTCAATATTTTCTTTTCCCCTTCTGTTTGTGTGGTCCCAGGTTATTTACTGAACACTATTCACTTCATGCTGAAGTTAGGATTACTCATCTTATCATGGACATTCTTGTCACATTCCTGACTTTAGCAGCTGTGGACCTCACATAAATTAACACATTTGTTTTCATTTGTGTAAAAGCAGGGCTTGGCATTATCCCCATTTAGCTGAGGAGATCACTGCTGGGCAATTTCTTTGAGAAATTCAATTGCTCTTTCTAAAATGCTTAAGAAAGCTTATGAAATATGGTTTCACCATGAAGAGAGCTGCTCAGTTTTAACAGTAAGTGAATCTACCAGTCCTGCATTTTTATCGTAACCAGTGCAAGCACAGATACCTTCATTATTCTGAAAAATAATTAACCTGTTGTCAGAATCCCACCAACTCCTCTGATTGAACAGCCATTGTGAGATGAGCCCAAATGACAGACTTGCCTTACTCTGACACAGAATTATCAAGACTTCAGCTGACTTGGAATGAAGTCCTTTCCATCACTGAGGCTGACTTTCTTAAACTTTTGTCACCTAGCTCCTTGCCACACTAACTAGTCTCATTTGTCTTCTTCAATCTCTCTTTCATGGCTTTACTTCAGGAGTTCTTCTATTTTGGAAATAAGTGCCACAAGGAGAAAAATATTGTATTCCTTTAATTTTAAAGCCCCACAGTTTTTAGAAACACCTGTCCCTGTTTCCATCTCTCCAATCAGTGAGCAGTGCGGGTGTCTCTCTCAGTGGGAGATGACAATTTGATGATACTTCATCAGTGTGGGACTCCTGCTGAGAAGTAGATTGAGACAAAGGAAATGCCTCTCGGCATTGGAACAAATAAGAAATCAGATTTTCTAAGTTATTGTTTGGTAAGTTCAATTTCTTTTATTTTATGAAGGAAGTCTGCATGTGTGTGTACTGGCATTAGTATTGGCCAATTCACTCCTGTTTCTCTCTCTCAACTACACAGGCATTAATGCCACCAGCAAAATGACAGTCTTTAGAAAAAAACACCATGCTGAGATTCAAGAGTAGTACTAAAATGCTGGCCTCACCAAAGATTTTCTGCAGAGCTCAGGTAAGGTTTCCTTAAGGTCTCAATTCACTGAAGAATAGAAGCCTAGAGCAACAATCTTTTCATCAGAAAGTTTATCTTTTTCTGGTGGTATGTGTGTTCTGATTTGTATTTTCAAGGCTGTCTGCTTTATCAGAAAGAACACATATACTTAAGAAAAAGAATAAAAGAAGGTCTTAAATTCCAAAAAGAGTGCATTACTACTGGAAAGCAGGGAATGTAAAAATACAGGGCAAAAGATTTGGGGAGGGAGTGAAAATCCAACCGCCCTGAAATCAGTTGAAGATGACAAATCAAAGGGAGCCCTCCCCCTCAGTCTTTGGAAGAGAATGCCCTATAGCATCCTAGATTGCTCACAGAGAAGAGAGTGACAGCGTCTCTGCAGGTTGACAGAATATTCAGTGTATGAATGGCAACAAAATGCCCAAACTCAGGCCATATTAAGAATAGCTATTTGAAGGAAATAGTTGGGAATCATCCTTAACATTCAGTGTGATGGGCTTCCCTTTTCTTGCATTATGGGGCTGTGTGAAGTTGGAAAGCAGAGAGATTCCAGACCATCTGCAGGGAGCATCTGGACAGTAAGCAATAAGCAAGACGAGTGGTTGGGGTTGGTCATATTCATGGTGCTGCAGGGTTACAGAAAGCAAAGTATGTGTGTTCTTAGGGTGATACAAGTGCTCTTTGTACTCCTGTACACAGGGAATGAACTGGGCCTGGTTCCTCTTCCATACTAGGACAGTTTCCATCAGGCATTGGGCAGCCCTAATAACCAGGACTAAGCCAGTATAGTGTAGGGAAGAAAAGCTATTTTTATGGGAATTTACGTGGCTGTGGCTGTGGCTGACAGAAGTATAAGCTGGAGGGGGGGACTTTTTACAAGAGCTTGCAGTGACAGGACAAGGGGAAATGGATTCAAACTACAAGAGAGTAGGTTTAGGTTAGATATTAGTAAAAAATTCTGTACTGTGAGTGTGGTGAGGCACCGGATCAGGTTACCCAGAGAAGTTGTGAATGCCCCATCCCTGGAAGTGTTGAAGGCCAGACTGGCTGGAGCTCTGGTCTAGTGAAAGATGTCCGTGCCTATGGCAGGGGGTTTGGAACTAGGTGATCTTTAAGGGCCTTCCAACCTAAACCATTCTGTGATTCTATTTTAGGAATAACACCTGCCCACTTCTGGAGAGACTGTGAGCAGCCATTCCTGGGTCTTTGAAAAGCATGTTGCAGGGACGATCCAAAAAGGTCTTTCTCCTTTAAATTCATCTGCCTCCTTTCTTCCTCTCCTTAATTCTCCAAGGTCCACGGACTATTCTCTCCTGGTGTCCCCACTCATTTCAACAATCTCATGTGAAGGATGGATAGAGATAGTTTTCTTCTAGGCAGAAGCACAGTTCATGCTGCATTTCTTCTGCAGGCAGATGAGTCTCTCAGGAGACCAAGAGTGTACAGTGTAGCACTATTAGCATCGGTTTTGCTGCATGGTAGAAACCTGTCCGGCACCTCCAAGTTGTGATGTCTTGATCCTGCTGACCCACAGCCCTTATATTTGCATTTTTCTGTAGCTTTGTTGTGCTCCCTTCAGGTCCCCCTGGGATGCCAGGTCTTGAACAGCCCACAATAAAAACCATAGCTCATGATGTCCAGCTGACTTTTGCTGCCATAAACAGGCTGATATTTTTTTAATTTAGTGAAATAAATGCCTCTCCTAGCTGTTTGGAAAGCAAATCCCTCCTTACCCTCCAGCTGGTATTTGCTGTACTTGAGTGAGCCTGCTAAAAAGCTCAGGTTATAATTTAATGCTGCTCTGTTTGTGCAGAACCAACAAGCCTTTCTTAAGGCCTCTTAGGGTTTTTTAAGCCAAGGGACTGCTCTTTTCCTTGACAGAGCTCTCTGGTGCCTTAACAGCATTGCACACAGCACATCTTCAATCAGAGACAGCAAGAAAACAACGTACTACTTGCAGCAACACACACTGCTGAGAATAATATATTGATGTAGGACCTTAATGAACTTTCATAAGTTCCATGGAATAGGATCACACAGAACCCCATTTTTATTATTTACTGTGATGGGTTTTCCCTGCCTGGATGCCAGCTGCTCTGTCATTCACCTCCTCATTTGGACAGAGGAGAGAAAACATAATGAAAAGACAGGTATAGGACAGGGAGATAAAGACAAGGAGAGATTATTCACCTGTTACTCTTATGGGCAAAAAAGAATCTACTTGGGGAAATTAGTTAAATTTATTAGTAATCAAATCAGAGTAGGATAATGAGAAAATAAAAAGAAATCTTAAAACATCTTTCCTCCCACTACTTCCTTCTTCCTAGGCTCAATTTTAGTCACAAATTCTCTGCTTTCTCTGCCTGAGTGGTGGAGAGTCATTCAGTCCCAGGGGCTACAGGATGCAGTCTTTCAGGAACAGAATGCTCCCGCATGGGATCCTCTCTCCACAGGGCCACAGGTCCTACCAGCCAACCTGCTTCAATGTGGGCTTCCCACAGGGTCACAGCCTCCTTTGAGCACCCACCTGCTTTGGCGTGGGGTCCTCCATGGGCTGCAGGTGATTATTTGCTTCACTGTGGATCTCTATTGGCTGCAGGGGGACAGCTGCCTCACCACAGTCTTTGACATAGGCTGCAGGGGAATCTCAGCTCCAGTGCCTGGAGCACTTCCTCCTGGTTCTCTCACAGGTTCTCACTCCTCTATCTGACTGCAAATGCATCTGTAGGCTGTCTTTCCCTTCCTTAAGTATGTTGCCTTGATGGCATTACCACTGTCGTTTGGCCAGCGTCGGGTCCACCTTGGAGCCGTCTGGCACTGACGCTGTTGGACATAGAGGAGGCTTCTGGCAGCTTCCCAGGGAAGCCACCCTGTAGTTCCCTGGTACCAAACCCTTGCCATGCAAACCTAATACATTTACTGACAATGAACTTCTTGTCAACCTCCTAGGACAGTGCTACTGAAGGGCAGGGGCTGTTGCTCTGTTCTTTTCCATGGGTCTGCACAATAATCCTGAGGTGAAAAATTTGGACTTTACTGTAAGCAGATATCAACACACATCTATTGATATCCCTGTTGAATGATTTCAGAGAGACTATCTATTATTCCAGTGCTTTTGAGCACACTGACGGTCTTTCCATTCTTTTCAGCTATGCCCAAGTATCAAGACAAGCTGAGGAGATACAAAGTCAGTATAGGTGGTGGTTAAATGAATAGAAGCTTCCAAAGAGGATAAGACCTAAAATTCCAGATTTTTTAATCTCTTCCCAATTAGCACTGCAAGCTCAATTTATAGAAACACACATGCTTTGGAGTGTAGTATGTATTTCCTTCTTTCAAAATTTGTATTTGTCTACTAATTCATTTTTTTCCATGATGTCAAGAAGAATTCAGGTCAGCACTACACTGCATTAATCATGTGCTTTCCAAGAAAAATCTGTGCTGTGGGGCCAAGATCTATCCTCTGCTTATAGTTGCCCTTATCCTGTGTATAGTCCCATGTGCCCTCCACTCTCTTCTTCCTGTTCTTGTCTCCCCATTTCCCCTACCCTTCAGCGGCTCTTAGGGGGTGTCTGATCATGTGCCTAAGTCAAAGAAATTTCATCTAAATGACTGCTTTAATTCACAGTTCTCGGTTCATGTTCATGAAGAAATGTACATACAGGAATGAATAATTAATTGAAAGGGAATGATTTATAGCCATGGTCTCTAAACAGTAAGGTAATCGCTTTGACCAGGAGCAAGCAGTGTTTGTGGTTTCTGGGGTGCTGGCTACCTGATAGAATTTGGAGGCAGGTGAAGTCCTCACCTAGAGTGTATAAACTGAAAGGGTACACATAAAACAGAAAATTATTATTTCCTTTTACCCTAGTACGTAGAATTTTCACACTACAAACCAAGAAATGGGAGGACACAAAACACTATGACTTTGCTTGAGAGTGAAGAAATCACTCAGCCCTTTCATTTTAACCATTTTTCATTTAGGAAGTATAAGTGCACACATGAAACAGCATCAATATTTATGCAAAGAATTGCGTTGTTTATGTGTGAAACATTATACTCTAAATTAAAATTACTTCATTCTGAAGAACTCTCTTTGGAAATGGGTACAGCCTGCTGGACACCCCAGTTGTAGAATTTCAGAAGACCACCACAACTTTGGCCAATATTTAACAGCTCACTGTGCCTCCAGGATATAACTCTGATATATATTCTAGAGAGCCCACTAGTGCTATATCTGAGAGTTAATCATGCTTTGATTATTCTGTCTTATAGTCCACTGCAGAACAAGGAACATGCTTTGCCAGGAGCTCTTATCAGTATTCTTGGAATTCTTGACTGAGATCATTGGAAGCCTAATATGAGAACAAAAAGCTACAAATTATTTCCACAGTAGGTAAAAGTTAAGACAGAAAGCTGTAAAATAAAGAGAAATCTCTCTATTATATGAAGCTGTCTCAGAGTCACTTCTTCCTTTGGAAATAATGATCTACACAGTTTCATAAATTGATTAAAAGGTTTTGACCATTAAAGTTAATTGATACTGAATTTAGAGGCATGAACTTAAATAATTTTGCTATTTTCTTTGAAAATTAATTTTTGGCATTGCATTTATCTCTAACACTGCATGAAGCAAAAAATCACAGGAACTGAAAAAGCAAGATTAACATGTACAAAAGATGAAGTGCTGTGAGAAGCGACATCTGGGGCAATGCAAAAGATGTTTCAAGGAGTATAAACAGGCAGAAGTAAAAACAGAAAATAAAACCTGACTTTTAAGTAAAATTAGCAACAACTTGGATTTATATAGTGCTCCATATGTTCTAGCTGAATAACACCCAAGGCATTTTAGAGTGAAGTAAGGTAAAAAGCATGCTTGAGGCGAGAAAGTAAAAAAATAATTAAATTTCTTGAAAATGTTTTCAGCTTTGGGTAGGTGCAATTCTTCCCTTTAGATGGCTGTGGTAATGGTGCCGAGGTGCTGTTGTTTTACATAATTGGCTTTGGATAGGAGCCATACTGCAGTGAAAGAGCAAAGACTGCTTGTAGTTGAAATGCTCATTTTATTTATTCTTATTTTTTTAATTTAATGCTGCAGCAGAATTCTGATTGCTTAGAAAAATCTAGCTAGAGAAAAGGAAAACATACAGCTGTTTGGAAGTGTCATTTAGCTGGTTACAAAAAAAAATAGGCCTTGGATAGGAGAGAAAAGCAGGAACTGCACAATAGGGATGGCTTTTCCCCTGTTTTAGTGGGGTTTTACCACACCGTCTATTCACACAGGGATAGATTAAGAAAATGGTTCTTGGTGATTGTGCCCAGGTGGATTTTTCCAGCTCTGAGTATAGTGAAAATTATTGCAACATTGTTGTAATATCTACAATAACAAAAGACAGCAACAAAAATAAATCTGGCACAACATAAACTGTTGTTTAACAGTCAAGCATGAAACATGCATACAAGTGATGCATGTTTTGTCTTTTTACAGAGTGAAGATCTGCACAAGTATGATACAAAATGGAGTCTTTCCTTTAATACCATTCACCAAACACAGACCACCACATCAGCCAAAGCTCGTTGAAAGAGATGCACATTTGCTACCCCTATTCAATTTCTTCAGAAGAAAAATGCTGTGCTTGAATTACTCTTCCACCTTCACTTTACATTTTTCAAAGGAGAAAAGCTCAGCAAGTCAGTAATTTGTCTGGGCCATCACTGGAAAACTGCAGGTGGGTACGTATTTTGGACATGGACATTTTCCTAATCAGAAACTCTCATACTGTCTCTGCTACGAAATCTCCCCATGCTTTCTGGCATAAAAGCCATGCTCAAACACTGGGTCACTAGTCCTGGAGGCCTGTATGGCTGGAACCTCAAACACAGGTCTCAGAATAAAATTTAGATTTGTCAGACTTTTGCAGAATTCCCAGAACAGTGAAACAGGCAACCAATTCACTTGTTGGCTACATGCCCACAGTTGGAGTTTTACAGCTTATTAAAGCAGTCATCATGATCATCACTTGAATTTATCAGCTGTATTGTTCTAAAGGCCCCAGTCAGAATTGAGGTCTTTCTCTGATCTGTTTTTTTATAGACAGCCAGAATATATAGATCATATTTCAAAGAGACAAAGGCTTATGCTTCAAATAAATTATCAAATTACTTCTGTCTTGGAAAAGAACATTGATAACCAGTATTCAGACTGTCCAGCTGGCTCAAGGGTCCTTCCTGATTTGGAGGAAGGAAACTTGCCAGCTTTTGAAATTAATATATTGTTATTAATGGTATCTTTTTAAATCCTTCACTATAAACCAGAAGGGTGTGCACATGCTGCCAAAAGTTTGTCAGAAAAGAATTCTTGGCTAAATTTTTCAAAGCTGCTTGAAATGATTTCCTGCTGACTTCAGTCCTGTAAATCCACCCTTCGCTGCACAAAGGTAAAGCAGAGGCTACTCATCAACATTGATTTTGCTTTATGGTCAACTTAGTTTTTCCCTTTAAACTGGGGAACCTTAGGGCCAGAGCTTCCTTTTTAGCAATGACCCAGTCTGCTGACTGTGCCTTTATGTAAGAGTTAGAGCAAAGGCAAGTTATATCCATAGCCCATTGTATAACAGAGACCTGTAGATTGTCACAATCTTCAAAGTTCATCTGATGGGCTGAGATGTGCACCATAACCCAGCTCCTAATGTCAAGGAAAAAATTCACCATCAGGAACTACCCATCACATGAAATAGGCAGCAAAAGGTCACTGTTTTAATTTCTCATACAAAATAATACACAGAGGAAGAGTAATGATAATAATCCAGATTAGGCCAGTAAGACAGTGATTTTGTGTTTATGCTTATTTAGTATGTGAAGCAGATATAAGGTCAGTGAGAGGTAAATTTTTGGGATGAACTGGAAGATTTCTAATTGTCTGTTTCAGCTCTCCAAGGTATTTCTGTTGAGTCTTTATATGCTAAATATTTCTATTAACATTTCTGGAAATTACTGCTAAGTTATAAGTTCTGATCAAGATGCAAATGAAGCAAAAAAAGATTGTTCCTCAGGGCCATGAAGAGTTAAGAGAAAGACAGTCTTGGAGAAAGCACCACAGATGAGCAAAGCACATAAGAAAATGGTAACTCAGATTTATGTCACAACCTTATTTGTTATTCAGTAATAAGGTGCTAGGAAGCATATGAAAATCTTATTCTACTCCCCATCAACTTCTCTGAGCAGCACATCAGACTCCTAAGGCAGTTTATGATGTTCTGCTTAAAAACAGAATTGGGCTTTCCTAATTCTGGCAAAGAACCAAAAACCAGGGTATGTTAGTTACACAGTCAACTGTGATATTAGAAAAAATGCAACCAAATTGCCACAAAGCAGCAAAACTGCAATTTCCAATAAGCCATAAGCTTAAAATCAAATGCCACAACACCTTCTCTGGAACATAAACCCCTGGTCCTTAAGCTAGCTGGAAGAGAATCAGAAGTATGGTGTTGCATAGAGCCAATAACTGTCAAAAAGGTAACTTCCCTAATGCAAAAAGATCTCTCATACATGCCACCCTATAAAATGAACATTTTGAAAGCCACATTTTGTCCTAAGGACACTCAGTGCTGTACATATCCCTTATACTCTCTATCTCTCTTTTTTTGGCTCAGTGGCTGCAGCTGGCTTTCTCTTTGTTGTTTTCCTATGTAGTAAGCAAGGAAACACATCCTCCTGTACAAAGATAAACTATTTTCTTTCTTCTACATACACTGTGACTCTGACCATCCACTTTCACCTGCAAGGCATAACCCAAAACAACAGAAATATCGTTCTCCTGGTTTCCACTCCCTCCATCAGTTTTTCCTATTGCAGATACCTGAGCTGTGAGAGAAGGTGTGGGAAAAGGGAAATGGTTTGTGCTCTTTGGCTTCTTCTGTTCTAGCCAGCAACACACTGGCAGTAATTTCTTCTCCTATGGAGATAAAGACAGATAATTAAGATAAACTAGACCTGCTGTTGTGTTCCCTGCTGGGAGGTATTAAGAAGGAAGACATGCTGGCCTCTTTCAAAAGATTTGTGAGGTACAGATCAGCTTTACCCTTTGGAGGTAGAGCAGAGGTTTTTGATGTGCTTTACTTAGAATAATACAACAAAATTATTTTAGGTTTTGGGGTTTTTTGTTTATTTGGATTTTTTTTAGTTTTGTGAAGGGCTCAGTGATTGCACCTAGTGTTGAACTTACAGCTTTATACATGCGTGCTGAAACAAGGGATCAGGGAAGGGCTACTTTACTACCTATGGAAGGAACAAAACCCATATTATATTAAATGCATTAGGAAATGTTATGTAGTTTAAAACTTCCTTCTGTTTTCCAAACTTGCTTCTTGTGAGATGTGCTAATGCAGGGTTTTAAAATATTTAACAATTTGCATTTATCTAAAAAAAAGAGGGAAATCATGTACGAAGAAAAACACAAACACGTTCAGAATGCCTATTGCCAGCAACATCTTGGCATTTGCCAGTACTTAAAGGTTATGTCTGTCATGTTTAGATGTGGCATAAAGTCTTTCACCCTTTCCCAAGTAATTGGACATCATACTGATAGGTAAAATTGAATGTGTTATGAACAACTCTCCTATAGACTTGCAGGGCTTATTGACAGACAGTGCTTGGAGAGAAGGCCTAATTTTATGCACGAACATGTCATGCTGGAATAATTATGCTACTGCCTGCTTTCCTAGTGCAGTACATTGTGAAACCCCACGATGGTTCCTGGAAATTCATACCTTCTTCTGGTTTTGCATAAACACAACTGCTGTAGCTAACAAAGGGAAATACATTAATAAGGTATTTAATCATGAATACAGACCTGAGTAATTTGTCTTGCTTTCAAAGTGTATGAAAATGACATCAACCTACATACCTTTTGTAAAGAACAGCAAATGCAAAACTGGGTCTCATTGGGGAATCTATACTCATTGATTTTCTTCTCCTACTTTGTTGTCTGACTGATGTGTGCAAAAACTAAAGTAGTGTTTTGCTTCTGGTAAGCCTAACTTGTGGTTTTTGGTTATTTCTTGGTTTTTGGTATTTGGCTCATGACAAATTTAATCAGTATGAAGTACCCCTTCTTAGTCTAAAATAAGAAATCCTTGTGGATCATTGCTGAAAATTATTGACAGCTGACTATAATCTTGGTCTCACATGAACAGACTAACTGAAAAATTATGATTTAGGGAGGAAAATGTTGGGATAGGGAGGACGTCTCTTGAGCTGAAAAAAGGTGGGTGCTGGGAGGGTGGTATTAGGGGAATGAATTAGTATCCTTATGCTTTCTCTGTTCCTATTCTCTTCAGCATCTGGTCACTGTCACAGTTGTATCTATTTTGTTGGTTTTTTTTTAAACTGGTACACAATGTTCACGCTGATATGTCACATTTGGAAATACATATTTAAAACAGCAACAAAAATGTATCTCTGAAGAATTTGTAATCTCTGAAAAAAATGACAGCATTATTGCTACTGTTTTCTTTCTAAATACAAATGTGACTGCCATATTGCTGCTTCTGTTTGTGTGGTGAGAAAAGTTAGTTTTTTTGTGAGTGGCATGAATGATAGTCTCCCTCTTTTGATTTCTTTATCACTTAGGATTCTTAAGCTTTCAAAACTCGTGAAGAAAGATGCCGTGAGTGCACAGCTGTCTCATGACATTCAGTTTAGGGTAGAGTTAAATGGTTTCTGTGTCATTTATAGCAGAGAGGAAGCCCTTGAGTTGCTGAGCGTGTGGGTCAAATAAGGTCTGCAACCCATTCTGCGCCTGTGGCTGCCCTGGGCACCCTGCTGTTGGCCATCTCTGTCTCTCTGTGGAGGGGCAAGTCTCAATTGTTAGCTGTCATGTGTTATCAGTTGCTTGCTGCAGAAATATGTATTACAGTGAACCCCTTGGCTCTTCACTTGGGAGGAACAAATGTGTTTCCTAATCAGGATTTATCAGTGTTAAATTCCCTTCCTTCACCCTCTTCATAAGCAGATTTGTTATATTTGGGATCATAGAGAGATTGCCTTTTCTCGGCGAGCTTGCTGCTGCTTTTGACCAGGCTTTCTGCTGGTGCATTTACCCCTCCTCCCTAAGTGGCGTGCTAGGCTGGCCGCTTCATTCTTCCCTGCTGTTGAGGAGGCAGCATGTTCTTGTGCTCCTTCTGTGTGATGGTTTTGCTGCATGTTCTCTGTCCATGCTAGTTCCAGCATTTTCCTGGAGTCCCTGCTCCCAGCCATGCCAAATCTAGGTCTCACAGTGGACTGCACTGGAAGGACCTTCAGGTTGGAACACAAAGGTTGTTCTTCTATCCCTGTGACATAGCATACATCGAAAACTGTCTAGTTCCTGTGGTGTCTTCATGCTGCAGGCAGAATGCTTAAAGCTGAGCTTTTCTTCTGCTGTCAGTCTGATTCAGCTGGCCTTCTTTCCTTCCCTTCTCTGGTACACTCCTTTGGGTCCTCTCCTGCATGCCTAGCAGCAGCAGCAGCACTGCCAGAACACAACTTCTTTTAGTGTACCGAGAGTGAAGCAAAATCATTTCCCCTATACAGTTGCAGCTCACCCTGTAAAGGCCAATTACTGCTGGCAGACAAGCAGAGACAGCTGTGAATGCTCATGATGGGTACCTGCTTATGGTTATCTGCTGCTAAGCTGCCCAAGCAGCTCTGGGATTGTAGGACTGGGATCCCCCTTATCTCTGTATATCCTGGTTCTGATCACATTCAACTTACCCTTAGCCTCCACTCCCTCGTTTTCAAGTTTGCATTCAGTCATCCTGGGCTCCAGGGGTGGGAGAGGATGGGAGCAGCTCTAACTCCTGCTGCATGGTGCCTTGGCTCCAGTGAGTCCCATCCCAGAGGGGAGCAGTTCCTTCAGGAGTCAGCCTGGAGCTGCACTTCCCAACTATGGCCCAGTGTTCAAAACCATGTAATTTCCAGTCCAGTCAGACTCAAGATGCGTTGATGATGACAGGAGTGAGCCTGTTCTCGCACAGTTTCCAAACAATGAGTGGCAGTTAAGTCTTTAAACTGAACCCCTAAAATAACAAGATTGTTTGTTTAGGGCAATCACTTGACCCTCCTTTCAAGTATCCTGCCATGTGAGGCATTCCTGGTAGTGCAAGTTAAACAAGCATAATGCTTGTTCCTTCCTTTTCCCATTAATTTTGAAGCATTGCGTCCACTTGTCATGCATTCATTTTTTCCATTTTCTTTTCCTATTTGCATTTACTCAGCAGCAGCCATATCAGATCAAATGAAGCATATCCATTTTTGACATTAGTTTAAAAAATGCTGTTAGTTGATGACTATTAATCCTGCACAAATGCTTGCATAAGAAGATAAGTTTTCTCAAAGCTGTTTGCTCAGGGGTAGAGGCTGCTCTAATGGTCTGTTTATTGAACAGTGATTTATCTGTTGCAATTATTTGCCCTTTAGGGCTGGTGATATTATATTAGTAGGCTTGATCTCTGCCAGCACCTGGATCCCTCCTTTCAATTAGCAAAGTGATACACTGTGTCTGCCATTCTGCTGCACAACCCCTCCTCTTTTACCACTTCCAAACAAAAGGATGAGCATGGCAAATCTCACCCTAAAAGCAGTAAAAAGAAATAATGTTGCTCAGTACCTGCTCCTGGATTAAAAAGGAAGGACAGATTACCCAAAGAGAATGCAAGAACACTTTCCTTACATCAACAAATAATTCATGATGTCTATATGGATATCCAGCAACTATATTATTGCAGTAGTCTGACAAATATTGTGAAGGGGACAGCAAATGGGACGTATCAGTCTACTGCCTTGACAAAGATTATAACAGGAATGGGAAATGGGACAAATGTAACTCATTCTGGAGACAGTCCCTGAGCTGTAATCTCATTTGTTCTTCAGCATGAATTATACAGCAGTGCAGAGGATGAGAAGGTGATTTTCACCATTTGTATATTTTAATCACTTTTCTTTGCTACTAAACAAATAACTCACTGTGAAATGCTAATAAATGGGTATTATTAGTTTTTGAGCTATGCACTAAATGAGGAGAAGGCAGCTGTAATATAAGAGTTGTGCCAGTTGCATTAAAATTCAAAAAGTATCAAATTCATCTCAGGTTTGTACAAAATAAATTCCTGCAGATTTCTGAGAATCATCTGCCATGTCCCAGAGTGAGCTGGACCCATGCCCTAGCCTTCCTAGGCTTGAGATTGAGTCTCTTGGAAATCATACCATAGCTGGAACCCACAAGAAATGACTGGCTGCTTGGTGGGAAGTCTTGAGATGGAAGCTATGGTGGAAAAAATTATGATTGCTGAGTCCCATTGGACCTAATTCTTCTGGCAAGAAGGGAAGGCAGCTTGACTGTTGTTTATGCCAACAATTGATTTGGATGCTGCTTGGTATGGAAAGGCAACATTTGAGGCTTCCCAAAGCGTTTAATCCAAGGTTGAAATGTTTAAATAATCCCTTCTGTAGTAGAAGACAACAAGTAAGATCCCTTAGGTACCAATGATTTTCCAGAGGTCAACTACTGGGCAAAGGTGACTTCCATGAAAATCTGTATTAGAGAGGAAGAACTAACTATTAATTTGTGTGTAAGTTATTTTCAGTGTATTGTACTGTCTCTTTAAAAACCCTCTGATTATAAAAAATTCCTTAGCTTTCATATGCCTGTTGTTCAGTGCCAGACTGAAGAATGTGTTTTCTTTAGCATTGTGTTTGCTGCTTGTAACTCGAAGGCACCATGCGGGGGTGAAGGGCTGACGTGACCACCCATGAATTAGGCTGCTATGACAGCCAGTGAGAGCAGGGAAACAACCTGGGCCCTGAATTTATGTAAATGGAATTTCCATGTTCCAGGTGGCTGGAGGGCTTGAAGTGACAACTAATCCTTCATGAAGGTAGATGAGAATATCAGAAGTCCCCTAGTGGGCAAGCAGTCATGGTGTATGTGAGAATGCTGGAGACAAAGTTTTGATTTTGAATCTGAAGTGCTCTAATGACAGTGCAAGCAATGGAGTGGTTTGTGTGCTTTACAAAGGAGTGCATGTTAGCAATGAGGAACGGTCCGAGCTGTTTCGGAATGTAGGAGGTCAGTGGGTTTAGAGACAGGAATCGCCTTTGGAAGCCTTAGGAACTGAACGCTAGTTTTGTCAAATATGAGTTTTACCTGTAGTTCAAACCTGATTTTAACTTTTAGGACCAGATTTTCAAAATCTGTTGAACATAGTTGCATGCTATGTGCCAACACTTCTGCACAAATCCAGGCTTCGTTGTAAATTACTTCAAACTGTCCATCCAGTTTCTACTGCCTGGCTCATCCTCCTGACTTTAGTGGAGTTCCTGTCAGGGTTAACTGGATAATGCTGTAAACCAGTTAATCCTTGCTGGCTAGCAGCAGATTCTAACATGCTTGATGGGAATTGAGGGACAAGAGAATTCTTTTGGATGACACTAAGTCATTGTTTTATTGGGAAGTTAGAGGCCTTTAAATGAACATGCTCAAGTTCTGCTGGAGATCCCAAGCTACACTTTTATTTCATCAATTTTCCAAGAGACCTTCTGAGATTATACCAGCAAAAGAAAGATGAGGAGGAATTTTGCTCTCAAGTTGAAAGGTTTGAGGAGAAAATAGAATGTATTAAGAGTGGTCATCTTCTCCAGACTACAAGACCCTAACTTTTTTTTATTGTATTTTGAATTAATGAAAGGATTTGGGCTAGGAGGAATGCTTCACTAGACACAAATTTTCTATCCAACTGTCCTTCCAGGGAAAGAGGTCATGGACAGTGTTCAGTGTCTGAAACACCACGGTGGTTAGCTTCACATGAGTGAATTAATAGAGGTTATTTCTGATTCATAGCTGCTCTAGGTCAGACCAAAATTTATTAGTCTAGAATTGTAATTCCCTTGTCTCCAGGCTTCAGCGATCTCAGTTTCTCAGAGGACAGATTTGAAAGCAGCATGGCTCAAATAATGCAATATTAAATTTCCCTTATTTAAAGAAAAAAACCCAAACAGAACCAAGCCCTCTTTCACTCACATGGCTATCACAAGATGCACCTCTCTATCCTGTGCATAACAGCTGTACTTGATGGAGTTCAACAAGCCTGCACAGTCAGAAGTCGCCTCCTTAGAGAGGAAACATCATTCCATTCTAACAAAAGGCACTGAATCTATTTCCAGGGCAGTCTGCCACTCAGCCATGCCTGAAAGCAGGTAGCAGAACTGAAATAAGCTCAAGATGTTCCCGATGTGGAAGGTCTGGGAAAGGCTTCCACCTCTAAGCTGGCATTAAGGAATAGATCAGCATACAGAAGACCACAGTGTGATGAGTGGCCTGAAGCCATCTTGTGGAAGAAATGACCCCTGGCTGGGCAGTGGGCAGTGGGAGTCATGACAAAGAGCAGCATGAACCCATCTTTTTCAAGAGAAAGTATTCAGAGCTCTTGAAGCCTTTCTTTGACAGAAAAGTGACAATGTTACTTGTTTCCTGTCAAAGAGCAGAAATCATGAGAAAAGCTTCAATGAGTTTGAATTTCATCTGCGTTCACAGCCAGTAGGTACTGGATCAGGATTCCTTTACTTTCTGCATTGCCTAGTAAGTCAACTGATTCTTGGCTAGATTACTTATGTATAGGGACAGTTTATACTGTCCTATGGTGCTTAAGTTTTTGAAACCATGACCAGGATCTGGATCTCAGTGGCTGGGGCAATCACTAAGAATATACCTGAGATGGAAGAAGCAGCCACTGTGTTCATCCTTTACAATGGCAACAGACTTGTGTCTTAGCTACAAAGCATGAGGGGTTTGGGTATTATACTGTTTGAGATAACCAGGGCTAATTTTTGGCTATCATAGCAGAATACTACTTTTCCGTTCAAAAAATGTTGATGAAAGTATGTTGTGTTAGAATAATAAATCCGTCAATGGCCTGCCTGGTGTCCACACACCCTCTGGAGACAATGGTGAAATGAGGTGATAGGGTAGAAACCATATTTTGTATTTGTGTTTTTTCTTGTTTCAATTCCAAATCCTCTGATTTCACAGTCTGGCTGAAGTTTGGACTCCAAAGAACAAGAGCTCAGCATAGTGCTGGCAATGCATTCAGTTTTCTCATTCCTTCCAAAACGGGTTCCCAGTGGGTCCTGATGGAGGATCCATAGGCTCTTCACATCTCTGCTAAGCAGCCTACCCAAATGCTAGCTGCTGCTCCTCCTCTGCCCCCAGGTCAAGGGTGAAAGCACAGTTGAGAGAGGTCTAACATCAAGAGAGGAGCACAGTCCCAGCAAGCCAGGTTCCTGCTCAGCAGCAGACAGAGAGTGGTTTCTGCATTGCTACGTGCTGTTTGCATTCTCTAAACCCTTTGTGTTTGATATCAGGAGGATTTGGAGACTGCACAGATACATCAGTCCTTTCTGCCTTCCTCGCTATCTGCTCCGACTTGCTTTTGGTCACTTTCATTCATCTGTCCATGGCTTGCCGCCTGGATTAATTTCTTCTTTGAATACATTCCCTTGTGTGAACAACATATGTGACAAATAAATAATGTGACTCATCAAGAGGCATGAGAATGCAATGTTCCAGCTACTGAAGGACATTTAAAATTCAGCAACTTGTCACCTTTGTGTCACTCCTAAAACACTGTAAAATGTAAACAGACAGATCTAAAAGGATGCAGGCGTACAAACTTGCACAGAACTTTGCTTGTTTTCCTTCGCAGCTTACATAAGTAAACTGTAATGAAATCTACTGACACAGTTTTGGCAGTTTTGATTTATATTTTCTCTGAGGCCCAGTAATTATTTCCTTGAGATCTTATCTGGGATTAAAAATATTTCTGTGTTTCAGCCCACACCTTTGAAAATGTCAAATACTTTATCCATGGTTTGTGCAAATATAGCTGTTTTTTCCCTCTTTATTATGAAAACCTTCTGAAAAGAGTATTCACATGGGACACTAATATCTTTTGAAGGATGCTAAAGTACACTTTCTGTGTAAATCACTTGTCCAGTCTGAATGGTAAGTCACTCTTCCAGCTACAGATGGGAAAACTCCTGATTTTGAAAGGTAAAGCAGGATGCTAAGTGAGCTGCCTTATACACCATAGGTCCTGGTTATGCGCAACAAATATCTTGCAAAAATTCCATTCATATTCTGCAAGTTTTGAAGGTAGCTAGCCTGAATTGCTTGCTGAGACACAGCCAGCATGCCAGCTGACTTGGCCAGAGTATTTCTTCAAGGAGCAAATGGGGGCTAATGGACCTAGGCCCAATACAGAAAACTGCTTTCATCTCACAAGGCACTAAAGAAGTGGGGAGAGGCTTCTTGTATCTGCACAGACTTCATCATAGTCTGACCCTAACCTTTGTTTCTCACTACAAAATTTACCATGGAGCTCACAGATACACAAATTACCCTGAAAAAAACCAGAAGATATTTGTAATTTGGCTTCCCTTCCAAACCAGACACTCTAACAAGAAAAACAACCAGTCTACTGAGTCACAGTTTCTTTCTGGGGATTTCTCGTGTCCTCTAGAGAACTTGATTCCTCAAACAGTTTCTTCTTTGACATGGGCTGCAGAAATGCCTTTGGGGTGTGCCAAGCTCAGCTGTGACACCCTGTGACAGACTTCCTAACTGTAACTGGGCAAGCTGAAGACAGACTGTCATTTCATCATTTTTGGACAGAGATCTCCCCTTTAACACTTAAGTATTACCCACATACTGGTATTCTGGCAAGCCTGCTTTCATGCTAATCTGTTAGGATGGTCCTGTTCCCACTCATAATGTGGCACAGCATGTCAGCTTCAACCAGGCAACGATGCCAGCCTCAGTTGGATTGTGAATAGCCTGCAGAAGAGGCTCCTGCTGGGGGAAGAAATGCCAAATTAGGCCACATGCTCTCTCATTGGGATGCATTGTGCCCAAAGCTGCTTTGGTATCAGTTACGGAGGAAGTAACACCTTTTTTCAAAAAAGAACCTGCTAACCCTTTCACTTTGTGTGCTCTGCCTCTCCTGTTCAATTTCTATCAATTATTTCTGGGATTTGCCTGTATAAATCCCAGAATAATACATTCTTCCCTGAGAGCTAAGGAAAAGGTCAGACATGGCTGTTCAGATTATGACCCCCAACTGTGTTTGTTGTTGAATTTGGAGTTGTCTCTTTCTGTTAAACCATTTACTGTTAAGACAACAGCAAAGGGTGCTGCGCAGACAGTAGTTCCAAAGGAGTTTTTGCCCCCAGTGAGATTTCCATCTAACTGTTCAGCACCTCCTTGCAGAATTCTAAGTGTCCTATGTTCCTGAACATCTTGGCTGCCCCCAGAGTGCTGTTGAGTGGGTAAGAGACATGCTCTGCTACACGTATCCCTCTGACCAGCACTTTCAGGAATTTCCAGGATTCACAAGTGAAACATTATTTGGGACAGTAGAGCTTCTGGAACTGCCTTTTTCTAATCAGGATGATTTCTACAGCTTCTGGCAGGCAGCTGAATAAGTAAGAATATCTTACCTATCAAACTAAATGCTGCCTGCCAGCCTCAGCATAACATCTCATCAACAGTCTTGCATTGGTGCTGAATTGTAACATTTTCCTACAGGCTCATGCTTCCTTCTGCCTTTCCAGCTATGATGCTGTTTGTCTTTGTGTAAACACCACCTTTTTAAAAAGTAATATGAATGGGGAATAATATACTACCAGCTAAAATGGCTGCATTTCCACACTCGCTCAGCACAGGAACTCTTTAATCAGTGGTGTCAGCCAGGGACAGAAATCTCATAGTTGAGAGATAACAGTTATTTGCTGGCAACTTCTTGTATGATAAGCCAAACAACAGGATGATTACACACTTTCTCAAATAACACAAGAAAATGCCATACCACATTTCCAAAAATACATGTTGCAGCATCTGGAAGCTGTATAAGAATATTTGCAAGATATTTTCTCTTGTTTACTTTTTTTGGTGCTCTGAAATCTGAATGTAACTTTTGCAATCTTAAGCTATCCACCAGCTTTTCTGCAATGAAAGACTTCATAAAGAGTACAAAGTCAATTGTACAGACAAAGTGTAATTGATTAATAGCAGAGGATTTCTGCCATAAGTAGGCTGCTTAAGGTCACAGTTAAACAATTTTTCATAGCTGCTTCATCCACTGAGTCACACTTGCATGGTTGCACTGCCAGTTGAAAAGGAAATGAGTGAGTACATGCTGGTTGGGTTAATTAGTAAAATACATACAGTAGACCAACCCTTTTTCTGTGAAAACCCTGCTAATGAAGAGAGACAATGCCTTTGCAACAGTTAAATTAGTTTAAAGTAAACAGTAAAAGAAAAAAATAATATTTCTAAACACTGACAGAGTGTTTTTAAGGTTTAGAGGAGAGATTTGTGAAATAACAAGGTTAATATGAGTCCCTCCAAGTACTGTTCCTACAATGACATCTGCGTGATGCACCTTTATAGTTATGTCAAGGTATTTGGGCTGGTTTAAATGTGAACCTGTCTTTTCAGCTACTCTTGGGGTTCAAGCCAGCCCAGTCTATGTTCTCAGACTTCTTTCAGTGTTAAACAACAGTTTTGGGACTGTTGTAATGTGAAGGAGCATCTGACATGCTGTGCCTACCCCCAGGTCACATTGTCACCAGCTGTCATGCTAGGCAGCTGTGGGGCATGTTCTTGCATGCAGGAGATCATCTGCCTTTCCTCCATTACAACTACACAGGATGGATACAGCAGTCTGGAGAACAAAGAGACCTGAAGGGTCCCAGAATGAGGAAAGAAGCCACATTACTGCTCCATCAGCCATTAAAGACAGGTGAGAAGAGTGATGATCAGGATTTAGAAGATCCTGTATTTCATGTGTGGGACCTGATGGATCTGGTGTTAAATTCTGCAGTGGTCTGAGATATTCTTGAGATTTTTATCCCAGTCACAATACGTTGTGATATTTGTGCCACCTCCACTGAGTGGGTCTTTTGTGCCAAAATCTTGCATGGGAAACTTTTAAATTATTTTGGGGAAAAAATGGTCAGAGCTGTTCTGGATTTGTATTTAAATTTAAGTCAAAATGTCCTTTTGTTCTTAACCTGGCATGATGAATAAGGTCAGGGTTTGTGGTTTCTTTGTACGGTCTCTGTGTTGGGGACAGAGTGCATGCTGAGATTTTTTAGCATTGGGTTGCATTTAAGTGAGGAGAAAGCCATCCAGATTATACTTCTTTTGCACCTCCGTCCTGATAGATATTTATTTTTCACTTGCAATAGCAACAGCAGGTGCTTTTGTGCTTGCACTAGGACTGAGAAAGAGACAGACCTACCAACCTGCTGAATTTCATGCTCTGGTTTGCACAGGTGAGAAGAGAAATAAACAACATTCATGGAACTTGCATGTTGTCATCTCCACCTTACTTCTGAAATTGAAGGTAGTCATTCCCTTTCCTTCCTTAGTATTTATTGACTCTTTTTCTTCTTTCTCCATGCATTCACTTCCCTCTTCTTTCCTTTCTTAAGCTAGACATGTACAACAAACCAGGAAGGTCCATGTGTTATCTCTGATGTTTATAGCACAATTGACCATGCTAATGTCTCCTATAAAAGCTGAAATTGGGCACTTCTCCAAAATAGTACATAATGGAACATAACCCGGCAACTTCTTCAATAGCTCCAACTAGACTCTGACTTTCTTCCTTTCTCTCTCTGGAGAATGGTCTTTAGTGATCTTCATACACAGTCATCAGGTTTTAGTCTACAGGTAGTGTAAAAGGGAAATAGGTCTGGAGATTGCCAGTGGAGATTTAAAAGCTTGTTTCTGGCTTCAGAAAACCACAATTCTTTGTAAGTCTTTTTGAAAGAGTAAATCTGCATTTATTCATACTGGGTGAAGTAGACAGCTGGCACATTCTGATTCCAAGACCAACAGATTCTGTGGATTTTTCTGGCTGAAAAGAAGTTAATACTCCAGAAGTGGAAATCCACATAGCTCCTAACAATGAAACTTGTATCAGAGAAGTAAAAAGATTCTTAAGTGTACTGTGTGTTTGGCTGGCAGATTCTGAGTTCATTTAACCATTTGACATCAGGTTAGTGAGCATATAAACAGACTTATTTCAGACTGGTTATCTGAGATCAAAATTTGACCTACCGACATCTGATTAGACAACTATTTTTCTTCCTTTCTATATACAGCTACTTATTGTCTTATGTTATTTTATATGCTGGATGTTCATCTTCTCAATAGTAATTTTCAGAGGTTTTTACTTCAGAAGAATACTTGCCCTTAGCAATAGATTTTGAAGCACTATATGAGTAAGAAAATCTGTAAGAAAAATATGTGCTTGGCACATATCTTGCTGTTCCCAATAATGACTTTCCTTAAAAAACCCAAACCCCACAGTAACAGAAACCTACCACTGTAAAGTGACGTAATAAGACTTAGAATTTGACTGAAATCTACATAATTTCTCAGTTTCTCATCCTCTCTATCTGTTAGCCTCTTGTCTCCTGAAGGACAATATCTTTGCCTTATATGAATACTGCTCAAACTTCTATAACTTAGTTGGGAAATGCTAGGTGCTACGTAATATCAATTAAAATTATCATGCAGTGTATAGCTTGATTAATGTTTATGATTCTCAGAGAGAAAGACTAAATTCCTACATAAGGGCTTTCAAATTGATTCTCATCAATTTCACAGAAAATTCAATAGGTGAAACATTGCAACTCAAGCTGACATACGGGGGACTTGTGAGTCTGGAAATGAGGCGGAACGTAGTCTGGAAATATTATTCTGTTTCTATGCCAATCAATATATTGCTTCTCTGAATTAACGTGGTGTAACTGGTACCTTTTCTGAGGTCCACACATGGGCAGAACTGGTCTGACATTCATGAAAGCATTAAGCTCACAAATAGTTTGTATTGGGAGACCAGTGCTTATCTTTGCAAGAGAAACAAGAAGAGTAGGCACAAGAAAACTTCTACTTTGCTTGGTGTGTTGTTTGGTGTCCTTAGAGGACAGCCTTCAGAACAGCATGGTGTGGCAGAAAGGGTCATGTCATTCAAAAATGTCCCATTTTTCTTGAGTAATACACGATTCGAGTACAGACATGTCTTATCTTCAGGTGGTGCCACAGCTCCTGCAACTATGCATTAAAATACATGTCAGTAGCACATTAGGCTTTTTAAACAGGTTATTTGAAGTACCTGAATGTCATGGTTACAGTATTGCTACTGTCATGAAAATTGAACAGCTCTGCTGTTTCCATGAAAATGGTGAAGCCAGTGAAGAGCTAGAAAGCAAGGTACCGTGTCTTTTTCTTACCTGTCTCTGTAGTTTGATGCTAAATGGCTTGTGTGATTTACAGTGCTATGGCCAGCAGCCTGCAGGTTTGCCCAAAGAGGTGCAAGCAAATCAGAGTGGTGAAGTTATTCTACTACAAGGGTTGTGATGTGCTGCAGAGCAGTCAGAAGACAAATAACTCTGCACATATAAATAAATTTGTGTAACAGGCAAACAGGAACGGTACATGCTCTTATTTGCCAAGGAATCTGGATGTACACCCTCAGTTGCTGAAATATGTATTGTAAATAGTGGTCTGACCCAGCTGGGGATGCTGGCAGTTCTTTACAGGAATGACCCTCTAGGGCTCTGGCATGTTCCTTTTCTTCCCACCCATGTTTGTTGTGCTTCCGGTGTGGCAGGACATGTTTCTTACTGCTTCCAAGCCTCCAGTGGAAAAGCTACTACCTTTGCCTGTTGGCACTGCCTTCCCCCAGGTGTGCCAGAAGAGTAGCACACTTGCATGTGTGCTCTCCGACTGGTTCCAGACTAAACCAGCTCAGCTCAGCTGACAGGAGCAGTGTGAGCACCATGGCACATTCCGTGCAGATCAGGGAGTGGGGAACCACACTGTCCCTGTGGCAGAGCTGTCAGTGCCTCCAACAAGGCTGTGGGCTGACAGCCATCTGGGGCATTAAATGCTTCCATTCTGCAAAGAATGGTGATAAGTTTGCTGGACCATGTTGGAGTGTTGCAATGATTTGCAGCAGGCTCCTGTTTTGGCCATTGGGCTGCTTTGCTACACAGTGATGATGGGAAGGGTGTTAGGGTTGCTGCTGAATGGTCCATTAGGTGTCACTTGCCCAAGATCAACAGTCCCTGGGCAAAGCCAGAGGAAGAAACTGAGAAGCATTCTCACCTCTTCTTCTTTACCCTCTACCCAAGCTCTCTTTGCAGCTCTGTCTTCTACTACACATCATGGCTGCTCATGGATCTGCTGGCTCTTTCCACCTTAAACAGTTAGATTGAAGCATGCAGGGAGCCCTGACCATAGGCAGGAAATGATGACCTCCTGAGGAAGGCTCTGCCCACCTTACACTAAGTCAGACAGATTCCCCTCTATCCAAGGACTTCACTGCACAGGATTTGCCCTGCAGCCCAGCCTGTGCTAGAAGAGCTGCATTTTCAATGTGACAGCCTTGTTGTGTCACCATTGCTTCTGTGTCGACATGTGTCAGACAGGAGAGCTCACTGTCTTCTTTCAATAGACTTTTGTGGCTCTTTCACCTCTTTTGGTTGTGAAAAAAAATTCCTAAATCCATTTAACTTCATCTGCCTGCAAGACAGTATCTTACTTTAACCCTCTCCTGGCTTTTTATCAATGTACAGTCTCAGTGCTGAGTGGCTCCTCTTCATGGAAGTGGCAGCTGTGTCCCTCCTTGTGGGTCTGTTGCTGCCCTGGTCTGTGCCTTTCTATGAAATGCTTTCAGAATCCCACTTTCCTGGCACTTATGGCTCAATTTGTGCAGAGTGGAATTACACCAAGGCCTGTGAGTGAGAGATGCAACAGCAGAAGGCAAAGCTGGGAGTAGTGGGAGCAGGTGTCTGGCACCTCATAGAGTTGGAGCTAGTTCCCTGACATTTAGAAGGGATAATGGCTGTGCTGTTCCATGCCAAGAATTGGGAGCATGGGATTTATCCAGCCTATGCCCACCTACTTTCTGCATGTGGACATTTGTTCCCCCACCCACCTAATTAGGAAAATAGAGTGTAGAAAAGGAAGGGGTGGATTTGTTATTTTGTTGTGGCTGTTTGAAAGCAAAGTTTGCTTTGCAACCTCATATTACTGTCCATGGAAGGACAGTATTGTCTCCAAACCTGACATTAGTGTTGGCTTTCCTGAGGAAGTCTAATGGGAGAAAAAGCTATGCCACAGACTGTCATTGTGGCAGGAAAAAGATCAGAGTCACTGCAACAAGCATCCATACTGATAGTGAATGCTTGGGAGAGAACTGCTATTGGAGAAATAACCCTGGGCTAAGCATGGAAAATTGACACTTTGCAGAGTATTTCAACACACAAAAAAAGCCAGGGAGTTTTTAATACACTCTGCCACAGTCCAGTTAACATTTAAAATTCAACTTCCTTGAAAAAAGGAACTTTATATTCCTTTAACCATTTTCCTTTATCCAGCAGTTACTTTGTTCGCTTCTTCTGTTATGGCCCCAGATAATTTACTGTCTAATGGTGAGACAATCAGCATATTTAGAGTGTCCAGGGAAAACCCATTTATGTAATTTACCCTGCTAGCCATTATTCTGTTTCCTTCACCCTTAGGTAACTTATTAGGCTGCACAAGCGAATAGCAAATAGTGGGTTTGTTTCACCCAGGACTTCTTCAGCAGTCAGGATCACAGGATTGCAGAAAAAGAGGGCTGGGAGGGATGCTGAGAAGGCCATCTCTTGCTCTAGGGCAGGATTTGCTGTAGCTACCTCATTACTGGCAAAAGACAGTCTAATTTACTGTGCAACAGAACAGGCTGAGAGTGTGGTACATGGTGGAAACCTCTGGTACATGACAGATGACACACCAATTGATTTTTAGCCTGAGGATTTCCCCCTTTCTTCAATGCCCCCTCCCACAAAAATGTGCCTTGGCTAACAGACAATGGGTTATGTAGAAGTGGGATATCTTTGGAATCCTTCCAAGGGATTGTGTATTTTTGTGGGTTCAGAGGGATCATAACTTTCTAACCTAATGTACAAAACACTCAACACAGAGCTGGGCTTTAGTCCTTGCCCCCTTATTAATTAGTTTTTGAGGAATGACTGCCCAAATCTGAGTTAAGTTTGCCAGCCATTTCTGGGGGACTCT
This sequence comes from Leptocoma aspasia, assembly GCA_013399835.1. Lineage (NCBI taxonomy): Eukaryota > Metazoa > Chordata > Aves > Passeriformes > Nectariniidae > Leptocoma > Leptocoma aspasia. Next base: position 527,473 of record VXAX01006967.1, read on the forward strand.
TAACACCGGTGACAGTCTCTTCTATCACCTCGCTGAATCTAATCTTTCATTTCTTTTGGTTTTCTCACAAATCCTTGAAAATAATATCCTATTTTGCCTCAGATGGGGCACTAGCACAACCCAAAGGAAGGATGATGGATTTAGAAACAAAAGCTTCGCTTCAATCCAAATTAAATAAAATATTTACGCTTTTTTTTCTGGTTCAGCTGCTGAGCTGAAAAATCACTTTTTGCAAGACCTTGGTAACCACTGGCTGTCCCACTAAATTTGTGTCAGGTGGTTGCTCCCATTTCTCTTCCTACTCATAGTCACAGAACTGATCTTGTCACAGCAAAAGAGTCTCTTTTCTGCTTGCAGTCCTGCAGAGTTGTTTTGGCCTAGTCATATCAGCAAGGCAGAGAAGAGGTAACTTCACTCATCTCTGCTGATAATCTACAGAGCTTGTGATAGAGCATGCATTGTAGCCTCTCAGCTTACTCAGTTTTAGGCTATGTTTATAAACTTGAATTTTTTTCCAGCTGAGAGCACAGTTATGTTGAGCACTGGTAGTTTGGCTGGCAGCATCTCTTCCTCAGGAGCTACCCTCCAAACTTGAGCATGTGATGTAAATGCCATCAGCATGGGGGTGAAAGATTCCTCCTTGAAATATGTAAGAGCAAAAAATTGTATGAACATCTGGGACACAAATACCTAAGAATTTACAGCCTGTAATATCACAAACCTCACAGAGGTACCTACATTCTTTCTGCAGTATTCAGTCAGAAATAGGCATCCCAGACAGCAATTCACAAAAGCCAGCAAGCTGGAGATAGATATATTTAAATTTGTACGCCTTTCTAGAACAGAGGTACCACATTCAGCACTGTCAGATGAGACATCTGCCCACTTAGGCTTTTAGAGTCTGTCTGTTGCATTTTTTCCAGAAATTCTTAATAAGAAGTCTTAATGTAAAGCCTTTGGTGAAAGAATGAGGACCCATGTCTGCTATGTCTCAAGGAACTTCCTTCTCCCTTTGATCATATTCCTTACTGCTCATGGCAATCCTGTAGTTTCAGCAAAAGTCTTTTCTTGGAATTAGCCTGATGGTTAAATCTGTTCCACCAGAGAGTTAAGAGCCTAATGCCTCTCAGACAAGGAACAGAGCCGAATCTAGAGTCTCCACAACTTGTGTCAGCACTTTGAACACTGAGAAAACAATTGATTTTTCTTCCATATAAAAGGAAGGCAACTTACAGCTACATTTTCTGTGAAGCTGGCCCTGCAGTAATGCACACAAGTACTCTGGGGTGCTAGTGTGAGTGCTGTAAAATGGAGTATCAAGAGCCTGAGGGCAGTAACACAGAGGGATTTCAGGTTCATAATTAGTGCATTTAGTGAGTCTGGGGGTCTAGGCCTGCGGAATTTTCTTTCACAGCCCACAGGAATGCACAGTTTCTGCTGGCTCTCAGCTACAGAAGCAGAGCTTTGAATTTATGCTGAAGAGAGCTCTCTTGGAGATACAAGTTACATGAAGATTAGCCTGGGTACTAAGCCTGCTTGTGGCTTGCCATAGTTTGAACTGGAGGATTTTGCAGTAGAAGGCCTTTTGTAGTACTCATCGTCCACCCTTTTCTGAAATTAAATCCAGCCTGCATGAAATTAGTTGGCTGTGATTTCACACTTAGCCATAATCAGACCATATTGGGACAAAATATTCAAAATATGTAGCAATGTGGGACTTAGGAAAGTATCAGTATTAAAATTATGGCTTCCAGCAAGCCAGTGGATAACATGATTTTTAATGAATGAGACTGGCTACACTTCTTGTTTGGCATTGGCCTGTCAAAGAGTATAGCTTTTCTTAACATCTTTTTGAAGGGATTCAATTAAATTTCTAGCTATTGGGTTAAAGGAGTCATTAATAAATCAGACTATAAAAGTCTGAGTGAACGTAACCAACTCTTACTGAAAATGTGCTGAATAAAGCAGATGTGCTCAGGTAATTGGCAAACAAGCCACCCATTGATTTTTTTTTTTTGTCAGTGTTGTTGCTACCTGGGGTATGATTCTAGCCAAGGAGAAAATAGGGTTCTTTCAATTAAAACAATTTGTGCAATGTCATTTCATTTAAAATCGACCATGGCTTTTAAAAGAAGATTGAAAGCTGTCTGATCGGACCTTGATTTGTGTCCTACAGCAGGAGGAGAGAAGCAGATTATCAAAGGGAGTTTCACAAGGCATCCGTTAAAGAGCTAAAACATAGGTGTTAACCTTGGCAGTGGAAGTTAATGAGCAGCCTGATACTCCAGAGTGGTTCCTTTTCTGCAGCTGTAATTGCATGAGTGCTCAGAGCTGTTTCTTTCTGTGAGCCTGGGGTGCGTGTCTGTGTTTCCCTTAAGTCTTCTGGAAATAGCAGCTGTAATCAGCAGCACCCAATTCCAGCCAAGCAGGTCCTTACTTGTGCTCAGAGGCTTTCTACAGCCATTGCCTAGGCAACAGAACAAACCAGGAGCTCCTACCTAAAGGAGTGTTTGGTCTTTATGTAAATCCAACACTCTTCCCCAAATTCATAATAGAATGTCGTTTTGAACATGTTTGCAGATAGCTTTCTGCAAAGAACAGCAATACTGTATGTGCATTCAGCCTTCTCAACTCCAACACATATCCACAAAACTGTCCCAATGTAGCTACCCTGTTGAGTGGTTACCTGACCATGCTAGCAGCTGGATTCTAGGAAAGAAATGGGAAATGCAACAAAATACATCAGTTAAAAATGTAGGCCATAATGAGATGAGAAATCAGGATGCAATGATCAGCACTTCTGTCTTATAGTGTGGAACACTGCCAGCTTTAATTCAATGGTACCTCAATCGATGAAAGAATGTGAATCCTGAATATTAAATCCATGGGAACTGTGAATATATTTGTTATGTTCTCAACCAGTAGGGGAAGCAGGGGGGAACATGGAAACAGAATTACTCATAGCGTCTAAGGTGAGTATACTTCAAACGCCACTTAGCATCTAGTCTAGACAAAGACAGGTATGTTTAAAATGGTCTTATCTGCTTGTGGTTAACCACAGTTGTTAATTGTGGGTTTTCCCAGTACACACCCATTTACAGCTTTACTGGGTCTGGAAGGTGCTTTTGTAAAGGGACTGCAGCTTGAGAAAGGAAATCTTGTCAAGGAAGATAAAGATCAGTACTCATCTATATGTCTAAATAATGCCTAGTCTCTGCTCAGAAGGGGAGAGTATGCTTTGTTGCTCTCCCATTCTTGTGGAATGGATTTGAGAAGGCAAATGACATCCTGGGAAGAGGAACTGTGTGAGATGGAGTGACATGAGAAAAACTAAAGGAGTTAAAGTGGAAGATTATGGAAGAATGGAGCCACCGAGGCAAAAGACAGTCAGGAAGCTGGCAAACTGCAGGCACCTGAAATGCCTTACACAGAGAAAATAGAAACAAATCAAATGCTCCCTTCTGCTGCCCCTTGTAATTTTCCAGAAATCTTCTGTAATTTTCCCTGGAGTCCCAAACTGACAGCTGGCAGATGCTGAATGAGAGGGGGTCCCTAGAATGAGTGATGGCAAGGTCACAGCTGGAATGCCTACGAAGATACTGATGTAGTGAATCACAAGCAACTTTTGCTGCCACGTAGTGGCAGAGAGAAAAGCTGCCATATGACAGTTCCTCCTTTGTAGTCCCAGTCCAAAGGTGATGTCTTTATATTTTTTTCAGCCTTGTTCTCCGCTAACAGGTGTGCTAACTCTAGGAAGGTAAAGTCAGGGAGAAATGGGAAGACTCAAGCAATACAGTTCCTGCAGACTTTATTTAGTGTGCAAGTCACTCCTTATAAACCATACAGCATTCTCCTCCATCACAGGTTTATCAACAAGTGTTGCTAAGAAGGTGTTTAAAAGCTTGTATTTCAGAGACGGTGTATGAATAGTACCTCTCACTGCTGTGGTTGCTATAGTAAACCCTTGTTCTTAATTGAATACTACAGTAAATAATACTTTAAAACTGGAGAGGAAAATAAAAAGCAAGAACTCCAATAGGAGCTCCCTGAGCTACTTGAAATTACTGCTCCTTTTTCATGCACTACAAGTACGGAATTCTTTGTGTAGTGGGTTATAGAATAGCAGCATCTGCATAACTGTGATGCTTTTTCTGCACAATTTCTTGTTCCTCAAAACTTTACAGGATATTATATGGTTCAGAGCACCTATGTCAAAAAGGAAAAGAGCAATTAGTAGGATTAAAATTAGCTATTGTTTTCTTAAAATTACGTTTTTGACCAAATTTTGGAGGAAAAGAGGATGCAAATATTTAAATAATCCTTGAAATGATCTGTGCTGTAATTGTTGCCAGCAGAGTTACCCTGGAGATAAATTCTCCTAAATTTTCTGTTGGTGTTAAACTGTAATAATCCAGAAGCATTGAAATTTGAGAGCTCATGCTGATGGTAGCTTTAGAGCCACCACAGATAATGCTGTCCAGGAGACAAAGTACAGAGTACTAGTGTACAGAGAATCTGTCAGGGTGTGTGTTTGGAGGGTAACAGGATGGAAGCTGGTGAGCGGCTGGGAACTGCAGGACTTCCTTGTGTACCTGGGGGTGAAGAGGAGCAGGAAGAACCTTGAAGGTCAGATGAACTCTTTGAAGATTAAGAGAAACATCCCATACATCACAATAAATAGCTGAGAGGCAGAAGATTTACAGGGCTCTGAGGGGAAACAGAAGTAGCAGTGAGGTTAATAGGAGACTATGCTGTCACAGGGTAGTAAAGCAGTGAAAGAAATTCAGTGATACACAAAGTGCTGGGTCAGTTACTAGCATGACGCAAACAAGAGATTTGTACTTAAAACACTGGAGTACAAATAAGCTGATTAGGGCCTATTTTATGCTTTGATCAGACTCTGTATATGTCCTTGGTCCTCTGCTGCATCTTCCTACTTGTATATTTGGACTAGTGCTTTCCTCTCTTAAAGGGCTTTTCTCAGAGGCAAACGTATCATTTGTGAGTTGTTCAGATGATGTGGCAACATGAGTCATAGATATAAGACATCTTTTATAGGCTGCAGCTTACTCAAGGAGTGGAGGACACGCTTATTCCTCACCAGCTAACATGCTTCTTATGGATCTGCATCCTCATTAACAGACAACAGCTGTTTCTTCTTGTAATTAGCTCACAGTTCAATAGGTAGCTCCAGTCTCTTTTACACCTGGACTACAATCAACATGGAAATCACAGAAGCACGTCTCTCCCCTCCCCACTTTAAAGCAGTCTGAGTTACACACATTGTTAAACACCTAATAGACAACAACTGTGTGTTAGAGCTGTCCAGCACATGTGTGAAATAATGTTTTCTTTTTTTTTTTCTCTCCTTTCTTGATGAGCTTCAGTTCCAAATGTGCTAAGGCTTCTCTGGCTTCTGTATTAGCCTCAACCCACTGGTCATGGATTAGGCCATAAAGAACTGTTTCCAGCCACCTGCACAATGGAAAGGGGAAGTGAAGTAAGGGGTGCTGGGGGGGGGAGCGTGCACCAGCTGGCCCTGCTCCTGAGGCATTATAACTGGATTCTTTGGGGTAGAAGGGTGTGAGGTCTCAGGTCATTTCCTGCCAGGTTTGCTCTGAATGGGAGAGGGATATGTAATTGCCCTGTCTCCCTGTACCATTAGTGTCAAGACTCATTAGGAACCCAATCTACTCAGTGGCAGTAGGCATACAAAAGAAAGAACTAGCCAAAGTCTGCAGACTGCAGAGAGGGAGTTGGTGGAGGAAGCAATTGTAAAATTCCCGTCTGGGTAATTAGAGTCAGCAGGGAATCAGATTGGCTACAGCAGGGCTTTCATTTTTCCCCTTGCTGTTTTAACGGGATTGGCAGGTGCTGTTTTATTCCAAGGGTGAGGTGATGTGCCTGTGTCATAATTCACAATGAGAAATGATCATCAATTTGCTGCCATGTTCCTGGAGTGAGCTGAGCAGGCAAACTGTGATTACTATTGTTATTAGTACCTTGTTAGCATGGAGCAAGAAGATTGTTGTGGGCAGTTGTCTGTGGAAGGGGCAGGATCTGTGCACACAAAGCATGTTCCTGGCAGCTTAGCTACATTTGGGAAGTTTGGCACTGCTGGCTATTTCATTCCCTTTACACTGGAATCTATTTATCAGTGAACAAAAAGAGGTAGCATCTTAAAAGACGGAAAATTTGTTCCATGCTTAAAAATAGCAGTATATTGGCATGCTTTATCATCAGGACAATTTAATGGACACAATAAAGCAAACGGACTCTCTTTCTTTGAATGTGCTGCTTCCTATTTATTTGTTTGCTTAGTGAGAGCTGGAAAGAGACATCAACAAGCTATTCTGTCTGCATACAATGCAGTTTAAGGCCTGCATCAAGGTAAAATCAACAGATTCAGACTGACTTCTTCAGATTCTAACTCAGCTCAGTGGGCTTGCGTTCTCTGATAGTTGCCACAGTAGTTGAAGTACAGCAGTAAGGGATGTGCTGAGAAGCATGACTTCTGGGAGGAAAGGTTTTCTTAACACAAGACTTGTTTTATAGAAGTTTCTACAGAGAGGTTTCCATAAAAATATACTACATTTACCAATCAAAATAGAATTCTCTCATCAGTTCTGCTTAGCTGAATTCCACATCTGAGAGTCAAACTTTCTTCTTTCTAGCTCTGTCTGTCAATAGTCAAATGAAAGCAAAACCTTGCAGACAAGTTTGTTGATGATGTCAGCATAAAATGCATTTCTCTTCCCTTCTCTGCAGCTATGTAGTCAAGGTGCTAATTTCTTAGACTTTTATTAAAGGATGCAAGACTTATTCTCTACTGTTGGCAAAAAAAAAATCACATTTCTTGGAAAACATACACAATTGGATTCACAAGGAGGAAATTGTTGCAATGGAAAGCTGTACTGTTTTTTAGGCACTCTTTGGTAAATTGTTAAATGGGAAACAATATTTTTGTCCAGAGCTATAGGCTGATACTGTAAAAAAGGTTTTGCTCTCCATGAAGTAAAGCTGAGGCCTTTCAAAATTTGGACCCTGGTTGGGTGTGTCACTGTCCCTCTTGTTCTCTTGTTTTCCTCTGTTCTGAGACTATATTATGCTGGCCAGGTTGTTCTGAGGTGCTTCCTTGGGCTCTGGCCACATTTTCCCAAGCCTAAGGTGGAATTGTATCTTACTGGAGGCCTAATGAAGCCAGTATGAATTACTGGAGGCCTAATGAAGCCACTCATGAAATTTTTCAGCTTCAGTAATGGAGTATTTTCCCACTAAAGGAGAAACTTCATTTAAAATCATGGTGGAAAAGAAAAGACATTCCTGCCAGCTCTACCCTTCAGACTGCAGCTACGTTTTAGGAACCTATTTCAAATGCAAACAATAAAAGATGTATGTTTCCCTCGGTGCCTTTCCTTTGAGCGTCTGTGCATCTCTTCAGCGTGCTGGGTCATTTGTAAAATAAGAAACTAATACATGAAAACCATTCCTTCCCCTCATCTCCAGGTTCCTGGATGGAATAAATCAAACTCAGAGCTATAAGCTGCTTAGACCTTCCAAGCACTGTAGATTAAATGATGGCAATGGATGCTTTGCTAGCTCCTGATTTTATAGCTAAGTGTCTCTCAAGTCGGAAGCTGACTGTCCATACAGATATATTTGTTTTTGCAGATTATTTCTCAGGTTTCACATTTGGGTTGTGCATGGTAACTTGGATTTTGACTGAGCCTGTCCTCCCAAGGAAAAAAATGCATGCTTGCTTCTCCCTTATACCCCTCTCTCACTTAATTGACAACTACTTCTGTCAAAACTAGACTCACCCTCTTCCCTCCTCCCCCTCACCCATCCTTGGTGGGTCCTCTGTCTAGATGGCTTTAAATCTGATTTGGGATTTGAGTGTTATTTGGATTAACTCATTAGCGGGTCTCCATTCTGGCAAGCCTGCTAATCTGTGGCAGTGGTGCATAGCACTGTGACAATATTACACTGAAAATGAGAAATCTAATGAGATTTGCATTTTATGCATTCAAACAGGGCTCGGGTGTTTGAGTAGTCTGCAGACATTTGGTGTGAATCACAGTAGGCCCAGAAGGAGACAAAGTGACTGGACTGCAACAGAGCATCTAAACACACAGCAAGAAGATTGCAAAGATGGACAGAACCATCAGTAGCTTTGTTGTGGAGAATTGAAACATCTCTGTCCCCATGGGCTGACTTTGACAGGCATTCACACATATGCCCAACAGATGAGTTTCTTTTCCTAGGAATGGAGGAGGGCTGGTCAAGGGGATTACCTTGCAAGTTAGTCCTGCCCTTACTAGTGGTAATGGAGGAAGGTTTTGGTGGTTGCTTCCATGGGGAAGAAGGCTGCTGACTCCCAAGATGTTTTTACACTGGGATGCAGTGCAAGATATACTTGCTAATGTTTGTGACTACCAGACTGCTCCATTCTGAAATTACACCCATGAGATTAGCTGCCTGGACAAATTCCAGTCACACTTTTCCCTCTCAAAGGCATTTTTACTTCAAGTTTAAAGAGACAAAAGGATGAGCCAGTATCTGCAGCCTCCTTTGGCTGCAGGGATAGGGAAATCTCTGCCTGGTTTCTTGGGTACAGCTAGTAGAACAAGGCAGTCCCCAGTGCTGGTGAGTGGGCTTCTCGTGCTTTACCACCCAACTAAAGCTTTTGCAGCCTTTTGTGGGTGGCAAGGAGAGACTGGGAGAAGCTGAGAAGTGGTGCACCAGGGCTGGGAGTCACTCCTAAGTGCTGTCCTAGCCTGCCACCCAGTGCTGGCTTCTGGCACTCAGAGCTGCTCATGTACCCCAGCACTGCAGCTGCTACTTGGCATAGAACCTCCCATGTTCTTCCTGGTCTCTGTTGGAATATTCCTTTCTGAGTTACTGAAACAGATGCTCAGGTCCTGTCAGAAATAAGCAATATTTTAAAATGGGCTGCTTTTGGAGAACTGTGTGACAACTTCCTCAAATTCCTTCCTGAGTACTGTGGACTCAGCAAGTAGGTGGTACCTCTTGGGTGTTGTGCACTTGGCAAGTGATGGACTAGTGTCTGGTTTTTGTGCCCCTTAAATAAGAAGGGAAGGTAACTATTTCTGGTCTTTTTTTTTTCCCCAGAACAGTTTAGAAATTATCAGAGTTTCACAAACACTCGGAATGGTGATGAATCCAAACCAAATACATCCACAAAAAGATGCTAAATTTGGCAACAGTGTTCAAATTTCTATCAGGGTGTCAGCTTTACAAAAAAAAAACAGGTAATAGAGCTAGGAAGAGGTGAAAATTCCTAAAGATACCACAAAAATACTTGAACCACAGAAAAGAAGGGGAGGAAGGAATATTTTCTTGGGAAATCAAGAATGGTTAACAGTACTGTGGGGCTGGTCTTTTCCTGGGAGAAATTGAAACATGGTGGTGCAGCAGATGGTTCATTCACATAGCTCATCATGTCCACAAAACCACCCTCCTATCAGGGAAGGTGGTTTTCCCCCTGTAGGGGAAAAACATTATTTTGTAAATTTCACATAAAATATGGAGGAATAATATAGAGAATTAAAAAATTTAATGTGTTTGGTTTCAATTTCTTAAAAAAAATTTCTGTCACTTTACCATTGAATAGAAACTAGTAACTGAGTGCTGTCACCAGCAGAAAATATGTATGTACAATAGATTGCTTTAACTGGGTAGATTAGGTAAACATCTGCCACAGTCCTAGAAACTGCTTCTCCAAACTGCTATTTGTCTGACTTTATAAACAACTGACTATGGCTTATTATGGTATGGACTAAAGCTATCACACCAATGTTTTATCAGCTAAAGAATTTAATAGAGCAGCAGCCTTTGTGACTGTGGCCTGATATTCAGTCTTGACAATACTGCCTGGATTTATCTAGGTGAGCAGATATATTGAGATTTTTCTCTGCAGTGTAGGAGGTGGCAGATGGGATGAGTGGTCATTTTTCTTTAAGTAGTGAGATAGTTTTTGCTGCTAACAGAAAAGGAAGGGGCAGAGGAGAAAGAATGTGATGAGGTGGCCTTGTTTTAAAGTGTGTGATGTGCAGAGAGCTGACATAGGAAAAGGTAAGTATAGAAGGAGAGGACAAAAACCAAAGGGGTATTTACTCTGAAGGATGCTTAAATGCTATTAATATGTATCATAAATCTTTAAATTCTCTGTTATCCAGGCATTGTATTAAGTGGAAAGAAAAAAGCCCCACTGTTACTGATTTGCATTTTGTTATTAATTCAGAGAAAAAGAGGAAAAATTGTCAGCAAGGTGCCTTAGTGAACCTTTATATAACAGTAACAATTTATGTATGGGAAGCAAATACTTTAAAAATGAGTAAAATGAATAGAAATGTAATTCAGAGCAGCACTAGCACTTCATCTTCATGTAATGATATGGGCAAAGCCTGAATTCCAACATTTTGCAGTGAATTATGGGACATGGTAGAGCTTGCAGGTCTGCAGAAATAATACACGGTCAGTCATAATATCCCATTAGGAAAAGGTGATGCAATCAATTCTTCTTTCATGGCCTAGCAATGACACATCTAATTTTCTAGGTTATTTACCCCCTGGATAAAATTCATAATCACTCTCATAATATGAAAATATCTCCTTAGATACATTTGTGGGGAATCTCATTAGAAGGGTTTGCTGAATGTATTTTTCTGTCAGAGTTAAAAAGGCAGAGAGCTTCATCCACAGGGAAGCTGGACTAGAAGCCAGAAAACCCATATTATATTCCTGATTCTGCTGCTGTATGATGCAGAGAGAGCATCCTTGGCTGCTGAGACTCTTTCCTGTGACTCTTCCAAGTCATCTGTCATCCATCAGCTGACATAGTAAAGACTCACTTATTCAAGATGGTTAAGTCGACCCAGCTCATATGTATGAAATGTGCTGGGGTCACTTAACCTGTCTGTCGGGGAGGTAATCTTCAGTGGGAAAGGTGATGCATAGCTGTGGAGAGGCCTGACTAGTAGTAGCTTAGGCTGGGAGAGAACAGATGCCCAGAGCTGTAAGGTGTCAGCTCCTTGGGACAGGGTGTTGCATGTGCAGGAAGGGGTAGGATCCCTCCCTGATTTCTGGATGCTCCAGAAAAGCTGTCACTTATGTTTTCGTTTTTGCTCAGAGCATAGGTTGAGATGTTATAAAGAAGACTGTCCTCTATGGGTCAAGTTTGGAGCTACTCTGCATGAGGAAATTACTCCTTAGTGGCTCAGCTGACTTGCATACTTTTCTGGACTAGGGAAGCAAGAATAAACAACATACTGTTCACCAGAGTAGCTGTCTTTAAAGGAAAGCTATTTTAATTTGATGGGTTTTTTTAAGTCCTGAAAGGAGGCTTAAGAATTCTTAAAAAGTTCACCTAGAAATACAGTTGGCTTGCTGATCTAAAAAACACATTCCAATCACCTTGTAATTTGTTGTACTACGTAGCCTATCTGTCTCTACTAACATGTATCTTCTAGCAGATCTCTACAGGTCTGTAAATATCCAAGATGCAGCTTTAATGAAAAATGCTGCCTTTATATAAAGAAAACATAACTATTAATATGCAAATGTTACAATGCTATCTTTTTAGTTATCTCAGTTTTTTTAAAATCAAACCATGGCCTTCAGTCCTATTTAAATGTAATAAAATAAAAAAAAAGCCTTTCTCTCCAGAGATCCAAAAAGCTGAATATATTTTCCTAGCTGATTGATGCTTTTCCATTTATTTTTAAATGTAATTTTCCCCGGGTAAGGAATTGTTCTCTTGAATGTCAAGAAGGAAATATTTCCCAAATCATAGGCTTGGATTGGCTGCCTTGAGACTAATGAGATAGCTCTGTTGAGAGGGGTAGGCTGGGGAAGCAGAGAACGGAGTGATTTGTCATGCTGGTTTTCCAGCAACTGCTAAGGAGTTGCTTTGTAATGCCAGCCTGCCAAATCTCCTGGCCACAATCAAATTACTCCTTCCACATGCACGCACATCCACACCCTCGCCCTTTAGATCTATCACTGACAGAATAGTTATTAAACAAAAACTCAGCCCGGGGAATTATTAATCGCCAGGCTTCATTTCTTTATCAAATGTGGTGGCCCGAAGGGAGAGCTCTTTAAGCTTTCAGAAAGACCATAGCACATTAATCACTGAAGGGAAGCAGGGTGTGGGCTAGGCATTTGTAATACTTGTCAGATCAGAAATAGGAGACACAGAGATCAAAAGAGATGTTTATGACTTGGAGGTGAAAGGGCTTCACTTTTCTTGTTCTTCTTTGTGTCCTTTTTTTTTACTGTTTGTTTTGGGATTTTGTTTTCTGTTTTGCTTTATTGGTCTCATCCTAGAACTTATACTAACTCTGTGACTGTTCTGCTGGCCCACACACTGTCCAGGAAGAGAGAGGCCATGAGTTATGGATGCAGCTTGCTGTGTATCCATCAGCAAAACAGTGACCACTGCTTTTGGGTGCCAGCCTGTTGTAGTGCTGTGCTTGTCCAGGCACTGAGCAGGCCCCAAACTACAGTCAGCATTGGGAAGTGGGGGTGCTTTTCTGTGTAAACTACTTAAATTAAGGTACCCAGCACTGAAGATCAGTCCTGAAAGAATGCCTGACTTCTTGAAAGTTTAATACTTGATTCACTATTATATGCAACAAGTTTATATACACATATACTTAAAAAAATTGCTACAGCTATCAGCTCCAGACCATTTATAGGGCAGATTAAACCGGTTTTGTAGGCTGCCTGTGGCTGGAAACACTTAACCTGTGATTAGTTAAAGCGTTAATTAACATTGACCTTGTTCACTTTAATCCTGAGACCTTTAGCCCTGGCAGTGTGTGGGGAGGTTGTTACTCCTGTCAGGGTACCCTGTGAAGAATGCAATGTAAGCTGCTGTTCAGTTGACATGTTTTTCCTCATAAAAGGATGGTGTATCAGCTGAACGAAGTAGTCTTTATTGTAACTCTTCAGCAACACAGCAATTAGCATTCCTGAATCTCTGTCACCTCAAGAGATTCCTCAAACTGCTGACTTTAGGAGGTGGGTTTGCTGGTACAAGTCATATCCATTTATATACATAATCTTTCCTGCACTGGAAAACTCCCTGGTTTCTTACTAATACCTTGACTTGAAATATGTAACAATTTTAGTATATATTGTAAACAAACATCCACTTCCTATATGAACTGGAGCTGATTATCCAAACAGCCTGCTTCTTCGAATACATGTCTATATAAATATACCTATTTAGAGAAAGAGAAGGAATATGACTGTAAAAAATCTGTGTATAAGCAGGTAAAACCAACTTAGAGGTGTTGTAAATAAATGTCAGCTTTCCTTCTCATAAGATTGCACCTTGAGTTTTGTAGCACTAATTTCCTATTACAGCTGTCCAGGGATTTAGCTGCAGTGAGAGCATAGCAGGTACATAGAACTTTCCTGTCTCACAGGAGCACTTGAGGGGAAAAAAAAAAAATCTATAATTCTGTTGTATATACAAGAGGCTGCAGTGAGGATCCCAAGCTCACTGGAAAACAGGCTGAGTGTTAACATGCATTTGTACCATGGCCCACAGCCTGATTTTGTACAGCCCTGCAGTTAGCTGGAGCCTCTAAGAATCACTGTAATATAAATATTCTGGAAGAATAATAGGGCTATTTGTGGCTCTTGAGGGCAGCTAATCTATCTGGTATGCAGCATGTTTTTCAAGCCTTCATCTCTTATTTTTCCAAGCATCCAGCAAGAGAGAAGAAACAAACCACATTTTCTGTGCACAGACAGAAGGAATGAGAGGAGGGATGGATCACATCAAATAGACTTTGAGAGAGCCACAAAACACTTGTTGCATGTTGTCCTGACACTGCAATATGATATTTGCATTGTGATGTTGTATCAATATGTGAGACTGTCTTCTTGGGAGCCTCGTGTCTGGCAAGGCAGTTCTTAACTCACTTCTTTTAAAGGGATTTTTGTCAGTACACATGTAAACAGCAGCCAATTCTTTGGGATCTTCAGAGCAATCCATGAAAGTTTAAGCACTGAAAAAGTTGAATGACCTACAATTCCACAGGCAAACAATTCAAATGATTAATTGCACTCTCAAGTATATCATACACTGAAAACCATGTCAGCACACTACTGTGAGTAATTGTCAGGCAGACTTCCTAATGAATAGCATGGCAAAAGAGAGTGTATGGGCTAAGAGCAATACTCAAGGAGTCTGATTTGTCTGTCAAGAAAGGCCTGAAACCTCCATACCTTTGGATAGGCTTTGCACAGCAGGAGCTGTCTCTGTTCATTGTTAATTGAATCCAGCACTGAAGGAATTGTTTCCGTGTCATTAAATGGGTTATCCCCCATGTGATATCTTGAGGTTTTGACTGTTTTTTTAGAAGAGGACCAACTGTGTTGTGCTCCCATTTTTATGCCCAGTTTATAGTTTTGTAAGAAACAGCATGCAAATGTTATAATCCCCTGACTCCTGAAATACACTCTTATGAAGTGGTTTTGCTTTGATTATCAGGGTATATTGCAGCAAGTACTCGAAGAATCTACAAATCAGGGGGATTGGAGATAGGATTCTGCAGTAAAAGAGGAATTATTAGAAGGGAAACTCTGCATAATAAGTAGCACATTATCTTTTGTTCCATCACAGCCCTTTTTCCACCATTCTGTGAGGAGCAGTGGGTGAATTTCTTCATGAGGGTCTGTAGTCAGGGTATACATGCCTCCAACAGCTCAGATAACTAAAGGAATAGAACCTATCTAAAGGATAGAACCCAGGAAGCTTTAGGGTTCAAACATATATTTGGTCATGAATGTTTTTAATTAGCAACATCTTTTCTTCCTTTAGCTCTGTCATGGTTTGCTTTGAATCTGCAGAATCTAACAACAGGTTCCTTGCACTTAGTGCTTTCCTTGCATCAGATTACCTCAGGTTAGCTGCTCCACCATGACTGTTGTCAGGCTATGTCTTGTTCCCCTATGGCTGAGCTGAGGTAATCCACTCTTCTTTCAGAGCAGAGTGTGTGACCTCAAGGCACTACAATTACGGAACTATAAGATCCTGCACACAGGCTGGTCCTCCTGAATAGCTGATACACAGAAGGACAAATATAGGGCACTCAGACAAACTTAGCAGTTCCCTCAACAGCAGTAGGATCTGCACTTTTCAGGTGAGGATGTGATATGCCCCTTCAAGGTGGAGACAGTGGGTAGATGGCTGAAGACAGGGAATTAGAGAAGCCTTGGGACTGGGCAACGATTTCCTTCTAAAGCATTTTTAAAATTTAATTCATGAGCACTAAAACAAAGTCTTATAGCATCCTGCTCTGTGTGTTTAATGGTGGTGGCTGATATGTCTCAGTGCAGGCTTAGCTGCAGTCTTGGAAGTGCTTTCCTAGTGTCCCCAACAAAACTATCTGCCTTATATAAATCAGTTCCTGATTAATATAAGAACCGGTCCTGAACTATGGTTAAAAGCAGAGTTGTGTCTGCATTTATCTGCTTCCAGGGTTTAAGTTTCAGTGTAGGTCTCTGGCATCCAAGCAAAATTATTAATCTTAATGATAGTGATTACTCGGTCACTTCACTGAGTTTATTTTTCCTCTCAGAAGGTACGTATTCTATTTCTATGCATATATATTTATATTTTTAATATAAATTGTAGGTATAAATGTATGCGTATATTGATTCTAAAGGATGAGCCACTTCACAGTGGAGAAGATACATAAAGATTCTTCTACACTTAAAGATGTTACTCTGATGCAGAGGTAAGCTCCTGCTGTTTCTTTTGACAGAAATATGCAGTCAGGAATAATTCTCAATGTTAATGCCTTCTATTCCTGCCTATTAGTTGTGTTATGGTAATGCTTAGCAGACTGACTTGACATGGAAACCATGTTAGAATTAGCGCTGGAGGGACACCTAGCAAGATTGTCCTCACCCTGCAATGCAAACAGGGCTTGGCAGAGGACAGAGGCAGGAAGAGGTCCATTAGAATCGCCAAGCAGGTGGACAAGAGTCAGAAACAACCTCTCCTGGGACAATGCATGCTTTTGTGAAGCTATAGACTACCACTGTGAGACACAGCTCTTTTCCTGCTAATTTGGTGGGAAACTCAGGAGCCATTTTTATTTCTTCCATTATTAGTTCTGTGTTGATACTGATTTATCTTCAGCAACTGTAAGACCCTGTGTAAAGACTGAAAACTACACAATCTCAGCTGTGAACAGGATGAAATGCTACTGAGCACATGCCAAGGAAATGTCTTGCACAGAACCACAGGAAATAGTGGGGAAGAGTTCTTGAGTCTTCATAACCAGAACAGGGTCTGCTCTCCCTAACTTACCCTGCCTGCCTTGCCTGTTATGAGGAATGGTGAAGACTCCCAGGCCTCTGCATTCAATCCATCTCACTACTCCCCCATTCCTAAAGTTAGAAAATTATCCTCCTTTAACTTCCCTTTGCTTCAAGATGAACCATTGTCCTACCTTGCTTGTTCTACCTACCTACTCTTTTCCCCACTCCTTTTATAACTATTTTATCTGTTATCATGAGTCCTTCCAGTTTATTTTTCAGCAATTCCTTGTTTTTCACTTATGTCCATGTATTTTGCATCTCTGCTTATTCTCATCACTCAACTGTGGAAGACCTCCAATTGAGCCACATTTTTCTTGACTTCTTGCTAACACTCTCTGGCTGGGAGCTGAGACTGAGGGAGGTAATGGGAATCCTGTGTTACAGAAATCCCTGGTATCAAGTTTTGCAAAGAAGAGATTGGGGAGAAGGGAAGGAAAGCAGAAGTTGGAGAATGTGACCAGAGACCTCCTGTAAGTTTCAGGGTAATTTGCTGGTTATGAGGTCAGAGGATTTAGCACTGAGAAGTGCAAAACAATGCACTTTGCAAAGAACTACTTAAACTACACACAAGTATGCATGCATGCACATCCAGGTATTATGTTTTACTCTGTTACAACCTCTATGGGGAAAAATAAAGGTGTCAATGAAGAGATCATCTCTATGTGCCAAGCTGGTAAAAAATAAAAACCTAGTAAAAATGTCAGATTGTATGAAAGTGGGAAGAATAATGTAAAACATATTAAAATTGGATTATATTGATTGGTGTTATAGGTCCAATTAACTACTGCATTCAGTTCTGGTGGCTTCATTTCTAAATGGCCATTGCAGAGACCAAGGCAGACAAGACCCCAACAAAATCATTAAAGACACAGCATGAAGGAATGGAAGAGTCTATGCCAGATGAAGTTAAAAAGGACAAGGATTACTTAATTTGAAAAGTGCAAAGTAATAGAGAAGCTAAGAGATAATTAATTTCATTCTGTCCCATGGCCTAAATGCAAGTCATCTCTTGATGAAATAAAAAGGTACAAATTTAATATCAAAAGAAATTTTGTTCCCAGTGCAGCATAATGGCCAGATACCTTGGCCTGACTTTTGAGTGCCTTGCACAATTCAATGCAAGACAGAAATGTGGCAGTATTTCTAAGCTATTTCTGATAAGAGTACCACTGCTTTGTGTCCTGGGCCAGATCTGCTGCTGCAGGCAGCCAAGTTGTCTGGATGGCCAGTGTTACCACACTGCTCAGGACTGAGTCCTTGCTGACCACTCTGCTTCAGAAGGGTTTCATTTTCCACTAGCTCCTGCTGCAGACAATCCTGCTTTGTAGTGTCACTCCTTGTTAGATGCACAGTGCACTTCCCTAGTCATAGGTTTCTAGTACTCTCAAGTGTGTCTGAGCTAGTAGTTGCCAACCTCAGCTGAATAAATAGATCTTTCAAGGGAAGTGTTTTTTTCATGTTATGTTTATGTAGAGAGGTAAAGAGCATTTCTCACCTTTTGTTATTGTCTGAACAATGTAAGCACAAATATTGCTGAGGACCACAATGTCTGATGTATTCTGGGATACCTAATCTATCAAGAATAAAACAGAGGTAGAAGGAAGAAAAAATTCTTAACAGTTGCAACTCTTACTTATTTCATGACTTAGCAAAACTGCCTCCCCTGTGAGTTAATCTGTGCAGCTCATGTGACCGATGTCTCCAGGACTTTATCTTGATTCAGCTAATACAGCTACTATCCAAAATATGCCAGCTGGTTTGAGAAAGGCTGAGGTCAAGGAAGTTAAACTTGAGATTACACCAGTTCAAAGAAGAGGATAATGAAATCAAGAGGAATTTGGTGGACTTCCTTGAAGTTTCTCAATTTGCATTTACACTACTGTAATAATTCTGTGGTTGTTTGAAGCTCCTTTTCCTTCAAAAAAACTGTTCCTGCCATCTTGGGAACATCTCTAAAGCTACCCAATTGGACTTTGGTTTTAATTAGGCTCAAAAAAGGAGTCTCTTAATTAAAGTTCCCAATTGAAGAGATCTAGGAGCATTCCACGACTTTTGAAAGAGAGGAGGATTAGGAAGGAATTAACTCCCAAAGTTCTGGTTTTCTGGCTATCTGTGGTACCCTACCAGCACCCAGCACTAACCGCTTCATGAACTAAACAGATAGCACAGCACTCTCTGGCACTGGTCCTTCCTTGTGCATCCTGAAGGTCCCTCTGGAGAAAAGAACAGAATCTTTATTATCAGAGCATGTCTGGTTCCATCACTATGACCTTGTCTGTACATAGAAGTTATTGGGCAGTGTCCAGCAGTGTGAATTTGAATTGCATTAAGCAAATCTGCACCAGTGCATGCAATCAGAGGGCTGACACCACACAAAAGCATGTGCTGTCCCTCAGGCACCAGGAGAGGAGCTGCAAAGTAGGTTGTAATTGCTAAATTCCAGTCATGTATGGAACACCCCTGCATGGAGCTCCATCTCCACAGGCAGGAGAGGGCAGCTGGGAAGTGTCTGCGGGGAGCTTGTGTGCCAGTTGTGAGAGTGGCCTGGCTGGGGGGACGCCAGACAACTCTGTAGATATGGCAAGGCACCCTAGGAAGGAAAAAAAAAAACCAAGTGCAATTGTGGAACTGGGAATAGTGTATTTCTTTACTGAGAATGGTGCAGGCTGTTCATAAATTTGAAGACTTTAGTGGCACAGGGAAGAAAAATATTTATGTGGTGAAAATGTCAGGTATTTGGGGAACTCTTTACACTCAGATGATAATACCTTCTAAGAAATTAGTAACCTGAAAGAAACCTTATTTAATTGCTTGTAGAAAAAAAGGCTGAACTCTGTATTACCAAAAACACAGACTGAGGCCTTAAAGCTGCACTTTATAGAGGCAAAGCATTTCTGAATAAAGTAGATTTTAAATTGTCATCCTTGAGGAACTCGTGACTATTCAGATAGAGGAAAGCATTTGAAGGAAAAACAGTCAAAGTCCAATACCAGAGAATTAATGGATTTGTGGGTTTAATAGACACTGGGATCATTCAAGTACATATGATAAAGAATAAGGTTATAAAGGGAACATGGCAATTACAATAACTGAACTTAAATAATAGAAAAACGCTAGCACCAAAATTATATTTTACATCTGCACATGGCTGGTCCAAAGGGGTATGTCTGGTTGGTCACAAAAATGTATTTATATATTGGTAGATAAAATGTGTTTTATAATGGTATCATACACCTAGAACTCAAAAGTTTGGGGTAGGGATTGGACTTCGAAATCACTTTAATTGAGGTTACTAAGCTTTCAAGAGAGGCAGACTGTTTTTTAGTGTGGTTCAATCAGCAAACCTCTGTGCACTTTGTAACAGCCCTCTAAGTACAATTGAGTGAGGTGATTTTGCCTGGCTCACAAATCAAATTGCAGTGGCAGAACTGGGAGCAGGGTAGAAGAATTAAAACTCTCAGCACTCCTTATTCCTGCCACTAGATCAAACTCATGCTTCCACATTTCAGCACAGTACAGCCTTCATTAGGAAAAACCACTTTAAACAAACAGATGAAGTGCACATAATATTTTTACTCCTCAAAATCTGGAATACTATATGCCATTAACACTGAGTCATTGAAATTGCTCCAAAATGAAATATTATAGTGTGTTGTGCCAATGCCTTGAAAGTCTTTGTGTTAAGATTTCAACAAGAGAAACAAAAACAAAATTCCAAACCTGAAATTTTCAGTCTAGGCATCACATTTCAGTCCTAATGTATGGGAAATATCAAAGTATTATGAGCCATCATGTCCACACCGAGAGGCAGATAAAAGTCTAAAGCTGACAAAGATCAGACTGCAAATAGGACACACGTTTAACTGAAGATAATTAACCACTGGAACAGATGGTAAAAGGATGTGGTAAATTAATCGCCTAGAGTCTTTAAATCAAGATTGGATGTCCTTCCTTCTGAAAGAAATGGCACAGTTCAGCTATAAATTACTGGGCTTGATGGTGGTATTGCTGGGTGAAATGCTCTGGACTGTGTCATGTGCAGGAGGTCAGAGTGGATGAGCATAATAGTTCATCCCTCCAGACCTTGCTACCCATGAATCCATTTTGTTAGCTTGAAAACTTTTATATTTTAACAAAGCAGTTACAGACTGTTGGGCTCACAGTATGTAGTTTTAGAAGTTTAAAAATATTTCTTTCATTCTATATTCTAAAGGATCTGAATTAATCTTGTTAATATTGTTTAAAAGCATGCAAGTGTAAAATATGAACGTGCTTTCTTTTTAACACATTGATTCCCATATCTCACTAAAACACAAAATGGTCTTGAGGCAGCATTGATTGTGTACTCCCTCATATGTTTACTGCCCCAGCTCTTGGGCAGGTAGGTGGTAGAAAAAATTCTTCTCCATCTTTCTCAAGTGATGTGAAGGAAGTGAAGTATCCTAAATAGGAACTTATCACTGGTTCATCTTCACTTTGGATTGCTTGAAGAGTTATGTGGTAGAGGATTACTCCATCGCTCATGGCTGTGACAAAACTGTGGTCAGCTGTTCCCTCCACTGCTCTTTTTCACTGCAGCACCAGACTACCCTGTGATAGCTGTTATTTGTCTCTTCACAGTGTTAGGTGAATGAATATGCTTTTAGTATCTTTTAGGTGAGACAGGTGGGCTGGGATTCAGATGCCTGAACACAGGCATCTAGTACTTTCTGAGACACTCTTGACATTCTGTCTGGACTTCAGCTGTTGCTGTGAAGGTTGTAAGTGTCTATGCCCAGAATCTTCTGGAATGATAGCTGGAAATTAAGTAGAATAGCCAGGGCCTGATCACTCTGGAAATATTTTTTGTCATTAAAAATCCAGTGAGCTCTTTGTGAACCTAAGAAACTGATCTAATCAGGCTGCAGTTTGGAATATTACTTTCTGCCACCTGAATTTCATCCCCACAATTTTATTTGCTTACAATACTTCCTGTCCTGAGCTACCGTGCTGTGGTGCTGAATGCCTCTGTGCGATTGCTGAATTTCAGAATACATTTATCTGTGTTGATGCTTATTGACAGACACATTGTTCTGTAAAATGTTTTGGGACCAAAAGTATATCTTAGTATATATTCAATCTTTAAGATCCCACAGCAGTCTGTGAGAACTATATAGAGAAAATAATGGGTTTTCCTCTCTTATTACAGGACAAGGTTTATGATATTTGGGGTTTCTGGTTTTTAACATTCAACTTCTCACTTTTCAGACACATTTGAAGGGTCAGTCAAAGACAGACTTTGTGAGTCCTAATGCAAACAACCCATGGTAGAAACACCCCAAAATTATAATTTTCTTCTTAGAAACCTTGGCCTTAGTAAATTTTCATTGTCATTCCATGCACATGTTAATACCTTTTGTGATTATGAGAAACAGCCTTGCATGTCTACAAGGCAGTTTTTAGTCAAGCACCAGGGAAATAACATTTTTAATATCTGGTCCCCTAATGCTGCTTAAATTAAATCAGTTTCTCTCCTCTCCTTTCTCTTAATTCTGATTGACCCTCCATACTCATTTGAATTACATTATTTTTCTGTCTTCGTCTATTCTCAAAGTTTATAGTCCCTTGGTTAGAAAACCATAAACATTCAGCTCCTCTCATATATAACCAAGATTAAAGCTGTGTATATAAATCTGGCAGCAGAGTAGTATTTTTGCCCACTCTTGAATTGCAGCTGTATTTCTTCAGTAATGACTGAACAATAATTCATCATATTCACTTTTTCAATCCTCCATAAATATGTAAACCAAAATTGCAACAAATATTTTTGCTGACAGGTGGCTATTGCAATTAAACACCTGAGAAACTCAGGTTATATATGTGAAAAAATGGGGTTATTGATTCTTTTCATGTTATTATAAGTAATTCTGTGTCACTTGCATCACAATTAGAAGTTGTACAGTAGATCACTTTGAAAGAAAGGTGATTGAGTCAACTTCCCTCCACAGTATCCTGCATAGCATTGGTGATCTCTTGCTTAGGTATGTAGAAATCTAATCTGCCTTGTAATACTTCAAGCTCATTTATTTTCTGAATCCCACACATACTCCTGTATGTGTAACTATTCAGCTTTACGGTGGATCCCACAGGTCTGCCTAGGCAAGTCTGTGGACACGTGGATATACACATTGCAGGTGATATATGAACGTGCTGTAAAGGTTGCTGTGTTCAGGCTCCCTGCACACCATTTCTAAAGCACAGCATTGCTAGCTAAGGATAAACTTATCTCACCTACACATATTTTCAAGGTCATCGCTGGCTGCAACCCTTATTGCTACTTCAGGTCCTGTGGGAATGTATGAAATCAAAGCTATGGATCCTTGCACAAGCTTTGCTGTAGGTTCCGTTTAGTTGATGGCAACCCACAGGTTACAGCATGGCTCCTTGTGGCAGCCCTGGGAGAGAGGCACAAGGTCTAACACTGGTCAAACACTGCAGGCTTCAGGAGCAAAGCTCTCCCATCTTTCCTTGGAATTATTGAAGCACTGCACCAGTACACTTTGTGGGCTATAAGTAAACAGGTCTGTGACAGCTATCCAGACATCTTATACATGTGCAAGAGATGGCCTCATTTCTAGATGGCCCTCCTTTGAGAGTCTGCACCAGCAGCTCTCTGCATGGCAGTCTGTTTTCTCCTACTTCATTTCCTAGAGCTGCTTTGGCTCCCTCTCCCTCCATTCCCTCCTTGCAAACTGCATTTCCCCTCACAAAAATACCTCAGTAAGCTCTAGTCTCTAACCCACTTCAGACCTTAACAACTCTTTACCTATAAAAACAAGACACTGTCACTTGTCCCACTTTAAAGTGCTTTGTGTAGCACTCTTGTTCATGCTGCACATTAACTGCCTTTTACATTCCCTGCTGCACCTGCATCTCTCTCTCTGTCCCCAGTGCTCAGCCAGATGGGAAGCTATATCCATCTCTCTCACACACACAGGGATCTGCAAGCACAGAGTCCAGTCTTGCTGTCAGATGAGTTCCACCAAAGGTCTTCACTTCAAGTTGGGTTAAATGCCCAAGGGGTTTGTCAGACTCATAGCCTCTGTTTTCAGCTGGTCGGTCCGGCTTTTAAAATTCTGTACACCAAACACAAATAAAGAGTGATTGAAGCTAATCTCAGTTTTATCTAATTTTGGGGTACAGACTCTTAGTCTGCTGAACAAGCTTGGATGACCTATGTCCTCGACAGAGTGCTTTCTGAACCTGAGTTTTCCCATAAAGAAAAATAAATTATAGCTCTGTGGTTGCTAAAAAAGGGGGGAAATTGATGAATATACTGTATTTTCAAGCCTAGATCTATAGGGAGAGGTATTGAGGTATTGTTTTGTACTGAGTCATACAATATAGCAAAAGACAAAATAGGCAAATATTTGATACAGAAGTTTTTTTCTGAATGCACAGGCAGCCTGATCTGTATTTGAGCTGAAATTTCATCTGCACTGAGTATGTCAGCGTATTACTTCTCCAGCTTCATGATACTATATTAGCCTTAGCAGGAACTTCTAAATTTTAGTGACTGGAAGTTGTTACAAAGACAGAAAAATGCAGATTAGAGGGAAATGCCCTCTTAAAGGGGAGGGGGGAGAATGGGGTAGGGGGAAGGTGGAGAAAAGAAAAAAAAGAAAAAAAAAAAATAGAGGATGGGGCAGTAATTGGGCCCAAGCACAGAAATCTGGCAAGAGGAAGTTATTTTCCTTCTGATTCAAGTCAACAGTGAGGGAAGCAACTAATAAATAATGGAATCTCTACAGAAAGGCCAACTTTCCATCTTGTTGCAAACCTGGTGTCAACATGGGAGAAGGTCTGTAGAAAGTAAAGAGGCTTTGATTTATTCACGCAGAGACCATGATTAGAATTAAGTTTCCTTAAAGAAATCTGTCTTATGTCCTCCTCCATCAATGAACTGCTTCTCAGAATCAGCTCCTGACTATTCTTTCCATGCTTTGTGTAGCTGGATGTTTCTCAGATGACAGCTAAATCTGGCAAGTAGCATGATCTCTTTAGGGATGTAATCCAGGTCAGTCCCTCAGGCAGTGCTTCAGGCTCAGGCAATGCTTCAGGCTCCAGATCCATATATAACACAATATTCAGTGTGTGCAGTTTGGTTCAGGCAGAGGAACTGGCTTTTTTGTGTTAAAGGATGACACCAGACAATTGGAAGACAATTCCTGAAACCTACCCTCAGGCACCACCAAGAAAGATCAAGTCTCATCTTCTGCTCAAGAAGAAAGAGACTGATGGAGCTGGAGGCCAAGCAACCACCCAACTCCTTTAATCTTCAAAGTGTCTTGGCACTTGGATAATGCCTGATGCAGGTTCAGAACCTGAAGGCTACTTCGTTTTATGTTTTGGCTAAAAGAGAATGAAGGATGAGTTCCCATGGATGCTTAGGCCCACACATAACTCTCATTGAAGGCCAAAAGTCCTCCAGGTCAAGATACTTAGAATGTGTTTTTTAGGGAGATTCTCTCTAGCATTATAAAAAATGCACTAATCTAAATTAAAAAAAGGAAAAGCAGCAGCATTAGTTCTCTTACAATTTTTCTCTTATAATTTTACCTTGCATGTGTGTAAAAATGTTTTAAAGTTGTGAATGAGAAAACCAATCCTCTCCTTCACCACAGCTGGTAATGGCCAGGTCTGAGTTACAACCATATGGTCCAGCAAGTACTGAGCTTTGCTGTCAATCAAAATTTTAATCCTAGTTTTGCCATGATTCATTACTATTAGATTATCATACTTCATTTTCAGGTTTCTGTTTCCTATGCTAGAACTCAGGAATCTCTTATTAGATGCCTAGACCAAGCTTAGAACAGGAAGTGGGAAGGTATGTTGAAGTTCTTTACTTGTTATTGTCAAATGAGCAAGTGCTGTTAAACAGCATTGCAGCTGTTTGTCCTGGAGTTGGGGATAGGAGTGATGGGAACAGCATGCTTACATTTTGTTGCCAACTGGCCAGGGAAAAATAATATGTATGAAATATATGAATTGGGGTTATATGTGAAACATGCCCTGGTAACTAGAGACTTGGGATAGCTACACTAATGCAGGTTTTTATGTGACTTGTGGTGAGTTGGTTAACAAGGTTTAAATTTAAGACATTTTTATTTACACACCTTACGATGTTGTTAAGAGCGTAACTCATTAAAGGCTTAAGGCACCCAGAAGCTGGTAGCAGAAGTGTCAGCTCAATGCCTAAAGCACAGACATTCATGGTGAGCTGTGATAACCCTGCTCTGTGCTCATTCTTCTGAGAGTACAGAGTAAAGCTGTGAGAGGATGTAAGGACCAGGCTCACAACTGTGGTATTTATGGGCATTCAGAACTCACCCAAGAGACTTTACATCATTCTGTTTATGGGCTGGTGTCTTTACATGTTGTGCATGCACAGGAAGGGAGAGAGCAAGGACAGCTAGCTGCTATATGAAATCTGGATCTAGGTTGTGCCTTCATTTCAAGTTGCTGCATTAAAGTGGTTTCCTTGCAAGAGAGCAATTGAAATAAGCATTTTTGTCTTTGACTTCAGATTGCTTAGGAGAGCACTTGAGCATTGTGTATGGAGTAAACAATATATATTAAAGTCTTTTGCATTATTTTCCTACTCCTGCAAAAAAAAATCCAAATGTGTCTTTGTGGCTTTTCCCCTTGACTTCTGAGTAATCGGGGCCCTTGTATATTTCCTTCCTTTGTAATACCCCAAGATGCAGCTCCCTTTGGGAGTTCCCTAATCTGTATATCAGTGGCAATCCTATAATCCCACATAATTGTATTAGTCTCAATAGCAGATTAGCTCCAAGTGCCCCTACAGACAAGGAGATGTCAGCTCTGCTATTGTTTCCCACTTAATGTAATTCCAGACAGCAAAGAAGAAAAGCAGCTGAGAGCCCTCTGTCTCATATTACAGCCCACAGTTTCTAAACCAATTAAGAAAAAGGGATTTACAGTCAACTGGATTAAGGGCTTTGTTTATATTATCCCATATTTCTTTTTATAATACCTTCCATTTTCTATCTAGCCTTGTAATCAACTACCCTTTTCTCTGCCTTTTGAAACACCCATCCGTGTCCTTACCTATTCATTTACCAATCCATCTCACATGTGGGATTTCAGCCATCTGTCTGGTTAACTTCACCAGCCTGCTTTAGTGCACATTTGTTTAGAGAACACATGGTGTATGAAGCATACCAAGTAATGCTGAGATTAAAACCAATGCCTGATTTCAGATCAGTTTCAAGATGACCTCACTAATGTAAGTACATTTGTGAGACAGTGTTTGGGCAAGTCTCTCCTTTCTACTAAGTAAAACATTCTACCACCATCCTTATCAGAGCCAAACAATGCTGCTATGTAAACAGGATCATGGTCAATCATTAGTCATCAGGAAAATGGTACCTATAAAATCCTGCAGAGGAAGAGGTAAAATGAAACTCCAGCAGGATAATGTTAATAAGATGAAAGATCAGTGTGGTCCTTGATCTGGTCAATTGAGCAGCAGATCAAGGATAGAAACTGATACTTCACTCTCACAGAGGTGTCTCTTCTGCGGTGACAAGAGGTGAAGGCTGCTGAAGGATGTGGGCTAGAACACCACTTCCCCTGAGAACAGACGGCAGCAATCAAGACCCTGGGATTCGGTGGCCACCACGGTTTCTGATGTTAGAAATACATAGAAAAAGTCCTGCATCACCTACCAACAGTAATTGTTTTCTTTTACTTGATCAAAATAAATCAATAAAATAAAGTTAGCACAATTCATATTGCCCAAATCTGTTATCCTGGAGGGATGATACCTCACATTCCCTTGAATTACTAATTCAGCATGAATTTACATTAATGGGCATTAATATGTTCAGGTGACTGTGATTTTATGTGCTTTCCTAGATGGAAGTTGCACAGTGAATATGGTTTCTTAATGGTTTTTTCTTATGACAAAGTAAGTTTGGGGCTGTCTTTCTTCTGAATGGAGATTCTTTTACTATTGAATACCATTTCTCAAAAATATTTTTCCCAATCAGCTTAATATTTAAACAGGTTTAAATTTTAAATCTCACTGTACAAATCTACTTAGATTTTCAAATTACAGTAATACTTCACCAGGTTTCATTTTTAAGGCAATGTAATATGTATAATTCATCCATGAATCTTATATCAGGTTGATATTATGCTACAGTGCAATTTGCTGCCTTGCAGTGAAGCTTTACAGCTGAGTTCTTCCACTTCAGGCTGTAGCTTTATTACAAAGGGCTTTAAAAGAAATAAAGATGAAAAATGAGAAATGAAGTGTTCCAGTAGCTGGAGAGCTCCATAACCAATGGCTCTTTTTACTCCTTGTGTGTGTTTGTTGAGTGCTCATGGCAAGGTACTCCTCCACCTCACAGTTTCCTTGGGGCAAAGAGAATCTTTCATCGAATGAGTTCCCTTCATTACACCTTTGAACCAGATATGTTCAGAGGAAAGCTCAGGGAAAAGGATAAACAACTGAGAGCGTGAAAGGACCGATGTTGTCCAAAAGAATAAAGCAAATACGCAAAAGTTTTTAGAAGCCATGATTACTTTTCAGAACTTCAACAGTCGGGTCCCAAATGGAATGCATTTCAAGATGGTTCTCTTTTTTTTTTTTTTCCCCACTTTAGTATTTCTTGTTCCTAAAGCCACCAAACAAAACCAGTAAGAAAAAAACAGAAGTGCCTGAGTTCCAAATAAGCCAATGAATTCAGTGCATGCAGACACCACAGCTATTGTAACGATGTCTGCTCCAGGTCTTCTCTGCTGCTGAAACACTGACCTCAGTGAGCACCACTAAAGGGTTTGCTAAAGTTGCCCCATATTCCAGGAACAACTGCTTGCAACCCCCTTTGATAACCAGTCAGCAAGGAGAATTACTCAAGCCAGGTACCTAAAAATGGATATAACAAATAACAAATTAATTCTGACCCTGGACCAGCTGGGTGCTGCTTGTATGACAGCAGTTGATTCAGGAGCCAGATGGCAAATGAACCTTATACTGTTACATGATGATGGAAAATCATTCAGAATCCAGATGGAGCTGGATTGCCAGTTTGACAGTCTTAATGCAGGCTACTTAGCACCTATTTTCCAACAGTGGCACAGCTCTCTCCAATGCTCAGAAAGGCTTTTGAAGCACTAGAGTGTGCACTCTGGGCTGGCCTAAGGATGTAAGAAGGCATTAGCATTAAGGTGAACAGGTGCCAACACTTCAGCATTACTCAGGTTGTCAGGCCTTGGTTCTGGCCTGCCCTAGCAGAGCTGTTATAATCAGCACTGTTGCAAGCTACATTTCTGCTCATAAACATTCACAAGATTTATTAGAGTAGGCACAAGTTGTAAGCATAGCTTCTGAAGCTTTCAGGCAGTAGCAATCTGGAAAAATTGATGTTTACACAGAAATCCTGCACCATTCATAATTTGAAGATGCTGCTGCCATGGCATATTTCTGTCAGCTTGCCCAGAATCAAATATCTCAGTGATAAGCCAGGGATAGGAACATCCAACTCATCATGGGGAGGTGGAATCAGCTGAATACAGAAATACTTGGTTGACAAAGAAAGGAGGGGCATTGGAGGCATTATTAAAGAGATGTTCTGTATTCACCTTCAAAGATATTTCCTCTCTCTAGATACTGTTCTTTCTTTTTTTAAGGAAGACCAGTTGAAAATTTCCAGAATTTTGTAGCTGTTTGGAAGATTCTGGTTTTATCTTGTTTTCCTTGGTTTTGTATAGGGGGAAAGAAGTGGTACATTAAAACAGGCATGACCAATATCTTAAAACCAGTGAAGGGACATCTAATACAAGTTTACAAGGGACATATGCATGATTGTTAAAATCTGCTTTGCTCTTTTGTACAATGAAAGCCTGAAAGACTGAATAGATTTTTAAGGATTAGCTAATTTTAACCTGTTTTTTACATTAGGATTATCCAGACTGGCAGCTCTTGTCTACTCTAGTTTTGTGGGAAGTCTTGCAAGATGTTTAACATTGCATCTGTACTGACTCTTTAGCACTAAAACTCAGTGTTCTTATGAGAAAAAACAAATTGCAATGAGTTTTAAACAAGCTGAGGAGAAACCTCATCCCTTCTGACTGTTCCACTTCTGGTCTTGTGGGTTTTATACTGTGATGATTTTGGTAACCAGTAATTGTATAATTTTCCTGGGATGAAAGTAGCTGAAATTTTCACATATGAAAAAGCTGTTCTTGGAGGTAGGGATAACCCTTAAAGAAAGCAAACATTTTTTCAGGCCATTCTATTACATCATAAGAAACAGTACGAAGCCACATAACTGTGGATTTTGCCTGATGCCATTAGCCTAATAACACAACAGAAAGAGCTCCTTGATAAATTGAGTGTTTATTTGGCTGAGAGCTGCCCTCTGCACAGTATTTCTGAGACTCACCTCTTATCCATCTTCTCTCAACCTAAAAAAGGAGGATTGATACGGCTTACATTGCAAACATCGTAAGACAACTATTTAAATATCTTTCCATATAATAAATGTGTTGGAAGCCTTCCTCTACTACCTTTTTTTCTCCACAGCATTCCTGGTTGCAGTTCCTTTCTGAAGAAGTCTACTAATTATTAGATCCTGTTGGCAAAGCAGTGGGTTAAATGCATCCAAAAGGCTTTTGGGCAAGGTAGAGTTTTTTGCTGAGAAATAGTCTACTGTAGTGGTAATACCTGCATAATGAATTAAGTAAGTGAACCTGGAATGCAAACCCAACACTTATTTTCTAGTACCCACAGTGTAAAAGTCAGTCATGAGAAAAATACACTCTCAGTTCATCTTCTGTGTCGAGTAATGTTGCCAATACACTGATACCTGCTTCATAATGTTCCCTCTAGCATTTACTGTGGGTGTTCTCATGACTGCAAAGTTTTTCCTGGCTGCATTTAAACTTTTTGAACATACATACATTTTATATTTTAGATCTAGCAGTTACTATAAAATCTATAAGTAATAAAAACCAGGCAAGCATAAAAGCAGTTTTTTTACCTTGATTGTGATGAAGATACAGCTTGCCTTTACAATTAATCTTTTATAAGTTGTAAAGCACACAGATTATATGGCATATGAACCCACAGCAAATACCACACAGCAGTAATCTAGTACATATCACCAGAAACAATTTAGCAGTAAATTGTTTCCTGTTAACTGATAAATGCCACAAACACCCACCTTATGTGTAAGTTTTGCTGGATATTTCAGGGCACACTCGAGTTATTTGGGGACATGGATTGGATTTGGGAAATAAAGGAATGTGAAAGACAAACTGTGTCAGGCAATTCAAATCTGAAGATTCACAGGAGATTTTAATGTATGGGTTTAGTTATATTTTCCATTTAAACTATCCTAAAAATACTGTATTTCTGTTTGCAACACCCTGTGCTAGTGCAAAACAATGAGAAAATGCCATGGACTCTGAAGAGGTAAAACACTGTTGCCTGAGCAGTGCAGAAGAAGAGCATCAGCAATGAGCTGCTTTCTGGATGCTTACAGTGCCCTACCTTTTAGCCAGCTGTTTTAAGATGCTTGCAATAGAACAGATTTTAAAAAATAATGGATACAAATTATGTTCCAACTACATTAAGGTAAGAAAAAGTACTCAAAAACTAAGTAACACAAATAGAAATGCTTCCAGTTTGCTCCCTTACCATGATTTTCATTCCTTTAATGTTCTTCTTGTTCCAATAATTCAAATTACATGTATAGTGAGTAGAGTTTTCTAGTAAAGTAGGGGTGTATATTGATTGATTTAGCTAGACAGGTTTGTCTAGTAAGCACAGACAGTTTTAATTCCAATGCTTTTACACAAATCTATAGGTATTTATAAATACATTAGTTTTAAGGTTTTGTAACAAATGCAGTCCATGGAGATACCTGGGCATGAGTGTGAACTGGAAAAATCTGTACATTTTCAAGTTTGCTATTTGCAGTACAAACTATCTGTACCTGAGAGCTTAGTGAGATAACAAGGGACACAGGGCCTGATTCCCCAAAGACTCCTTCACTTTCAGAAGCAATGGCATGTTCTCTGTGATTCAGCACCTGTTAAACTAAATTTTTCTCAGGTCTGTGCATTCAAAGGACCCTTTCAATTTTTTTTTCCACTATTGCATTTAAGACAACCCACCAAGTCTGCCATTTCTCTCGTACTTGGGACCTAGTAGAAGGCCAGTGTCTGAGGAGGAAGCAAGACACAAGCAGACTTACCTGGCTTGCAGACTTTTGGACACCTGCAGCTTTATCCTTTGCCATTCCTCTAGCAATTCCTCAGAAAGATGCAACCCAGCCATCAAATGTCCAGGGAAGCAGCAGCACCTGTCCCATTTCACCTGGCTGCTCACAGCATGAGAGTGGCAGAGGACAAGTTCCTGCTGCAGGACTTCAGCATGGTGTCATCACTTCATGTCAAGTGAAAGTCTCACTCACACTCTGGCACAGCTCAGTCACCATGGCTTCTAGGATTTCACCTGCTGTGTGTCATTGTTGTCCTGTAGAGAGCAGGGATGGGAGTAGACTCAAATCAGTGGGT
This sequence comes from Leptocoma aspasia, assembly GCA_013399835.1. Taxonomy (NCBI): domain Eukaryota; kingdom Metazoa; phylum Chordata; class Aves; order Passeriformes; family Nectariniidae; genus Leptocoma; species Leptocoma aspasia. Next base: position 559,432 of record VXAX01006967.1, read on the forward strand.
GCATTTACTCCCTTTCGACACCTCGGCAGTGTCACTGTAGGCCAGACTGAGACCACAAGATCAGCCCTCACAGACATACCTTGCACACAGAAGGTTCTGGGTGCCCTGGTCTCTGCCCATCTGTACACTTTACTGCCTCATCTGCTGCTTGGGGCTTTCCAAACCAGGGCTCTGCTCCCCTCATGTGGGGATTGGCCACTGCGACTTGCCCTCAGGTGTGGTCGTGCCGCCATCCTGCAGCCTCTGTGGGCAGCAGGGACTTGATAACACACTGGGATCCCTGCTGCCATACTGCAGTCTCTCTGGGCAGCAGAAACTTGAGGAAACACTGTGAGTCCCCACCTTTTGCTGTGCCAGCTGCACTGCCCTGCTGCCTGATCCCAGCAGCCTTTCTCCCAGGCTGCCGTGCCCGCTGCCACAGGCACACAGCTCACGTGGCAGCGGGCAGCCAGGCACCTCAGGGTCAGTGGCAGGGCCAGCACCCCGCTGATCCCCAGAGGGGCTCTTGGAAAGTGCCTGGCACCACAGAGACATGGAGTGGGCTTCACCTGAGGAGGCGAGTGCCTGCATTTTGCTGAGGAGATGGCAGCCAGTGCTATGCTGAGGAGAGGGGTGCCAATGCCTGCTACCAGCTCTCAGTGCCTGCTGAGGGGATGAGCACTGCCTCAGTAAGAAAATGGCCGCCAAAGCCCTGCTGAGGAGACGGGCTCAGGTGCCGCGAAGGTGACAGGTGCTGCCTTCCTGAAGAAATGGATGACAGTGCCTGCCAAGGAGATGTGCCTTGCTGTGGAAATGAGTATTGATGCCCCACTGAGGAGGCTGTTGGTGACACAGCAGGAAGAGGCCAGGTAACTGCTGGGCGGTGTGTGGCAGCCTCAGGGGAGGTCCAAACAGCAATCTTTTTTGGGAGGCCCCTCAGGAGTAAAGCTTATCCACACAAGCCTTCTATGTCCACAGTGTGGACAAAAATGGGGAGAAGCTTGCATTTGTTGCTTTGGTGTGGATTTAAACAGCCCATTTTAATACCATTATAAATGCTTCATAAAGCAGTGAGCAAGTGCATGGACACAAGTATTGGAGCCACCACAGGCTATGTAAACCAGAAGGCATAGGAAAGGCCGTGGTGGCAAGCCATGCTGAATAGAAACCCTTCCCAGGCAGAGCTGCTTTCTTCCGATTGTGATTTACAGGAAGTGGTTGAACTATTTGAAATAATTAACCTGTTTAATGAATTGAACTTCATACTCACTTTTCAAATTGTCATTGAATATGCTCTGAGTTTTGTAAACATACTTGCAATTATTTCAGAAGTGGCTGATAAGGGTTGTCATCCAGTACATTTCCCATTAATTGTTTGCTGTTCTACTTTGAGAGCAGACTGTCTTACTCTATCTGTGTGCTTGATGGCCCAAGTTTTATAGCATTCCCCCTGAGCTCTCAGGCCTTTTTCAGCTTGTTTCTTGAACAGTTCCTTCACAAGTGGTCATGTGAATATGATATATCCATTTGCACATAGAGTTATATATTGAGCATTTTGAATGGTTTTTTTTACAGCTGTAAAGCAGCTAGTGTGGATGTTTGCAGAATAATAGGAGAGAATTTGGATGGAAGTGGGACTACTACTGAAAATAAACCATTTTGTTCAAACGAATATACTCCCCCTTTCTCTTCCAGTTTTCACTCAAGAATTACAAAGGTATTAGATACTTGGCCCTGCTCTATTGTGAAATAATTCTTACAGCGTTAAATAGATGCAACTCTACCATTCAACTGTGTGATCAAAATAAACATAATGGCTGGATGAAGAGTCTGTGGAACTCCTTGTGTCAGTATCACAAGATTCTGGGAATGGCTTGTTGGGAGTGGGGAGAGTATGCTGAGATCCCATTGCTTCTCCTCCATGTGTGAATAGCATCAATCTGAATGTGACAAGCTGTATGTAAGATTATGGGGGCTGCTTTTTTCATTACACTCTGAAAAACTCAGAGAATCTAGAGTCCGTCAGCATCACTTTGTGTGTTTATATACATAAATAAGAAACAGACGATTCCTTTCTGTTAACTGTAGCTCCCAGATTGCAGATATATTTTTCATGCTCACTTCCTTTCCCAAACACTTTTGCTTTCAAAAATTAAAAGCATATGAATTCAAAAGTATCTCAGAGAAGCAGCCAAAAATCAGGTCATAGGCGCACTCAGATGGTGGAGTCTCTATTACCACTGTTGTTTGAGCTGAGGAGATAAAAATCTCTCTGAGTGGCTTTGCATGCTCTGACTTCAAACAATGCTGTTGAAATGTAGCACAATCCTTAGGATTCCTGAGCAAAGCAAGGTTGTGTCTCCTTCCTCTGCATTAACTATTCTCTTCGAAGTCCTGGAGTCTTTGGGGTGTGGTATCTTATTTTACTGGTTGCTTTATGCCAGCAAAAAAGGATTTATATTGGTGGAGTTAAATATCGCTTAAGAACTTCAAAGCTGCTCCTTTGAGAGGAGGGTCTTTGACTTTACATCTGGGTGGAGGACACACATGGAAAGGGTTACCATGAGAAACAGTCTTTCCCAGCTGCTGCCTTTCTTAAATTACTGTAGCAGCAGCAGCCACAGTTACTCACTTATGCCAAACATTGTTTTTTGGTATATTTCAGCCTGATCAGTTCCCTGCAGGAATTCCCACAAGGGTAGAAGAGCTATCCAGCTTGTTGAAGCCTCTTTTAAATAATTAAGATGGCTCTGGCAGTTTCTGTAGCTTAAGTCAAGACTGGAAAAAGGAATCTTCCAAAGTCAACAGCCATATTAAGTATGGAAAGGAACTTGTGTAAATAGTTGTTCGCACATTTTGAATAACTGCATTTTCTGAAATGAGATACCTGCCTTTTGCATCAGATGGCTATGTGGCTTAAATAATATACAGTCATTGTTCTTTTACCTTCTACTTTTGGCTGGTGTTATTGTTTTGCCAATAAATAATTTTAGAGTTTTCTTAACTTCAGCATTGCTATTTATCACAAATTCACTAGTCAGGTAGGGTGAAGAGAAACGACCAAGCCTAGCTCCTCATTCTAATTGCTTAGCCATGAAAATGTGTCTTAATTATATCCAGTTCCTGCACAAAAGGCTTAGTCACTCAAAGTTAATAAGGCATAATGGCTTCCCACCCCACAGAGTGCTCAACCTGCCATGCAGCTCCTGCTCTGAGGCAGCCATGTGATGGACGGAGTTGAGAAAGGCAGCAGCAAGAGTGGCTCTGAAGATAATTGTTAGCAGATCTAAGCGCCTTAGATTTCACTTGCTCATTTGAAAACAACCAGGGCCCCTTTAACAGCATTCAGGAAAATTTCTCAGAAGAGCAGACTCCTGCTCCAAACAATGATTAGCACCACACCTTCATTATGTCAGCTGTAATGACAGTTACAGCTCCTTTTGATGTGCCGGTGCATGGCATGGCCTGGCCTCTCAGATCCAGCAGGCAGCTGGTGGGCAACAGTCTGCTTCATGATTCCTGTAGACTTGCTAGTCTAGTTTGGATCAAAACCTGAACAGAACAAGGCATGCTCCCTCCAATCTTTTAGACTCTTCCTGTGGAGGTACTGTAGATCTGTCTGCTCACTGAAAGCCCAGCACAGCCCAGAAGAGGTCTGGTCGAGGAAGAGACACAGGCAGCCAGTTGCCCATGGCAACTGTAGTTTCATGCATTTGCTGGTTTGCAGTCCGGTGCAAAGCTACAGCTCTGACTGCTGATGGCTCCTGTTTTTCCTGAGAGAAAAGTGTGTGTGTGCGTGTGTGTGTGTGTGTGTGTGTGTGTGTGGCTATCTCTACTGTGGATGACAGAATTGGCTGTATGGGCAGCAGTATTTGTTGCCCAAGCTACTGTGCAGTCAGCAACAGTGGGAGCAGCAAACTCAGATTCTCAGGTCTTTTCTGTCAGGCTTTACTATCCCACCTTAGCAGCCTAAGAGCACCTCAACTCCCTCTATCTGTCCTTGGGTTGGGAGGGTTCAATTTTACATTTGTTACAGGGAAGCCTTGAATTTAATCTCAACTCAAGCATTTGATGAGCTGCATTTGATGAGCATTTGATGATCTGGAATCTAGTTAAATTTAAATGTCTGACTGGTCTCTCACTTTCATTCTTAATCCTGAAAGGAAACAGGAGGAAATTGCTCTTAGAGTGTACAAGTCAGGAATTGCTGCAGGAAGTTCTTTTGGCTGGAATTCAGAAGGCCAGACTAGATAATCAGGGTAAGCCTGTTACAGATCTATGAAACATCATGATGGAGGTGCTAGAAATGGGTTAAAGTTAAATCCTATATAAGCCTATTCCTCTTTTAATTTCAGTTTTTATTTTTTGCTAAGTAAACCCTTTCTTGATCATAGTTAATGCCTTCTTAAGAGATCAAAAGAATTATTTTAAAGGACACTGCTTACTCACAAAATTCATTATGGTAATGCTCCATCATACTTTGCCAAGCTGCTGTCTCTTTGATCTGCTGCTGTGGCCTTTTGTCTGTTTCTGCAGTTAATCTACATTTTGTTGGTGTCAGGTTTTTTCATCTTTTACTTCTCTGTTTTATTTGATATTATAGTAACCCTATGGAACTTCAGCATCTAGTTTTGAAGTTGATTTCAGTTGAAGATTGTAAAAATTCCTGCATTAGCCCTTGATTGATTATTGATAAGAACACTTGCTATTTTTTAATTCAGTAGTGTAAGCTAGGAAACAGAGTTTCCTGTAATACAGGCTGCTGATCTCATAGCTGGGATTTATTTGTATATTTTCATGGATTTGGCTTATTTTGATAGGGAATCTTGTGATAATTTGTTCTTGTCAAACTGTTTGGGTCGTGTTATATGACACATTCCATGTGAGTCAAATTTGACAAAAGCCTTTTTCTTCAATATCTTCACATTACAGCTTTTCATTGTCACATCACTTTTGTTCTAATTTATTTTTAGTGGATGTTAGTACTTATGAATGGCAGTAAGATTGACAGCCCTAGACACTCCTGCTTACTATGAGCAGAGGACCTTGATAGCATAGACATTATTCAACAGACAGCTTGAAATATGATGCAATGACAAAAATCAATAAGATACTGTAATTCCTGGCTATGAACTATACCCAAAGGACAGCTTAGGTCACAGAGGTGTGAGGAGAGTCCTGTAACTTTAAAGAAAGAAAAGACTGAATAAACTGAGGTAAAATTTTAGTGAAATACATGTGACAGTCTGTATAGGTAAAAATCTCCCACAGTCTGATTAGAGGTGGACTAACAGCTTGTGCAAACAGCTTTTTCCTCAGTAAACAGATACTGCATACATGCTGCTGAGGGAGATCTTGGAGAAATCAGTCAATGAAGCAGTAATAACAGGGGAACTGATACTAAACATACATGAACTATTTTGGGTATGACAAAAGCACAGGTGTTTAGAGCAGCAGCTTCACAGGTTGTGAAGCAGTTGGTCCAAGAGAATGGGTGACTCTAATTAACATGATAGAATCCTATGGGAGTTTGTTTGAGAAGGACTGTGTAAGTCATTAAAAAATCCTACAACCACTTGGAGTTCAGTATCCATAGGGATACCAACAACTTACTAGTTGGTGTTTCATTTTAAGAAGAGAATGTCCAGAAACAGACAATATCAGTCAAGAAAAGGCCTTTCACATAACAAAGGATCTGGCTGAAGAGTCAAAATGACATGGAGGAGGAAAATGTCTGAAAGCAGATGAAAGTGTGTTGGCAAACACAGAACAGAAAGAACACTTGTGACTTTGCTTTTCCCTGTCCCTGCAGTTTCTGCCCAGGATGTGTGACCAGAAATGGATAGAGTTCACGCTGAAGAATACCATTAATTTATAGAGTGGCGTTACAAAAATATAATTGTTTTTCTGCCCTCTTTCTCACTCATCATCATGTTCCTTTCCTTTTTTTTTTTTTNACCAGATGTTTCCCACTGAGGATGTCTCAAACATACTTAGGGCCTTGGGGTGGGTTTTTTTTTACATTTTTGGGGGAGAGGGTTAGTTTTTTTCCTAGAATAGTGAGAACTGATTTAGAACCCAGCTGTCTTGTTAAACCTGCCAATGTCCTCATGTAACAGAACAAAAGTGTGTGTGAGGTTCAAATCCTTTCTTCCCATTTCAAGCTAGCTCATTTGAACACAGTGTTAGTGTTGGCTGACTGGGGTGCAGGACAGAGTAGTTTGACTTCCTCATTTAAGATCATGTAAGGGGCGTTACTTCAACCTAAACACATTTGTATGTCTTACAAGTTTTTGAATTGTAGGAAGAAATCTGGATATTCTGGAAAGTCACAAGTAAAGGAACATGGGAAATAAGGAATCTTTCTAGCAACTCAGCATCCCACCAAGATAAGCTAATATTTTGGAATTACTTCAGGTAATTCTTCAGACCAGGTTTAATTATAGACCAGGCTGCCTTTTGCTGGTTTTGGAGGCATATGTATCTTTAGAAGTCTATGAACAGTTTCAGCTACAAAGAACTTGAAGTAGTGCTAGTTTGAATTTCATAATAAAACACAGGAATTTCATGAAGCCTCTCCCTTATTTTTACTTCTTTTCTTTCCCTTATGAAGTTTCAGCTGTATTTAATGCCTGAGGGCCTTGCAGCACAATTGCACAATAGATTTTTGCCACAGTTATTCTGTTTGGAGACATCATCCTTGACAACATTAGCTAGTAACATTTTTCAGCCAAAACTTTGCTGGCCATTGGAACTTATTTCACAAGTGTGATTGATAGAAAGTTAATTTTTTATTATAATACACCATATGTAATATACAATGGTATTCCAATGTGTAGTAAAGATATAATCTTATATGAAGCAATAGACCAGGCTCTTTCAAGCCTGATAAGATAATATATTTTTTAAAGATCTGTAATGTTGAGAGGAGGAGCAACTAAATAGCATTTAAATGCACTCTGCTCTTTCTTATGCCAATAATATCAAATATTACTACTCTGGGAACACAGCTTTACATACCTACATCATTGTCTCAATCCTGTGAGTACTTTAAGGATGTGGTATTCACATTGTCCAGATTTCTCGAGCACATACCTCTGCAGTGCTACATACATGATATTGTTTCATAAAACACACTGTAAATTTTTTCTTGTTCTCAGCAGGCCTGCTTATACCTGCAGGCTGTAAACAAGGATTCTGGGGAAGAAAAATAATGCACAAATCTTTTAGCAGCATTAAAACAGATTTGGAAGAGTTTTGGGGCAGGAAAACCACAGAGAAAATACTGTGTTACTGAAATGGGCATCATCTTCCTAAGACAAGAGGTAAATATGTACTTTAGGCCTCCACTCTGAAAGCTGTAAGTGTGACATGTGCCCAGTCTTTCCCTTTGATTTGTTTTAGATCTTTAGAAGTGCTTAGCCACTAGACTCAGTGATTTAATGAGCTTTGAGACTGTCTGAAACTGGGCTTTCACATCTGTGGTACATACTTTTCTATCTGCACTCACGTTGTCACACAAGTTGGCTGGCAACTTGTCATTAGCTCTTTGCAGAAGATATTTTCCTGTGTAATCTACTGGTGAAGCTGCTCTTATGAGTGCTGCCTATCACATTTCACTCAAAATGAAGGGGGTTAGTGAAAGCCTGATATTTAAGCTGTGTCAGTTCACCTGGTGAGTGTGGCCATCCAGGGCATCCTTATGCAACAGCTCAGTTGATCTCCCTGAGCTGGAGTAGGCAGTACTGCTGCACAGAGAGCATGGTGGGAAGCACAGGTGGGAAAGGTAAACCACAGCTTCCTCTGCTGCCATCCCAAGGGGACCTCTCTGGGACTTATCCTTCACACACCTGTGCAGGTCAAATAAGAAACCTTGGAGTAGGACAGAAAGGCATAAAATGAGGTGCTATATTCCCCCACAGACTAGATGTCTATGATAGAGTCTCAGGGCTCATACACTCTGTTTCCTGTCCAAAGCAGAAGCTGTAATTCTTTGTCTTTCCAAGCAATGAGGTGAGTTCCTGCTGCATTTAGCTCCTTGGCAACCCTCTGCCTACAGTGTGCAGTTCTAGCACTACAGCTCTCCATCATTTTGTCCAAGGAGCAGGGGCTGGAAAATCAGCAGCTTTAGTATGCATGTTACTGTCTCCAGAATTGGGCACTGATGCTCTTTATTGTTACCAGTAAAATTAAACTGATGCGACAGTCTTCCATGGCAGGTTTCCAGCTCTCTGCTCTTCTTGAGGCAGGGGGGATTACCCTGTCCTTAGAGAGAAAAAGGACTGTATACTTTCCAGGAGGGAAGGAAAATCCTCCTGTGACCACTGTGAAACTGTAGATGAACCTACCTGCTACAGAAAATTACTGTAAATACAGTCAGGCAGAGCTAGGAGAAACAAATCATAGATTATAATGGGGACATCCCCTTTCCTCTCCTCAACAAAAATGGCATCTATGTTTAACCATAAAAGGCACTTGTGCTTCTCTGCTGCATACTAAATAGGAACTGTCTGACTCATTTCTTAGAGTCAGAAGACTGATACACCCCTGCTCTTCGAATTCTAATTTCTTACCAAGCAATACAGTGTAGCAGCAGATGTGCCAAGAAAGATGCATCCAGGTGGAAAGGGGAGACTGAGGCACTTATGTTGCCCCAGGTCACAATATCACTTGGGAAAAATATTGTGTCATCAGGGTTTATCTGCAGTTGTGAATAACGGAGTTGACAGCATGTCACTGTTTCCTGTGTGATGGCTGGTTTTTAAAGTAGTGGCAGGTTTGGAAAGCCAGGCATTGAGTCAGGGAATTTTTGTTTTTCTTGCAAGCTATTGCACTTAGGTGCTTGGAGGCAGCTGCTTTGAGCTTGCTGGGGGTATGAATGTGTTCTCTTTAATATATCCAGAGGAAGGTCTTACCATGAAAACCTTATCAGAAGTCCCATTCTTGACTTTATTCCAGACTTCAGGGGGACTTCAAGCAAGGACACATCTGGTTTTTTCTGTCTCTGGTTCTCTCCTGTGACCTCACGGAGGGCTAATGGCCACCCTTAAAGGCACTGAATATATTATATTATTAATATAATATATTAGTCTCCATGTGCAAAGCATTTCAGGTCTCTTTAATCATCTGTTCCCTCATATGCTGGTTCACATGAGAGGACTCACAGTGCAGGTCTGTGGCTGAGGCAGTGGGCTGTGCTCAGTTACGTTCCAAGAGAGATGCTGAGGTGCCAAAGCACAGGTAGGCGGTGGAGTTCATAGTGGGGCTGACCCTGGCATGCAATCTCATGTATTTTTTAGTGGGTCAGGGAACAGTCTAATCCAGAGAGGAACATGGAGCCCTAGACAGAGACTAGCTCTGGTTTGGTGGTGTAGAGTGACTCAGACACTTGCAGCAGGTGGGACTTGCCTTAGTGAAGCACATGGGTGCTGAGAAGCTCTGCTTTTGATTTCAGTGCTGGTGCAGTGGGGCTTTTGCTGACCTAGGTAGCCATAGTCCCTTGCCGGGACAGCATGAATTGCTGTAGGTCTACTCTAAGTCAAGGAGCAGCTAGAAACTTGCATACCAGCCAACCTCTTTCCAGAAACACTGGCCAGGAAAGCCTTTGAGCTTTTGGGTAAAGGAAACAAGCCAAAATCAAGGCAGTATGCTTTTGTTCATACTCTGTTCTGTTGAATTCCAGCACAAGCATCTTGTGTTTCCCTTCTGCCTGAGCAGTGAACACTTTTTCAGATGTGAAGTGCTTGGTTTCAACATCAGCATTTTTTCACCAAAGCTGATTTCTGGTCATATTTGGCCTTGATCTCTCATTCAGTACTTCCTAAAAACCAGAATGGAAGCTTCTTAAGGAGCCCTTTTTGAATAATGCTAAGTGGCAATTTAAGCAGCAGAGGCAAGAAAGGGAGGGGGGAAAAGGCATTTTCTTCCAGTGTTAAGTGTTGCTTCTATATTTTTATGGCTTCTGAAGTCAGGCAGACACTGTTGCTTGGTCCCAGCTGGACATTAATTCCTGCTGGGAATGCCTCGTGGCAGCTTTCAAAGTGCTCTGAAGCTGAATTTGTAATTGTAACTCAGAGCAGATCAATTCCCTTTCCTTTCTGCAGTGAAATTTAGGTTCTGTTACAGACATGAAGATGTCCCAATGTACTAGCAGCATTAAAACACCAGAACCTGCCAGGCACCAGAAAACAGTATTACACAGGATGGTAGGTGGGGTTTGGGTAGATATGTTAAAATAAAAGAAGTGCAAATAATAGAGATTCAAATAGCTGAAACTCTCCTTTCCTCATCTGATTGCTCTTATAGCAATGGCCACAAGGGCTTTCTTGTCCTTGGGGTTATTAAGTCAAAGTTAAGAATTATTTCAAAATATTTCTCCTTTATTTTTAACTATGGCCTGCTGCATTTTTTGGAGCATCCTATTCCTCTACTACTTGTTCTTGCTTAGCCATGTCACTTTAGATTATACAGGAGTGATCATCTGTAGCCTCTCAGATAGTGGTGTCTTTGGCATCCTGTGAGAGTAAGTCTGTCATGCAGCTTACCTATCAAAAATGAAACAGGATGGTTTGTCTCATTAAATTCAGGGTCAAGTTAAAAATACAGAATGATAAGTCTAAGCTGTAGGTCTACCCAGGACTCAGGAGTGTATTGTCCAAGTATTTAAAAGCTAAATACTAACTGAGCAGAATGAAAGTGCTACTCTATCTCTCTGCTCCATTACTGCACACCCTCTCCTAGTACTTCATTTCACATTGGTACTTCCTCTTCTTTTCAAAGGCTTTTGAGGAATGGAGCAGTTAGTAATACTGCCTCTGAAAGTATTCTGTTTGGGATCCAAACTGGATTGGACAGGAGCAATTCAAAGCTGGCATTTCAGGCTATATGCAGACTCAAGCAGATCTTTTAAGCAGTGATATTTAGGCTGTTTTCTCACAGTTCCCTTATCAATTGTTACACCTAGAAGTTTGCTTAAAAATGGAAAGTGTCTGGTGAGCAACTGAGACATCCGTTTGTGTGTGTCATGTCCCATTGCCCATCCCCCACACCTCCACGCCCAAAAAGAACATGTCTGCTCCTTTCGGGAAGTGAAATTTTATGTTTTATGATAGTTACAACCATTTTCTGGCCTGCTCAGTCTAAGAAGTGCTTTCATATTGATTTCAAAGGACCCATGATTTAGGCTTCTTTTATACTAGAATGGATGATGGGTGCTTCCACTTCAAACTGATGACACTTGTGACTTCCAAAGCTCATATTCAATATTAAGGATTTTATTATCTGGTCAGTGCTGCATTAAAGTAACTGAGGAAGCTAAACTGTGCAGCAGAATTCTTCTCAGGCAGATTCAGCTTATATTTCTCTTCCCAGTGCACAGAGCACGGTCCACTAAGCTTTTGAATATCAAAGCATGAGACACTGGTGTCTGTCATTTAAAAGCAGCCGTTCCCAGAGGAGAGCTAGGGGGTGGTGGACAGTAGTGTTGGGATCAGATGTGCTGTCATATTAATGGGTTGAATTTGCAGCATGGTGCAGTGTAACAGCCTGCAGAGATGCTCCAGCTCATAGTCCCTGGAGAGTATTTTAAGGAGGAAAGTTTGAGGGGGAAGCAGAGTGTAAACAAGCCCCATTGGACGTAAGCATAAAAGTCAAACAAAGTGGACAAGGCTTTATAGTTACAGACTATGCAAACTGTACACTGAATAATGCAAGATGTGGCATTATTCTTAGCCTGTCACTGAGAAAGTCTGTTGCACTGCAGTCATCTCCAAGCAAAATCTATCTCATTAATTTCAATTGGAGCCTTTACAGAGCAAGCTCATCTGCCGATGGATTTTTAACTCTCAAAAGCTTGACAAAAGCTAAAATTACAGAAGACCACAGTGCCCACCCCACCCTCATGTGCCCCACCTGCCCCTCTTCCCTAATGCTTACAATGACAGTGAAATTACATTCCATTCCAGGCAGCGATCCCTTTGAAAATGTATATCCTCCTCCAAATGGTTTCGTTTTTCCTAAATGTGCTAGAGACACTGCCTCATGATCTGCAGTAATTATCTTGACAGGTCAATTATTAAAAAAGAAATTTAAAAATTAAATTTAAAACATGATATAAGAGCTTGGCTGCTGGTTTTCCTTTTACTGCTGTTTCTCTGCAGAATGCTTTTGGCACCAACTGACATGGGAAATGCATTGCACCAGAGAGGGAAGCTGTCTTCCCCTGTTTTGATGCCAGATTAAAGATAACCTCTCGGCAGAGATTTCTCTCTACATTTGTGGGTATGCAGAGCAGGAACAGCACCCACTGGCACACGGCTGATTATAGTTCCTGGACTATTAATCTGAATACTCATATCATTTACTCAGCTGGCCTGCCTGAGAGAACTGCCTGTTTAGGAAAAGAAACTTGGCATGGTAAGAGAATGGATGGAGATAACCTTTCTTGCTTTATTGAAAGGGCTTAAAGGAAGATGTGAATTTCCCCCTATCTCATATCTGAACAGTTTAATAATTCTCACATATTAAACCTTTTGAGGGTTTTTTAAAGAATCCCTTTGAGCCTGTAGGTTGGTAATATGTGAGTAGTATGTACCTACAAGATTCACACTAACAAGTAAATTTTTTGAGGAGAGCAGTGCATCTATTACTTCATTTTTCTTGCAAAATTGACATTAACATGCATTATTGCAAGATAAATACTTCATCACATCATATAAACAGCTATTGAAAAAGGTACCAACAGGAGCCCTTAAGCTTCTACACCAGTGAAGGAATGCAACATAAGAAAGAAATTGGGTCTTCAAGGTGCCTTTCAAGGCTGATTGAGACACTAACTTGACAAAGAATCTCCTCAAATCTTGTTTTCTGCTCTGCTCTGCTCCTCTCCTGGGTCCTGGGATAATTTGTAATTCAAGCTTGGAAGGAATCCTATGCTATTTCCTTCAGACTTATTCCTTCCACATGTGAAATCTAGTAATTTAAACACCTCATCTCCTTTCATAACTGAGGCAAAAAAAAAAAATAGCCAATGATCACTGATTGAATCCATATTTCCACAAAGTTCCAGTTATTTTGTTTGATGCATAAGAAATAAAATGAAATGAAAGTAGTTAAAGGTATAAGTACCCCTTTTAAAGAAATACAGATGGTTGTGGCAAATGAATCAGTACTAATCTGGACTTGCAAATAAATCCCTAAAAACCTGCTGGCCCCATTCCTGGGGTGTGATATCAAGCAATGAATTTGAAACCAGAGACAGGTTTAGTAGTAAGTGCTGGTTCAGCTTCATAGGATAGGAAGCAGCTCAGAATGAGTGATGATGCATTTTGGCTTAAAGCTTTAAGAAGAGTATGGGATAAAGATTGAAAATAAGCTCCATTACCTAATTACTTGGAGCTCAGTGGGAATTGAGGATGCTTAGTATCTTGGAGCAATATTTTTCAAACTTTTCTTCACAAAAGCCAATCATGGATCTCCTAGGCTGCCTCATGTGGTTAAAGACCTAGCTATAATTCAGATCTTCATAGTGCTATACTCCTTAACCATCCTTACATGCCAAGGACTGTGGAGGAGCCGGTGGAATTGCTGGGTACCACAGTTCTAATGTGAACTGGCTTGCTTTGAAATAACAAGAGCAGATCCCCCATCTCAGAGTTGATGTTTCAGGCTCTCTGCAAACTCCAGCAGAAAATTAATTAATTGCATGTGAGTTGTGTTTCCACAGTTGTTTGGTTGGTGTATTTCTCTTTTCACAAACACTAAAAAGCTACAGAAAAAAAGAAGAATGCTGAAACTAAAAAACAAGAGGAAGGTCTGAGCATTCTTTACATCTTCGTTGAAAAATGGCAGCTGCATGGCAAACTGGTTGTAAACTGAAGAACCTTCTTGCTTTTGAACTGCTTCCACTTTATAAACAGAAACTTGTACCCATTTGAAGGGCAATTTTTTTGTTGCGAGTGGTGTCACTAAAGTGCAGGAAACTGAGGAGAGCAACAGAAGTTTTCCCATGAAGTTCAAATCTGTGTTTCTTAGCCTCCTACCCAGATTTTTTAAAGCAGTATCATTGTTGACCAGGGACTTTTTAAAACCAGAGGGGACCCTGGCTCATTCTGTACAGATTGTTGAAACAATGAAAACACCCTAATTGCAGCCACATTGTAAAAGACAAATGGGTAACACTGGGGAGCTTAGTTTTAGCCCTCTTCCTCCACATGGCATGTTTTCTGCAGCAATTCCCAACTGAGCCATCAGAGGAAGAACAAGATGCTTTTTCCTGCATCAGCAAAGCCATTTACATGTGCAAACTCCCAGCAAACTCCCAGCTTTAAAACAATCAATTTTTTAACTGTTGGCATTTGAGGTGGAAGGCACGTATTCCACCTGCCACCAGCTTTTCCCTTCCTTTCCCACACTTGTAACTGTACTTTTGCTTACTTGTTCTAGTAGGGAATACAACAGCAGAACAAGTAACTACAGTTCTGCTTCGTAAAGCACTTCTAAATTATTTCTGCCTAATCCCAAAGCAACTGCCAAACCCAGCTCTCCAGACACATTTAGTCAATGTACAATGAGTGGTGTGGGATTAGCCTGTATTGTGTGGTAAAGCTCAATGCCTGCTCTGGGAGACATGGAAGGACTGGGTGCTCCTGTACAGTAAGATAAGGAACCATGCAGTGCTTGGAGAAGCTGCTCACTGCTCATTTCTGTCATAACCCTCTCCAGCAGAACAAGAAAACAGAAATGGTGTGTTGGCACAACCCTGCTTTCTCAATCCCAAGGTAGCTCACAGAGAGGGTTTCCGTGACACTGACTCCTCGGAATTATACTAAAGAGATGCTGATTTTTTTCCCCGACTGACACAAAACTGGGGGTGTGTAGCCCAAGATTTGCAGAGACGTGAGTACTGGAGGTATTCTGTATTCATAGGGATTCCCAGGTCTTCCCTAAAATCTGAAGTGTCCTTTACTAAACACTAACAAGACCACATTGTATTGTGTGCTCTTTTTCATTAGACAGCCAGCTGGCTGTTCAGCAGAGTGCTGCTGGGTCACTAGGCATGGCAAGGTCCCTCTGCAGATCCTAGCCTTAGCTCCTCTCTGTCTAAGGATCACCTTTATAAAACAGAGGGAATTTTTTCCTGTCTGCCAGGGCTGCAGGGAAGATAAGTTTCTTGTGCTTACAGAAGAACATTACTGATAAGCCTGCTAGGATTTACGTGGTGTCCCCTCATCTAAGGCTCTTACAAAGATAGAGGGGACAAGGGTTTCCACATATGCCATCCACATAGAGAAGATACCCAGAAAATCTTGCAGGAGGCAAAACTTATTCCACTAAACTAAACTGAAGGAAAGAAATTTATGAACAGGAATATGGGTACAGCTGGCATATTTTTTACCATTTAAAAAACACAGCCTGTCTGCCTGTCTTACCTCTCTGAGAAATTACTGCATTTTCAAATGGATGAAGACTTCTGCTGTAGAATCAGAGATCTCATCTCTACTTAGACCAATCTTTCTAATGAGCTGTTTAACTAGTACAAAGTTCAGTCTACCTGATGTATGGTAAAATTGAAAGACTATTTAAGTATTCATTAATTAAGACAGAAGAATAGAGACAGGAAATGGCCATGGCTGAGAAGGTATCAAACCACAATTCACTTCAATGAAGCTTCAACTGTACCCCAGGTGTGCAGCTGTATGCATCTCCTCTTTTACCTGAAAAGAGAAGAAAACACATTCCTATAATAAAGAAATAAAAACATCCCTTGTATTAATGCCTGACCACCCTGACCTTTCTGCAATGCATTATTGACAATTCCTTTAACATTTATTTAAACTTAATTTCCCAGAGCAGAACATGACAGAAAGTAAAAAACATTCATTTCAATTGTAAAAGCTTTCACTTTAATGCATCTCTGAATTAATTGGGCACAGTCTTCATATCAAGTGAAATAAATGGGCTGCTAATTGATTAGGACCTCAAGGAACAATGAGATCTGATTGGTTAGGAAAAGAGAAGTGACCTATAAAAGGTCAGGAATTTTTGAAATTGCTTTTTTAATAAAGGATGTTGATGAAGAAATTATCTGCAAAGCTTAGATGAATTATTCTGATTTGATATATAACTTCTGTCAAAATGAAAATGGGATGTGATGTAACTTAATTCTTGGAAAACCTGAGATCCCCTTTGAAGGAGATGAGTCCTTCTCTCAGTCTCAGTATTAGGCTTTGAAATGTTGGTAGCCCAGCATGGCTTTTCTTACCTTTCCACCTTTTTTTCAAGAGAAGTCTGCCAGGTCTCCCCTTCTGCTGAGGAAATGAAATAATCCAACATGGATTTTGCTTGATTTTCTGCCTTGCCTGTTATGAACAGTGCTTTTCCCTTCTAAGATGTCTTCCCCCCACCCCCAGCTGAGTCTTTAGTTGAAAACCTGGGGTGAGCAGATGGAATGCTGATGCTTGTGGTGAGGCTGATGGTCTCACCTTCATCCATGGCCAGCTCACTTTTGAAGCAAGCCCCTTTCCTCTTAGCTGGAGTGTTCAGCCTGTCTTGAATCCTTGTCCTTCTCTCAGCTTCCCTTTTGGACTGCTGTGCCTTTTCTCCACAGTCTTGTGCTGACACAGCACCACAGCAATTTTGTGAATATGGGAGTATTAAAAGTGTGTCACCTGAGGAAGGTGTGTTTCCTTTTCTTGTGCTGCTGGCTGAAGTGTCTATCCCAAGATGACAGATTATTGGTTCATCTTGACCTTCCTGCAAGATTCTGCCTCCCCATGAACAAAAAAAGAGTACTCACTGGGCTTTGTGCTGCACTGGTTAAATCAATTAGAGCACACCACTCCAAGGCATCTTTTCCTTGGGCTGAATCCCAACTAATCAGTACTGCAATAATAAAATGCTGCTCCCTGTGTGATGGACAGCCTCCCTCTCATCCATGAAGGGGCTGCTGGAAACACCGTGTTTCTGGGAAGCCTTCCAGTGCTGATGGCCTCATACCCACAGCAAATGCTTTCTTGGCTCCTGTTCGTGCTGTAATGATGCGCATTGCACACTTTGTCAGCACTCAGGTTTATCAAGAGGAGGTGCAACAAGCCTTACACTGGATATACACACAGTCAGCTTGGTCTGGCTCCTGAAAATATCTAATTTTTGCAGGGGACTTAATTATGTTGTTGTCATCCACACCCCAGCACAAGGTGATCTCATTGCCTACACTGGGTTTACCGTTGCCTTTTTTCAGGCATACATGCCTGCACCTCTGGTTTGCCTGTTCCTGAAGCATCTTAAGAATTGCTGTAAATTATAGCTCAAACTGGTAAGGAAAACCCGAGTGTCTGCCAGGAGTTAGTTCCCAAGCAGAGCAGGAGTACCTGCTGTCAGAGCAGGGATCCCTGGGAGAATGACAGTGTGGACAGCTTGACAGCTTTCCCAGAGTAAGGCATTTCCACAGACCCTCTTATCTGTGAGATGACAAAGGTATGTAATTGGCAGAAAAGGTGGAAAAAAGAATTAAATAGAAACGAGTAACATTTGGAGTTTCTGTCCTGTGGAAAACTTCAGCATGTCAGATTTTTTATTACTGCTTAGGACAAAATGCTGATATGTTAACTATTGTTTTTTAAGAGAACAGAAATTCTGCAGGAAACAAAATTTAAATGTTGCAACATTGCATTTTAATTTTCAAAATGAAAAATATAGGCTTTTACTTCTGTGTGTTTCATAGCCAGTCTTTTAGTTTTCAAATGTCTTTCATTTGTAGCAGCTGCTTTTCTTTTTTCCCTTGCCTTTCATTCCCTTTTCCTTTCCACTTTCCTCATTTCCCTTTGCCAACTTCCCCTTTTTGCTTCCTTTCTCCCTCTCCTCTCCTCTCCTCTCCTCTCCACAGATTTGCAACCACAAGACTCTTCTGTATGAAACATGACCCATTTTATTCTAGAGTGACCTCAAGCACCATGCTGAGGAGCTGGTTAAAAGCTTTGTTGAACACTTCCCCCAGCCCTTGGTTTTTCTTTTAAAGTCTCCTAGTCAAGTGTTAACTGAGCTTAGTCCTAGTTTTAAGATCTAAGATCACATTTTGCAATGATTTGACTCTAGTCATGAAACAAGTGTACTGATATGTTAGCCACACTTAGAGCTACACTCATACATCACAGGTTGAGAGTCTGTCTTGTTCCTTTTAACAGCACCTTAGAACTGCTGCTACACCAGAGCAATGTAGTAAGATTCTGTGTCAGCAGGAATGTGGAAAAGGAGTTCAATTCGCTGCACAGATGGATGCATCTTTCAGGAGAAATAAGGGTTAAAATGCAGTATCAAAAGGGCAACTGGAATACCAGTTAAGCTGGTAACTGCTTTTGTTATTCTAACACAGAAACAACTCTGAGCTTCATGTCTTACTGTATAAGGCAACACTGTAAATACAAGGATTTGTTCTTGCTTACACCTGTGCAAATGGGGTGTTAATGTAGTAATGTTGGACTTCATTTTGCAGGCCGAAGAATACCTATGGAAAGTGTACCACGCAGAAACAAAATTCTCCCTGATTACATCACAGTTTAGGAAGCAGAAGCACTAGAACATTTGTGCTTTTGAACTTTGGGATGAAATTGATCCAATTTGGTCCTATTTTTTTAATATGGAGGTGTAGTCCAGCTCCCTGTCCTAAGGCATTTATACCTAAATGTTGTTCTTTGAAGATATTTTGTCTAACATTTTTAGAAACCTTTGGTGATTTGATAGCCTCCCTAGAAAATCTAGTTTTATGGTATGCTGCTGTTAGAATTTTTAATGATTAACCTGATGTTTGTGGTAATTTCAGTCTATTAAAACTCATCCTTTCCACTACTGGTGGAAAAGCAAACTCATTGCTTCCTCTGAAGCTGTTCTTTCTGCATTTCAGGACTCAGCACAGTTCCCCTCCTTGTTATCATCACCACACCAAACAACAATAGTTTATGCAGTCTTTATGCTTTCTTTTCTTGTCAATCTCCTTTTGTCTCCCAGCTCAGTCTGGGTGTCTTTTGCCTAGTTATTGCTCCAGTGCAGGCCATAATAATAGGCTGAAAACATTATTTCATAAGACATACATATTATGCTGCTGTTTGTACAGAAAGATATGTGCCCTTTTTACCTTTTTCTTTTTCCCCATAAGGAATGCTATGGTGCTGTCAACTCATCTTCAGTTTGTGATCCTTTTTACAGAACTGCTTGTTCTGTACAAATACAGTAGACTGTTGCTGGTTATCTCTGCCTTGTTTGTAGCTTTGTTGGGTATCCTCACTAATCTATCATCTAGGCCCCAGTGAGGACATTAAATCATCCCTGTGGAACCTCACTAGGCCCATCTTTTTGCTTTGACAGTGAATGATTTTCCAACCAAGTCTGCACTGCCTGACCCCTGGAGTACTTTTGTCTGGCCCACATTTCCTCATCTGCTTTTTCAAAGTAACATGTCAGTGTCAAAAACCTTACTGAAGTCAAGATGCATGACATTTTCTCTTTTTCCACTACAGCTATTCCCCTGTTATAGAAAGAAGTTACCCTGGTTTGACATGGTGTCTTTGTGACAAATCCATGTTGGCTATTACTCATCTTTTTGTTTCTTTCAAGTTACACGAGTAATTTGTTTATTTTTTCCAACATTTTTCTGGGAATTGAATTTTAGCTCTATTATTTCTTCTCAAGACTTTTTTTTTTTTCCTTAAGATACAGGCATTCTTCTTGCCCTTTTGGGGTTTTCTGAAGCCTCATGTTTCCTTTTGGGGATCTCAGTGCTCAGAGACATCTTTGGCCAAATCTTGAAATACACTGGGATTTTGATTAAGCCCATCTGATCTGAAAATATGTGAATTATCCTACTACTCTGTACTGCAGCCTCAGCATGTGCTCAAGACAGTGTCGTGCTAAGTGCTGGACACAAGCAATAAAGACAGTCCTTTCACTGAAGACCTGATTAGCTGCACACACAAATACGTGAGACTAAGCAGAAGCCCCTGGCCAGGCAGAGAGGCAACTTAAACAATGAAACATTCTTCATTAGCTTGAGAGATAAAAGTGTCCTCTTGTGCATGGAATGGCTGTTACCAAACGTTCTGCAGGCATTTCAGCAGGGGGGATTTTAAAGCAGGAGTCAGAAGAGGACAGTGTTTTAGCAAGCCTGCCTTTTTTACACAGATCTATGAAAGCAATGGAAGAGGCAGGGATAAAGACTAGACAGAGGAATGGGTGTTAGGAACAAACGGTGATGAAGAGATCACCTGGACTGCTAGACTGGCCACTGTGCACAGAGCTGGAAGCACAAGGCATGGGCTGAGTTAAAATGTTAAAGCAAGTGGGGTTTAGGCCTCCTGCCATCTGCTGTCTGCCAGCAGCTGGGGTCCACTGGTGCGTTTTGGTGGTGTGTGTCACTGACAGGTGCTTTCACTCAGCATATCTGCCCTGGAGCCCACTCAGACGACCTCCCATCCTGGTGCTACAGCGCTGGGGAGGCGGTGTGAGTGCAGCTGAACCATGGTTTAAGTGAAACCTTATTTTGCCTTCTGTTTTCTCCCTCATTTGGCATAGGGTTAAGCTGGACAGCTTTGCATGAAGGCACCAGTGGGGTTCAGTGTGGACCCGGCACATTTGCGCTCTGATTTGCTCGGTGCTCAGCTGTGACTGCTGTCAGTTCATCAGCCCAGGGGCCAGGTGGATGTTTGACACTGAGAGCATGGCTGTAATTTTCTGCCTGGAATGCCTGATGTTATGGCACTGGGGCAGGGAAATGGGATGCACATCCTGGTGAGAAGGATGACCAGAACAGGGAAGAAAGAGGAGGCTGTGAGAAGTCATAGGAGAGTTTTTAACTCAGAAGTTTTGGAGAGCTGTGGGTCCTGGGCAGGGTCTAAGACACTCAGCAGTTCAGAGGTATTGTTCCTAGCTGATGGAATAGATGAACTCAACTTGGCCCCAAGTGGCTACAGACTAACTACCCCAGCCTTTTTTCTTCTGACACATCTGAGTCTGTTCTTGAAAATGACTATTTTAATAGTTGATTAATAAGTTGTGAGCCACAGGGGGTAATTAATCTGCTAATCACCAGGTTCCACAACCTCACCTGAGAGCTCAGATTGCTCTCAGTGGCAGCCCTTTTACCCCCATAATGCTAAACAGGCATTCAGGAACACTGTTAACACTGTGATGCTCCAGTTGAGCTCAGCCTTGCCAAATAGCAGTAAGCTATACATATACTCTTTCACACATGGGGGTCTTTGCTGTAGAGATCGTTTCTGCATTGGCCAGCTTCATTAATTCAGTCATTGCCTCTCACCATCTAATGAAAGAGAAAAGTGCATTGGCTGAAGATTTCATCCTAGTACCCAGAAGGTTTAAATAAACAACATAAAAATAAAGAATAAAGCCCTCTAGCCCATGTGTTGTGCATAACCCCAGCTGAGCTGGTTGGCTGTGCTTGCCAGACTGCTGCCAAACTCTGCTGCAGGTGTTCTCTGTCACGACGACACATGTTTGAACCAGGTGCCCTGTGAAATCCGAAAAAGTGCACTTCCTCTGCTTTGTCAGCACAGCTCCCCTTTGCCTGCAAGGCTTTCAAAAGCACGAGGGAAATGACTCACCCAGCAGAATGTGGGAATTATCCTGTTTAGCTGCTCTGCTTTATCCTGTCAGAAACACACGATGAAAAACTCTAGTCACAAGAGACTGAGGGGGCTCCCATGTAACTGACAGACACCAACTGTTTGAGAGCACTCAGATCCTGTTATCGAGAGGAGCCTGACCCCTGTGCTGCACCTCCATTTATCATCATTTTAATCCAATTGGAAGTATTTTCAAAAGTCTCCATGTTCTTTCATCCTTTCCCCACTTTCTCTTACCCCAAATATTCTCTTTTTTCTCTTCTTCCTTTTCTTTTCCTGTTGTTTACTTTTAAACTCACTGCCCTCCCAAACATTTTTTGTTCTTTTAACTTAGAAAAGTATACATTTTTAGACATGATCCCAGGCCACACTTTCTCTGTTCAAGTGGTATAAAGAGAAGATTACTTCACCAAAATCAATGGAGTCAGCCCAGATTTAGCTGTTGAACTGGGTAGAATTCATCTGGCTAAGTGACTTTTCATTTTTTCTCTTTCATACTCAAAGTGATCCTGAAAGGTTCCAGATAGCAACTTAAAATAGTTCATTCATACAAGCTAGGGTCCAAATTTCTCCTTGCCCTGTTTGTCATTTAGGTAGTGTTACTCTGGCAGGTAATTTTTATATTCAGAGTAAGAGATGGTTGTTATCCTTGAGGTATAAGCCTTTCTTCATGAAGGCATTTAAATGTCTGAGCACTTTCTAAGTGCTCAGGAAGATTTTGTATTTAACTTCCTAGACCTGTCTAAATGTATTCTGAATCAGTGCCCAAAAGACTTAGGGAAGAAAAAGTTGCTTTTGCCATTCCAGTTTTGCAGGAAGATGAATGATTCTAAATGATTCTGTCCCTTGAAAATAGTATCTTGCTGTTGATATGCTGACACAGTCCTCCTGACTGTATTGCTTATCCATAGTTGGACCTTAGTCAGGATCTGGCTGTGATGACACTAAAATGTGCTTGTGGAAGGTATCTTATTTTTGAGTCCCCATTCAACACAGAGGAAGCCACAGGAGACTGTGGAAGTTGTGAGGGCAGCATTCTCCTTTCTGCTACCCAGCTAGTAGGTGATGCTTACATGGTTGTCCTGTGTCTTGGAGCCAGAAAGAACCCTAGGATGCCTCAGAATGCAGCCCTGGGAAGGTGAGGAAGAACTGCTGACACCTGCACTCAGAGTAGCAGGTTTGAGGGATAATAGCACAAGTACCTGCAGGTACAGATGTGTCCCTGGAGTACGGAAGTAAGCTACTGCCTAGTCTAGAAATAGTCTGCAGTAGTTATAATGCAGCATATACCCTGAAGAAATAGGGAGGAGACTGTCATTTTCAAATTGTTTTGTATTTTCACTAGGGGAAAAAAAATCAGCTGATAAAATTCCTCAGAAATCAGGAGCAGAAAGAGCAAGCTTAAGCTCAGAAATTTTTAAATTTGCCTCAAAACTGGCATGAGCTACGTAAGGGCTACAAGAAACATCTTGGTTTTTGTGGTGTCAAACACTAGTCACTCTTTGCCCTTGTATGTACTTAGATGCTAGCTGGACCCATCATTGTTTCTCCAGTGTTATTGTAAAGCTGCTGACATTAAAGTCATGCTTTCTGCAAACAAAATAGCAAGACCAAATTGTTTTACCATGGTTTTGTGTCAAAGTATGTATTACACATTTTATTTAAATGATAACTGCTAGTGCCACCAAAAAAAAAAAAAAAAAAAAAAAAAGAAATCAAAAAANATATTTTTTTTTTAAAATAAAATCAAAAGTCACAAAAAAAAAAAAAAAAAAAAAGAAGAAAGTAGTCAACAAAAGCTAAACTGAGGCTTAGGAAGGGCTGAGGTCTAATTCTGACTGTGCTGTAGGATCACATTTCCCCTGAAGGCACACTGCAGCTGAGCTGTTTGGCTAGCTCTGATTTCTCCTAAGCATTCCTGCCTCTCCCTCACCCTCTGGTGCCAATGAGGGTGTCTCCAAACAGCATCCATGATGCCTCAGCTGTTTGCACTTGCTGGCAGCACCTTTTGCTTTGTGGGTGCATGGTGTGGTTTGAATCATTACGGCATAGGGCCCTTTTCTGTGAGTAAAGGTGCAGGAGAGCTGGGGCAAGTGCCTTCCCTTCCCTTCCCTTTTCCAGGTTTCTAGTGATTGTTTATCAGTCCTGGCATGTACAATAAACAGATGAGAAGTTATTCAGATTCCCTAAAAACTTGGTTGGGAAACTTTGTCATTCTCTCAGTTCAGTGTTTGGGGAAGAAAAGATGGCAAAAATACATCTGAAACACGAGATACAAACATCTAGCAGGAAATTATGTTCAATCAAACTGCTGAAGAGAAGCTGATGGGAGGAAAAGGAAGTTCACAACGACTCCCACTCATGGGATTATGGGAAGCCTGAAGTCTCCTCTCTGGTTCCCTTTCCTGTATTTCCCTGGCTGAAACAAAGCTAATCTAAAGTATTTTTTAATATTCAAGATATTCAAAGATCAAAAATCAAGGTGTGACCATCCAGTGTGCCTGGGGCAATACTGCAGGTTTTCCAAAGCCATTTGTAGGGAGAGGTATATAATACATATCACTGCTAAGCCAGAGCATCCTGCACTCCTCCTTATGCCTCTATCTTTTATGTTCAGGTCAGGATCTCCTCCTATCTATTTACTTATTTATTTCACAATTTGCACCATACAGCTACACTAGTTTTCTATCAAGAGCCAATATGTAACACAGGTGAAAAAACTAGATTTAAAATCTGTAACAAGGAACATCTCCATTCAGCCCATTTTTTCAGGCGGTGAAAAAACAGAGTGCATAAATCAATTGTACACCATAAATCAATTGTACTCTGTCTTTAAAGCATTGCAAACACAGTTATGGATTTGAATGGTAAAAATTTCATCTTACAGGGACATTACAATTGTCACTTACATGAGGATATTCTTAGACTGTAATGAAAAGGGAGAGCTTGAAATATTTATTCTAGCAGAGTTTAAATTATTTCCATGCAAGGTCTTCTGAATTGATAAGACTGCCCTTTAAAGTAATGTTAATAGAAATGTATAATTTAGAAGTCCTAAGCCTACAAAATGCATGAAAAGTTTCTGGTGTCATTTGAAACTTTATATTCATCTGACTCTTAAATGTGATTGGGTAAAACTGAAGTCTTGCTTTAATGATCTGGTCATTGTTTGCATTTGCTGACTTTTCTGGCAAAAAATATCTTGCATTGCTTGAGAGTCCCACTGCAGCATTGAAATATCCAGGGAAGAGGATTGCCTCCAATTCCTTTCACTGTGTGACGAGAAAAATATTCTTGCTAGTTCATTGTCATTTTAGCACCTGTGCAAATCTACTTCATAAACTGAAGGCAGTGCAGCTCCCTGTACTTTACTGAGGTTATCACCAGGACTGTAGAGCTTTTCTTGCTTGCCTGGATGCTAAACAGAACCAAAGGAATCCTGCATGACTCTCTGATCCCAGGATCAGATTGTAGTGCTGGTGGTTGTGAGCAGATCCATACAATAACTGCTCTATCCAGAATCTGAATAGGTCTCTTCATCAAAAATAAGCCTGGAGCCCCAGTAACATTAACAATCACTTCTACAGCTTCCTTTGCTAAGGTTTTAGAGGCCTGTTATGGAGTCAGAAAGGAATAATTCTTAATAAAGGATTCCTTTAACAATTCTTTTTTTCCTATTCACAAAGAGTTGTGAAATTCTTACATTGATTCATTATTTGAAATTGTTCTCCAGTGAGTTTATTAATAAATACTAAGGTTTCAGATTGTGTCAGTTGGAAATACTAGAACTAACTCTGCCTTCACACTGTGAAGCACATTACAAAGTTGAATTGCATAACTTGAGCTATACAAATAATCATCTATCTAATAACATGCAAATGTTATTTTTTTGGGGCTGTCTATGTTAGTTCTGTAAGTCACCTGATCAAGCCTGAGAAACACAATCATGGTGGATAACCAGTTATGACTTGGATTTTAGCTGAGATGTAAGAGTTTCATAATGCTAACACATACTGAAAGCATAGCTGTAGCTGCCCAAATACATCCTTGTAAGAACAGTGTAGGATACTTCTGGGACTGCCTGTGCACCTTGGTGATTCTGTTTTACTCTTTCTTTTTTAATCTAAAGCATTAGAGCTGTGCATACTGATATTTTAATGGTGATATTTTAAGGGAGAGCAAACATATTCTCAAGCCACCTCTACCTTTAACTGCATTTTTCAGCATTGAATTCATTAGACTTTGTGTACACTGGGAGTGATAAAAGGGTTTTATTTTGTGGGGTTTTTCTCATGATTGTAACTCAGAAGAATTTCAGAATGTATTTTCTGGTCTATTTAAGAAGGGCATACTTTACCTTCAGTGCTCAGGGAGTGTGTAACTTTCATGACATCTCATAAGTAGACCCCAGGAGAGTTGTAGAAGATTTGGTTTTGTTTCTTATATCAGTGTGAAAACAAACGTACCTGAGAATTTATTAAAGTTTTGAAAGTCACCTGGATAAACTGGAGAGTTTATTGCTATAAACTATATTTATTTGCTCATGGTAACCATCTCAGCAGCTAACCAGTGTTTGCAATCTTTTAAGCTGAGCTATCACAGTCCCAGTTTTCTCTCTAGCTATCAGGCAGGTATTCAAGCTGGAATCTTTCCCATGGTTGATGTAGACTGACAGCCAATCTCACAAAAACCGTGGGAATAAGAACTTCAATGGACCATAACTGAGGTTGCCAGAGATGCTGAGTATCAAGAGCACAGTGTTGGTTTCAGTGAAATTTGCACCTGCTTACACCAGATTTGCACTTCTCTCCAGCAAAGAGGCTCTGCATGTGGCTGAGCTTCCAGCTGCAGAGCTCCATGGGATGTGGCTGTTCTGCCCGCTGGGAGGAGCTCTGGGTAGGGCCCAATGAGCTGACCAAAACATGAACCAGACATCCCAGCTGTCTTGTAATGGCCCTGGTAATTCATGTTAAGGTAAACAACTTACTTGAAATCCAGGCATTTGCTGTAACATATGTTCCTACAGATTTGCCCACAGGCTGAAGTAGTGACAATGCAGTGTCAGGTCCAGGGACTCAGTGCAAGGCAAGTCCCTGTGCTTTCAGCCTAACCAACTGCTCCTCTTTTCTCATTGTCTGGTTCACTGCTGCTGAATCATCAATGTAACTGATAAAACAAAAGCGGGGAAGCTCATTTATCATTTTTTAGATATGTCTAGACATTCACTTCATTGCTTGAAGTAAGCCAATGGACTGGAAGAGTTCTGCACACATCCTCTTAACACATCTGCTTGTAGGGGTTATTTCAGCCTGTAATATTGTTGTTGCAAACTCTCTCCACTACAGACTATCTCGACTTCAAGAAAACTTGAAGTTTTCTCACAAGCCTCTGAACACACACAGCCCAGGCTTGTGTAGCAGCTACCATGGCCTCCTGTGGTCAGCATTGCACAGGTGACATCACTGTCACTGCTACTACTGTTGACACATGACTACTATTAAAGAGCTCTTCACTGAAGGATACCATTATCTTCACCACTTGCTTCTTTTTGTTTTGTTCAGCCTGTTCATTTTGTATAATAGGAGACAGAAACACAGACGTTCCTTCTCAGAGGGCTCTTCTAATACCAAGCCTCTCTTCATTCCAGACACAGCTTTCACATAACCCACCTGGGAGCAGTGTTAGACCAAAACCACTGAGCAGGTGATTCCTTTCCATGCTATGTCCCATCAGTCTCTCCAAAGGATTCACTGTTATCCAGGTGACATGATCTATCCTGTGCAATGTGCTTATTGCAGTAAATCTTGAAGAGGAATGAAGTGATGCAGTAGCAGAGCTGTGGTAGTGCATTGCTTTTGCTGGTATTTGCCTTGTGGTACTTTTAGACCTCATCTGAACTACATGAGGCATAAAATTCAGGCAAGAACTGCCCTCTGGAGGTTTGAGGGTCTGTTGATGTTTGCACCTGTGAATTCTTGTAGGTGTGGGATGCATTGCTCGCAAAGATGTAAGTTCACTACTTCACTTCTTGGCTGACCAGAATGTTTATATTTCCTTCCAGTCTCACTGTGTTGAAGAGAAGCCCACACAGCAGGCCATCCTCTTGATTGAGGGACCTGCTTGAGAACGAAGTGGTGGCTTTAAGGCACCTAAAGAAGCTTTTCCTTGTTTCTGGGCAGGAGTGGCCATTCTGAGGTCAAAATAGGTAAGTGCTAGCACCTGAACAGGCCAAGGGAGTCTCCAGGCTTAATGTAGAGGCGAGCATCTGGCCTTCTATACATATTGCCATTGCCTCACTTTGCCCATCCTATTTATATAGTTTTCCCAGGATTGTCATCGCATCCATCCATCCCTCCTTCATTGCAAAGGAGTGGGCATCTGGCAGATGGAGGCTCCATGGCTGTCACAGAGAAAAGCAGAGCCTCTCTCATGACTGTTATTCTCATATGCCACATCTCAGAAACAGGTAAGTCTCTCTTGCTGCTGTCTCCCTCCAGAACTGCAGGGCTGTCTTAGGTCAGATGAAGTGACTTTTTGTCTGTCTCTGCTGTCTCTGCTTGAGCATGAATTGTTGTGTCTACCCTTTGCTCTCCCCTACTCTCTCACTGAAAATAAAGGAGTCTTTGTTGCTAAGACCCACAGTCAGCCCAAAAGGAGCAGAGCAAGCTCTTGTGCCCCAGCCACTTCTCTGAGTATCAACATGGTTTTGTGTATCAAGCTGGGTTTTTGTAGGTGTGTACCTTTCTAAAGAAGTCATAGGGTGACACCTCCTGCTTAGCTATTAAATTCTCTGAAAAACACCAGTATTGGTGTCCCTGTTGTATTTTTTTCTGACAAACTCTGAACCACAAGATGCATAGAAGTCAGGAGCGGAATCTCATTAATGAGAGCTTTCCTGTTCCCTTAGCACCTCATATGTGCCTCTCTTTTCACCTTTGGACAGAAATGGAGCACTTCAGATTAAGACTGAAAGTATGGTATGCTGTTTTCCTGTCTGTGAAAGAGAGTTTTTCTTTTTTTTTTTTTTTTTTTTTTGGTGTTCTGGTTGTCGTTGTTTGTTTGTTTTCAAACCAGCAAAAACCAAACTTATGAGGTACCTACAGAGGTTTGGATTAAGGAGTCCAGACTAAAAGCTGTGGTGTATGAAGATGATGATAATGGTTCTGTCCAGCCTCTCAGGTTAGGGTGAGAAGTGAAAAGTGCCAGCTGGTGTTACTAAGTCTAGGTAACATTTCTTATCTAACTGTCTTACATGCGTAGCATGTAAGAGATGGAGCAAATGGAGTTCATAAGTTTACCTGGTAGGAGCATGGTGCTCTAATACAGTCCCATAAAATGAACAGCCTTATTGGGATATGATTTATCTCCTCCGTCCCATGTGCAGACAACAGAACAAAACTTCAGCTTTCAAAAAGAAGGTGGTCTCTAAGGACAGTGTTTTGCACAATACAAAGCAAGCTCCCACTGCCTGATCAGAGACACCAGCCTCTCTGGGAAGGTGGCAAACCACATAGTTGCAGCAAAGTGTAAGAGCCCCATTTCCCTGTCAGCCTCCTTTTGTGAGGTGTGGCTGGTGGCTTTCCTTGTGGCAAATGAAAGTGCAAGGTACTGTGTTGTGGTTTCTGGGCTGCTTCTCTGCTCCCTAGCTGCCACAATCTCTTAGCGCTTTTTTCTGCATTGCTCTGTCTAAAGCAATGTCATGTTATGAGACATACACTTTGTATCTGCTGATGTCAGCATGAAAAGAAGGAAATCTTTTCACTTAAAGTGTTGTAAATCAGCCCAGTAAACCAGACTATACATTATGCTTTTGTTGCTGAGAGTTAAATTACAAGGAAGTGAACGGTGCATAATAATTCCCAATGTCACTGAATTCTCCATTTCTCAGCAAAATAGTCTCTCACAGATAGGTTTAAACTGCTCGTCCCATTGCTGGGGAAGAGGCGCGCTCTAGTGGCTTTTTGTCTGAAAAATTGCTGCTGGGTGGTGGCAGGGCAGCTCAAAATAGATTCATCTAAATGTGGAAAGGTTGATTATGAGAAGAAGTTGTATTCAGATAAGTCATGTTATCCTAGTCTAAGATTATATTATGTTTTGTGAACTAATATATTCGCACAAAGACTAAGGGGTTGTTTTGTATTTATTGAAGGCATTATTAGTTAAACTGTGAGCTTGTGTTTATCATGTTTGCAGCCTTATTGCAACAGGGACAACATGGTAACAAATATTTCAATTTTGAAAATAAGTGTTTATTTCAGTTCCAAATTGCATTTGGTGATAAGCACATCTAGGGCTATGCTTTCTTCGGCTGGGTTTGGTGGCTGAAGACTGCAGAGCGAATGTGCACTGCTGGTTATCCCTACAACTAAGCTTCAAAACAGGCAAAAAGAGGTCCACATTTACATACCTCAGGTGGCCATTTCTATGTGCAACATATATGCACAAATGTGTACAGCTAGATATAACTAATCTTTCATGCCAGATTTACAGTACCTATAGCTGCTGTCGTCAAAAAGAATCTTAAACAAGAATCTGATCATCTGGGACTGTCCCAGGAGAATGCCAGCTAAGAAAGGGGGATCCTTCATAAGTCATACTCTCAGGTAGGAACGGTGCCCAGGAAAAGGGTTTTGTTTTCAGCATTCCCACTCCTCCTGCAGCACCAGGCTGTGCTCAGGCAGGGATGTGTTAGCAGGGTAAGGTGGGGCAGAGACAGGGAGGCATGCATGTCACATATTTTCAATCTCCTAAGCTTGAGCCTAGAAGGTATCTGTAAATTCAGGAAACCTTTTCCTCATATGGGTCCTTTGGAAAGGATGACAGCAAAGAGAGACTGAGGGAAAAGTTTAACTGGAAACAAAGGCAGGTATGAAAGCTCTGAGGCTCTGAGCTTTGTCCTTGTCCCTTGGAAGTCCTGTGGCATCTGCTAGCTTTAGGCTTTACAAGCCTGCTGTGTCAGGACAGTTCAATTAAGGGATGGTTTTGGGAATGATATCCTGCTGCAGGATGATGATACGAAGGTTATGAGCTGGTTTGTGGTTGCTAGCCAAGGTGATTTTTGCTCAGCACCTCTGAATTCAACATGATCACAGGACTTGAAGACAGAAAAGTCCTGCTAGAGATACATAACTTGTAGGCCAAGTCAATGAGAGTACTACCCCTTTTAAGCCTGCTGGCCTTCCTTGGCTTCATTTCCTACTAGATGCTAAAAAATGACATTACTTCAGAGCTTTTCTGTGGAAGATGGTGACTACATTCTAATTTGACTTTTGAAGCTGTGGGCTTCAGAATCTGATCTCCTAGAATGCAGTGTTCTTCCATGCCCACTGTCCATGCCATGCATGTATGATTCTAGTCTTATGGCCAACAAACTAATACCTTTGAAGACACCAGTCAGGCTCAAAAGCTACCACACCTTCATCTTGGTAAAATATTTTAAGACCTTGACTCATAAGACTGACACAGTTACTGGTTCCAAACAGTCCTTGGCCCCACTCCTGAGTGGTGCTGTTGTCTGTGCAACTGCATGTGACACAACCCCTGCAAAGCTCAGTTTTATAGTTCAGTGTTAATAATGAGATATTACCAATGTGTTCAGGACATGAGAAGTACACTGATGCATTTAGGGCTCAGTTTCACTTCTATAGCTCAGCTGTTTCTGTCACAGGGGAGGAAGCCTCCAAGGGATATGGAAAGCAGGACTGAAGGGCTGCTACTTTTCAAATTTAATCCAGTCTTTCCATAAGTCAACACCCTTCACTTTACATTGTCTGTCTGTTGGAGTGTCCAGGCATTGCGAGCACAGGAAGATGTAATCAGGGTACTTTGTTGTCTAAGGATCTATTAACTGCATTTTGCAAAAAGGCAAACATTCATAATGTGAGGAAATGAGAGATTAAAGGATGGCGATGTATGAAGAATTGATTATCTGAGCTTCTAAGCAGAGCAAGAAATGGCTCTTCATTTGTAAACCTTTTTTCCCCTCTAATAAACACTGTAAGACATCATTTTGTATTAAAAACTAATGTATGTGGCTCCTTTTCTAAGGGTAAGAAAAGAAAGAGAGAAAGAAAATGCTTTGTTTCTCAGAGGCACCATATGTACCACATGCTGCAGTTGCTATGGTAATTATTCGCATTATTGAATAGCACTGCAAGGGGTTATACAGAAATGAATCTGACTGGCCAAAGTGCTTATTAGAATGAGTATGTCCAGTTATTTATAAAAGCCTCCATGAGGCACTCGAGGAAATAAGAATATGAGGGAGAAGGAGGGAGGGGAAGAAGATGACAGGAAAAGACTTATAAAGCTGAGACCAACACACTGACATAATGTCTTTTTTCCTCAGTGGAAAGTGAAATTCCATAGACCTTCTTGCAGAAGAAAAAGTAGCACATTAACTTGTGTTTACTTAAGTTATTAAGTTGTTAGCCAACAAAACGTAATTTCTTCACAAAAATACTAGTGGGGAGGCAAGCATTGAGGCTCCAGTAGAACATAAAGGGTTAACTTCGATTTGCCAGACTTGACTGTGTTAGTACTTTACTTGTCCCTGGTTGAGTCAGTCCTTGTGTGCTGTAAGAGTGACTTTTCAATGGGAGCACCCACCTCCTGAGCTTACTGAAATACAGAGAATCACTTGTGAGATAAGTTTCCAGCATTTCAGTGTTGGTCAAAAGCTGATGTGATTTGAGATTGCAGTCTAACCATGATCTACAACTGAACCACTATACTTTGGGGTTTCTCTGAAACATAACATTGCAGTTAATGGAGCTATCAATAGAAGAATATTCCTAGGCAATGTAAATAAATTAACAGGAATTAATTTAGCTAATTAAGTTGATTGCTGTAAATTGATAAAATTTTACCAAATGCATAAATCATGTCTGTTATTTTCTATAAGGAGATGATTAATGTGCCTTGATGCCAGAGGCATAGATAAAGCTCAAGACCTTGTTGTACTTAAATCTAGAGAAATGTTCACTTCCCCTGACTAGAGAAATTATGTCCTTGGACTATGTGTAGCTAAAGACATTTCTGGGTAGATTGGCATCTGCAATGACCAAATTTTGTAGACTTGGGAAGGAGGAAGGCCACTTCCAGATCTGAGATACTAAAGTTCTAATTAACATTGGCAGCACATTTTTGGGCAATTACCACCAACTAGAACTCTGCCATGGTTTGCCAGATCTCTGGAGACTCACGGATGCTTTGGGGGTTCACAGCAAAGGAGTACTTGTGGATACAGCAGCAGCCAAAACACTGGTGTGTTATCAACACCTTTCTAGCTACCAATGCAAAGCACAGCACTGCGGGGGCTGCTACAGGAAAATGAACTCCATCTCAGCTGGATCCAGTACTAAGCAAAGGAGTATTTTGTGGTTTCAGGGCCCAGTGTCAGAGTGCTGCAGATGGGGTGAGGCCTAGCTTGAGATTTAAAAGTGTTAAACAAGGCTAGCAAGCTCTGCTGGAGTAGAATCATCTTTAAGCAATGGGCACATTGCTTAGCAGGAAGAGAATTCAAAAAGATATTTCCAGTTTGGAAATGTGATCTGAAAAACAGTAGAATGCAATTCTATAAGAAGAAGGTACAAATGCCTGTATCTTATTAGGAATAATCTGTAGCAAAAATGTCAGATGGGGGACAAAGAAACAGACAGAGATAGAATCTTTGCAGAGCCAGGAGTCAAAAATATGGCAGCATTATAAAAAACCACAACCACTACCATATATATATATGTATACATATACACACAAATATATGAATTAATTAATAAGATATATTAAAAATGTCAATAAATTAGGGGAACTAATTATCCAGTTTGGGGTTCTGTAATTCAGGGTATGGATTGCCTCGTGGGGATCAGAGGTGACTGATAGCAACCAACAGAAATTCGGAAAAGATGGCTGATAAAGACAGACTGAAGGATTTAAGGTTGTTCAGTCTACCAGAAGTTACTTAGGGGAGACACAAGAACTCTACAAGCTGGAAAAACTTGCTTCAAAGAAAAGGGAATAATCTATTTTCCTTGCCCATAAATAGAAATGAAGAGAAACAATGGGTTTAATGGAGCATGAGATTTAAGCCATGATTAAGAGAACATTTTGCATTGTAAGGATTGTGGAAGACAGAGTAAAGCTGGAGGCTCCTGTCTTTGAGGTATGAAATGGGTAGAGATTTTCCTGCTCTAGAAAGAGGAGCTAAGCAGTGTCATCCTCAGAGGTCTTCATGCTCCACTTCCTATGATTATAAATAAATCCTCATGAGTCCATAACATATAATGTAATATGTATAATGACTCACAATTCCTATTAATTGAAATTACAAACTTGCATCAGGGCTGAGCCTTTGGATCCAATTCTTTATGGACGGGTCTGCTTTGAAAGAGTCTCTCAAGGAAGTTATTTACTGAGAGAAGTGGAGCAAGGGGAAAAGTAGAGAAGAATTCCCTAAGAATAAGTGTCTGCCAAACAGAAGGAATCCTGTTAGGTTGGCTTAATTTGAGAAGTATTGTAGGAGCACTCTCCCCTCCAGAAAGAAGGTTGTTTTCTAACTGAGCATGTATATGAATTACTTTGAATTAACCACCTTGTCAGCTTTGGGAAAGAGTCCCTGCACAGACTGAGAGAGGAGTAGCTGGATATAGGCAGAAGCTACCATGTCTGGTAGGCCAGATTTTCAGGTGAGAAGAAAGAATGCCTGAAGTATAAAAGAACAGCACTTCTAGGGTTGCTCTGTGCTCTGCAAAGTGCTCTGTGCAATGGCACACTTATCCTTCCTAGCTAAAGCAACGGGTGTGAACATCCAGGAGGAGTAGCTCTCTTTCTCTTCCCACTGCAATATTTTTATCATGAGTGTACACCATAATTTGTCCCCATGTCTTAGCTTTGTCTTAGCTTTTAGTCCACATGAAGCAGTTTGCCTTGGTTTGGGTGCATAGCAGTGACCAGATGTGGCACCCACCTAAGGGGGAATGGAGGTGGAACCCCACTGTGAGATCTTCCAGAGAGCAGATGTCATCTTGTGCCACTGAGTGCACTCCTCTGGTAATCAAGGAAATTGCTTTAATAAGCTGTCCTCAGGGGTGTCTCAACACCAAGGACTCTTCTGGCTCAAGTGTTTGTGCTTGGTTGAGATTGGATTTAGAAATTGTTTTTTCCCTCTATTCTGAGCTTCCTCTTTGTGCAACAGAGGAGATGTGTTTTGTCTGCACATGGGATTTGGTCTGCCACCTTTGGAGAGCCATCTTCCAAGCAGATGGAAGTGAGACTCAGAAAGCAACCCCTGCAGCCAGAGACAGAAGCTTTTTTTTAGCTGGCAAGCAGGGAGCTTCTTTTGCCTGCAAGTCTGTGTCCATCTCCTCAATAACTCCCACTAATTATGTCAGCTTGTCTTTCACCCAACTTCCAGCCACCCCTTTTCAATGCCCACATCTGTGACTACCAATTAACAAACAGCAAGTCAGAACAGCACTACCAGGCAGCTCCCTGTAGCCATAATGGCATTATAATACTGTTGTGACCTGAATGAATATTCTTTGTTGGACAGTTACAGCCTTATGGAGCCTATAATTACAATGGTATCCTTAGTTCTGCAGATATAATTTAGCAGTGATGTACTGAGAACAAACAGGATTACAAGGCAGACCATATGTCCAAATATTCACCAGTTAGATAATTCAAAAATCTTGAAGAAATCATTGCAGCTGAAGCTGTAATGTACAGTGTGTGATTACATGCTCACTGTTAACAGCATAGCTTGTCACTTGCTATGGGACACAGGCAGCACACAGCAGAATATAGCTTTGAGCAGCACGTGACATAAATAGTAATCTTCAGGGAGTTCACCATTACAAACATCATCAGAGACTCAGCTGCAATATGAAGTATTTGGTGAAGCAATGTTTTGCAAAGAGCTTGTAGTTTAACACATAAAATATTTAGATAAGGTACTAAAGATGTGCTCAGCTTCCCAGAAACTCAGAGGGCACTTGACAATGCATTATTAACAGCTTTGATGTTCAGTGGTGGGAGAGTGGGAGAGTGGAATCAAGACAGAGGGAAACCTTGTGCTGGGTAAAGAGATTTTGTAGTAAGCTCTCCAAAGCCTGGGCTTTGAGGGGAGTGGAGGCAAAGAAAGCTAGTGACTTTATAGCAAAGGGTGCCCACCAGCCATCACTATAGCAATGAAGAGTGTCTGGGAGGCAAATTAAGTTGCTCAGGACAGAAATATCAGAGAAAAGGATGTCTGAGGGGACCTGAGAAGCTCAAGGAACTGATAATTTAAATGGGAATTGAGGATGGATTGACAACTTTTTACCTTTTTTTGCAACGAAATAATTGCTGCTCTGAGAAGGCCAACTTGAAAGCTTAGGGTAGGCTTAGTCTGTTGCTGAATACCTGTCTCCCAAACGCAGCCCATAGTTAGCTTCCTCAGGAATAGATATACTGACTACTTCCTTGCAATCTAGAAAATCCCTCAAGTGCCTGCTTTGAGCCAGAGTAGCCCACCAAGTAGCAGCATAAAACAGCCTGTTAGATGCCTCAGTAGATGGACATTAGAGCCCTGTATGAGTCCCTAACACAGAATCCCTTCTGTGCTCTGCAGGAAGATGGGCACAGGGGCTGGGCTGAGTCAGGATCCCTGTGCTGCTGCTTTTCAGTGTGCCAGTGTGTGCACGGGCAACTTCAGCCTTGGGGGCTGCCAACCAGCAGCTCCCATGCACACTAGATGTACTTTAAAATTTTAATCTCTATTCTAACTTTCCAAGTCTTTCTGAATGAATGACTTTCTCTCGAAAGAATTCATGAGATTTTTTTATGGAGCTCGTGTAATTTGCTGGCTAGTGACCTGGAGACATGCAATATATTTTGGATTAAGTTAAGTTGACCTCTACAATCAGAAGGGGAAGGAGACAAAAAAAATCTTTGTGCTTTAAAAAGGAAATTAAAATGTTTAAAGCTTCTTTAACATTAAAATGTTTAAAGCTTCTGTAAACTTAACAGAACTGCAAAGCAGTAACTGTTTTTGAAAGAGTCTGTGGAAAACCTATGTCTTTCACCACTGCTAAAAGACAGGGACCTTAATAGAAATTACAGGGAGCCAGGCAGATTTTAACTTTATAGCTTTGTGTGGCAGCTCTTTCAGAGACATGCTTTGCATGCATGATATCCTGCCCTTCAGTTATTGCCACAAGTTTCCATGACAAGATCTGGAGAAGCACTTTTAAGGGGAAGTGTGTACATTTTCATATTGCTGGGAATATGAAAGCAAGTGCTGCTGGAGTAGAATCATCATCAGCTGAAACACATACTTAAAATACAATACTTAAAATACAAGTTGACAACACATTCTGACGCTTTCTAAGTAGAGTAATTTCAGGTATGTGTCATGGATTTAGTCAGAATAGATAGCAAACAATTTCAGACAAAAAGGAAAAAAATAATGAGGGAGCATAGTTTTTAAAGTGCTGGTTTGTTTCAAACAAACTTTCCTCTTCTTTTTTCCATTTTTTTGTACAGATGAAACTAGGTTGTCAAAATGTTCCATACAAACTCACAGTTTGGAGCTACCTGAAAAACCTCTTCTTTGGCAAATGGTCCTTTTGTTGAAATTGCTTTAACTTGATTTGACATTATCCCTCAAATGCAAGTGGGAACTTCCATCAGCATAATGATGCAGAGGAAGAGTTGAAAACAGCAGAGTTTTTAAGATGTAAGATAAGACAGAGAATGATAATAGTAATATTACAATGTTCTGTGTGGCAAGGAATTGTAAGAAGGAGAGCATGAGGGCACATGGGATAAGTATCTTGAGGAGCCTGATAAGTAAAACAGATAACACCTTTCTCTATGTGGAGACATGCACAGAAAGGCAGAGCAAGGGAGCTGTGGAAGCCATAGAAAAGGTGCAATGAGGATCCTTTCCTCCCACCTCTCTTCATCATTTTTTTTAATACAATTTTTGTGCTCCACACATTCCATGAATCAGTAAAGCTTCTTTTCTTGTCCTGTTCATGAACAATTAATTTTCCTTCTTGCAGCAAAACTGGAACCAAGTGTAATTATTATCTGGTGCCTCTGGGAAGTTACCTGTACCTTCCAGCAGGGCCCTGGGTTTGTCTCAGAGACTCTTCTGCTCTCTTCCTCTGGGTGATGTGGCTCCCTATAAGAAAATTTCCTGAGAGGCTTCTAAA
This sequence comes from Leptocoma aspasia, assembly GCA_013399835.1. Lineage (NCBI taxonomy): Eukaryota > Metazoa > Chordata > Aves > Passeriformes > Nectariniidae > Leptocoma > Leptocoma aspasia. The sequence goes on from VXAX01006967.1 coordinate 597,239, forward strand.
CTTCCCTATAGGGTAGGTTTCTTCTTTCAGGACTCAAGGTTTCACAACAACACACTCAGCCTTGCTTTCAGAACAGCTTATGCTGGCTCTGCTCTTTTCTCTTCTCTTTGGATATTCTTTTATTCAAACAACTCCTGCACTAGGTATAATTTCAATTACCCTGGAGGTTTACACAGTGCTTACAATGAACTGAGCTGCGCTTCCAACTTCTGCCCATTATATTCTGACAAAGAAGCTCAGAGGCAAGGCTATGTGACTGGTGAACAGTGTGTGAGGCAAGGTTCAAAGGGAAGAAGCTTATACAATAGTTACTCATAACTCTTCCCTTTCCACAGTCTAGCTCTGCCTTTTAATATTGAAATTCAAGCTGCAATCAGGGGCTGAGAGACTTTATCTTAGAAAAGGTTTTTGCTAAAGGTAATACGAGAAATGTAAATTGGCTGTTTGTTTGTGCTTCTGGACAGTAAGAACATAGGCAATTGTTATTCCAAACATTCACCTAAATACACTGAGGAGTTCTTTTTACAGAGGATTCATTTAACTGAAGATTATCCAACATGCAAGGGACTGCTTCATGGGAACTTCCATATCTGTAGGGCTTTTGGGTTGTTTCAATGATTGCCAGTTCCTCAGCCTTTGTCCCTTCCCCATCAAGGTCCCAATTGTAACAGCCCTAAAGGCCTGGAAAATTGCCCGTTGTAACCAAAGGTTCCATACATTATTTAAAACCAGAGGAATAACATTTCTTTGCTACAGGGAAACTGTTAGTGTCTCCTGTGACTGGCAGTCTCTAAAAATCAAATGCACTGCACATAGGTGGAACATCTCCTGCTTTCAGAAATGAGGATTCCGCAGATGGATGCCTTTGAAAGTAATTTAGTGTAGCCCTAGTCCTTACATTCATCAGTGTGTGCAATCTGGTAACACCTTGCAAGCACATCTGGCCGGTAGAGAGTATTGTATTATAAATGGCTAACAAAGGATCTCCTTTCCCATCTCTCCTCCTTCTGCACTTACTAAGCTAATTACTTCATTTCTATAAAGGGAGAAGCTCATCTCTCTTCATCCTTCACATGCCTCCCATCTCTCTGGCTCGATCTTTGAATGCTGTGTGCTTTGACTGTGAAATGCAAGGTAAAAAAGCTCACATTCACTTTCCAGTAGGACTTTGAAGGCTGGATATTTTTCTAACCCAGCTTTCAGCTGTTAGTCAAGGGTCAGTTCACTGTAGACAAAAGCTTTCAAACTTCAGAAGAGATAATTCGCAACATTGGTTGAGGTGCTGATGGAAGAAAGTTCTGACCATGTTTCCCTTTGGTTAAGGATGACAGTGCAGATAAGAACGTGTTAATGGATGTAACCTCTTACGTTCTGACACCTCACTTGGTCAGGATTACCTTACTGTCACCTTGGATGATCATTCTCCTGAATACCCCTTGGATAGAGGGTCTGCTTCTCTGATTACAGCTGAGCTATCAAAAGGAAAGGAGTCTAGGTACAGCCTAACATGGCTATTTTTGCCTTGAAACAATAATACTTTGATGGTTTTTAGATTTCTGAAGTCTTTTTTCCCCATGTGCTACTGCCTAACTTACTGATAACTGCACCTGGGGTTGGACAGACCACCATGTTCCTACAAAAGAATGCCTCTTCAAAAAGATATTTTGGGGAATAACAGCAGGAGCATTAGCAGTCAGCTCAGGGATACCAGGTGTGCCAATGTTGTTCTGGAAATTCATTGCTGCTTCTCTACTAATGCTTGCTTACATGTCGTTTCTTGCACAGCTTGACTGGCCAGGGAAGAATTAATACTTTTTATTTAATTAAAAAGCTACTGAGGTAGCAAACAAATTCAGCAAGCAGGTTTTCCTTACCTTCAGAATGAGTTTTTATTACTGGTGATACTGTGACAACTCAAAACTCTTCTGAATTTAGGATCTCTCTGAAATCCTAAGCAAAGAAAGAGATTTCATAGCTTACACATTCCCTTTGGATAGAACAGGCCAAAATCCTGACCTTTGGTGGGTTTACTTTCCAATGCAGATCCACATTTGGCTGTCTCTCCTGTCTAGGCAGAGACTACCTTGCAGCACTTTAGGCTGTCATTAGCCATCCTAGTTCTGTGGTGGAGGATGTCTGTCTCCCATACTGACAGACAAATAGACTGCACCTGCACAACCATTATTATTATGTCCTTGCTTTTCCCACCAATTACTTGCCAACCTCTTACCCAGCATCAACCCAACCTTGCAATCAATCCTTCTTCTTTTTTTCCCCTTTTTTCTTGAACTGGAGGGTTTGAATGTGCAAAAACTATAAAACCAAGGAGCTGAAATATCAATCCTTTATTTCTAAAAGTCACAATTCCTAGTATCATCTTTTGATGTATACCCTTTCAATGGGTAAACACCAATGTAGCAATGCTAGGAAAATAAATTTCCTTAGCTCCATTTTGCAGCCAGACATATATCCCTTATTTTCTTTCTTGGCATGTTTCCCATAATGTTGATCTGCCAGACCCTCACAGGCAGCATTTTCCCCCTTTGCTATACATGCTTCATCAACACAACTAGATATCTCTCCAAGCATGGTACCCTTTGCTGCTGCCTTTCTGCCCTTTCTTCCTCAGACAACATAAAACCCATCTGTCAGAAAGTAAAATTACTTGTTCTGTGAAGTGAAATCTTCAAAGCCCTTCAAATATCTAGTGTATGAAAACTCCTTTCTTTATCCCATTTAGGATTACAGCCAAAAGAAAAAAAAAAAAAAAAAAAAAAAAAAAAAGATCCTTTCTTGC